>JARHVA010001931.1:1470000-1760000 GCA_037957365.1 Torreya grandis
TAACACATTTGAGATCTATTTTTGATAGATGCAGAGAATTTGGAGTTTCTTTCAATCCAAAGAAATGCATCTTTTTGGTGTACAAGGGAAAAATTTTGGGACAGTGGTGTTGGAATCTATTTTATCCATTGATCCAAAAAGGATATAGGCAATCTTTGCTTTATCATTTCCCAAACACAAGAAAGTTTTACAGAGTTTCTTGGGCAAGATCAACTTCATCAAGAGGTTCATTCTAGGCTTTGTATAGATAGTCAAGCCACTCACCCATATACTGAGAAAAGGCAAAGAGTTTGCATGGACAAAAGAAGGAAATAGGATCTTTCAAGCCATGAAAAATTCCATATCTCATGCCCACACTTTGTTATATCTATATTTCAATAAGTATTTATATCTTTATGCCTTTTCCACATTAGATTCAATTTTTACCATGTTCATGCAATAAAATAATCAAGGTCTAGAGTAACCCATTACTTTCTTCAACCAAGCTTTAGAGGGTTATGATGAAAGATATAACTTTGTTTAAAAGCATGTGCTTGTTATTGTTATATGTTTTAAGAAATTTAGGCATCTAGTTTCAAATAATAAGGTCATGCTAATGGTGGCTCACCCAAGTGTGAATTATTTTATCCTCAATAGGAATTTGAATGAAAAGAGAGCTATATGAGTCACCAAGTGTATGGAATATGGCATTGAATTTAGGGTCACATAGCTAGTCCAAGGAAAGGGGTTATGTGAGCATCTTACTAAAGATGTGAGAAAATAAAAAGAGACAATATTGGTAATCCAAGACACCCAATATGAATATTAGGACACTCTTCCATCTAGATGGACATAGAACATTGTAATATTTCTCTAAACAGGAGAGTGTCCAATGGGTTTCAATGCATCATAAAAAAGACACTTCAAGATGCAATCATTACCATACATTCTGATTGATGGAGTTTTATTCAAAAAGGACATTAGAGGTATGCTCTTAAGATGTGTTGAAACTAATCAACTTGATAACCTTCTTTAATAATTACATGATAGTCCTCAAGGAGGCCATTTTTTATCTAGGACCATAGCTATAAAAATCATTAGAGCTGGTTACTTTTATCCTAATTTATTCAACACTACACATGTACGGGTGAGGAAGTGTTCAAAATGTGCCATGATGTTTATAAGGAAACAAAAGCTAGCCACTATGCCACTAAAGCTTATTCAAGTTGAGTAGCCTTTCATGAAATGGGGCTTAGACTTCATTGTCATGATTAATCCTCTATATTGTACTGGCCATAAGTGGGTCTTTATAGTCATAGACTATTTCACTAGGTTGGGTGGAAGAATTCCCCTTGAAGGAAGGAAGTGAGAATTTTATTCTTGAGATCTATGAAAGTCTAGTCACCTATTTTTAGGCAGCATCCACCATAATATCACATAATGCTTTAACATTTAGAAACACAATGATATGTGAGTGGGATCTTGAGTAGGGTATTTATCAAGCATATTCATCTAATTATTATTTGTAAGGTAATGGATTAACTGTATCTACTAATAACAACCTAATTTAGATCATTAAGAGAATGATTGAAGATAATCATTGATATTGACACATAAAACTAAAGACTACCTTATGATTTGATAGGGTCACCCCCAAGAAGGCCATTGGTAACTCCCCTATTCTTTTAGTCTATGGAAAAGAAGCAAAACTACCCATTTCATTGGACTTCTAGCTTTAAAACTAGCACACCAACTAGAGATACTAGAAAGTGATGTAATAGAGGTCTGAATGAATGAACTAAGAGAGCTAGAGGAAATAAGGGATGATGCCATGCATGCGATGTGGTCTAAATAAAAATAGGTCAAGATAACCTTTGATAAAATATCTTTATCAAAGACATTCTAGCAAGGTGACACAGTCCTCAAATGAGATGAGGACCGTATAAAACCAAGAAAAAAATACAAGTTTGATAGTCTTTGGAGTGGACCATATGTCATAACAAGATAGAAAGAGAGAAATGCTTTTTATATTGCCAAATTGAATGGAGAGAATATTTCCATCCCTATTAATGGGAGGTATCTAAAATTATATTATTATTCCCATATCTTGCCCCTTGTACATTGGTAGATAGGTTTGTTCTTTTCTTCCAAGTGCTTTTACACATTGCTATTATTAGTGATTCTATTTGTAGTTTAGTTTTTGTATTTTTATTTTATTTCTTCATGATTGTTTTACCATCCCATTACTCCAATAAATGTTTCCATAAGTTAAGTAAAGTCTATTATTAATTAGTTTTCATTTGAGCAAGCTCGATCATTGTTTGGGTTCCATGACCAATAGGCTAGTCAAGCAATCTAAGTTGCCAAAATTGTTGACCATTTTAGCCCACATACCATGATTTTGTCTAGTTAAAATAGGTAAGCATGGTCCCAATTGATGAATGGATTAGGTGGTTGTGAATCAATCTCAATGTTGTAAGTGAAGGGATGTAATTAGTTTTTTTATTATGCTCAACAATTGTAGGGACAAGTCTAGAAAAGGCCTATGTTTACACTTAGCCAAATATTTTAGCATTTGGATAAAGTTTTAAATTATTCATTTAGAATTAGTTTTCCAAACAAAACCTATGGGAAAATTACAAGGCTTTTTTATTTCAGGAGGTTTTGTTCCATTTCATTTGACTAAGTATTGGATTTCTTTAAGGGGGAATTGTATCAAAAATTATTTCAGACATTTTATCCAAAACAATTTCCCCAAAGGGTCATTTCTTTGAAGAGGTCCTTTTAATTTTTTGTAAAGGGCACTTCTATAATAAAGTGGTTTGCTATACTTTTCTCAAAGGGTTCTTTTCTTAGGAAAATAGTCCACTATACTTTTTCTAAAAGGTCCTTTTTGCAAACATGTGCCCTTAATAATTTATCTAAAGGGTTTGTTTCTTGGGGAAATGGCCCACTTCAAGTTTCCAAAGGGTTATTTTCTTTAAAAAAGGGCACTTTTCAAAAGTTTGAAAGGTCATTTTCTCAACAAAGTGTCCACATTTTCTTCAAAGGATATTTTTGTAGTGAGGTGTACCAATCAAAGTATTGAAGGGAACTTTTTAGAGGGTAAAGGACCAAGACATGGATTATTTTGGACATTAAATAAATTCCTTTGGAAAAAGTGTTTATCACAAGGCCCAAAGGAATTGTTCATCAAAAATTCTAAAGGAAATGCCATTTAATTTTAAAACATCCTGGGCAACCCTATAGATGTAAAATTATGTACCATAGACCATCAATTTTAAGATAATGAAGTAGTCATTGAGTTTCAAATAGTGGTTCTTGGCAAGATCATTAGTCCTCACTCAATCGTACATTTCATTCCAATGAAGTGAGCCAAGTAAAAATGGTCAACAAACCTCAAGGGTGAATGGATGCATGATAAGTAGCACAAGTTCATTCAATTGGTAAAATATTTATAGATCACAAACATCCATGCATAGGTGGATCTAATGGTGTGAATCAAGGATCCAGGTTTGTTTTCAATGACTAATCAAAGCAAAGGAAAGCCTAAGTGACTTAGGTAGAGGTCAAAGAGTTGATTTTTGACTAATATAAGAAAGCATTATGGATTAAAGATTAAGAAAATTTCAATTGGAGATAAGAGAGGATATCCTAAGATTAGATAGCACTATTAAAGACCTATAGGTGTAAACATGTAGACTTCAATGGTTGTCACCAAATCTAGTTAAATGAAAATAACTTTTTTCCCATTCAAGAATGCACCAACAAACTAGTCATGAGAATTTTTGCATCAGGACAAGATGAAAGCAAATTATTTACACTATTACATCCACCATAAAGCAAAATGGAGAAGATATTGTAATGATACAATAGATTGGGGTGACCTAAATCAATCAAATGGTCTAAATGAGCATATTTGTAGAAGTAATTGTAACAAATTTTCAAATGGATTTGAATTTGTTGGATTCTATTTGATTACCAAAACTCCCTCTCTCTTACTTCCTTTCTTGTATAAATATAGCCTTTGAGATATTATTTTACATCCCTCAAGATGGTATGACTAGACTCTACCAAAATTATATTCAACACCTCTTAAAATAGAGAATAGAGTATTATGTAGTCATTTTATTAATCCATATTTAGTGATTTGTGTTTTTACATTATGCAACTATGAATGTTATCTTCCTTATGCATATACAAACTCAATCTAAATTCTAGAAATCTTCTTTGTAGGTCATATAGTGTGTCTTAGAATTGATATTTCAAAGATATAGTGGACAACCAAGCTTAAGTGTCTTTAACCAAACCTTATTTTCATTACTCCCTAGTTTGAGTATATCAGATAGACCTCTATATGAAATATTGTTGCATAGAAGCACAATAAGTGAGAATTACTTTTTTTCATAATTTATTAGTGTGTTAAAGTATCCAAGCTTATAAGTGGGTTTTATAAATTCTTGGTGCATCACTGTAAGTTATAATAGGTTTTACTTTTGAAACTCCTTATCCCTTTTCACCCCAACAAATTTTAGGTTTTAGAAGCAAAGGTCCAAAATGATATATCAGAGGAACAAGCTTCATTAAAATTACTAGATGTCTGGTCTAGATATAGGCAACCCACATCCTTAGACCATTTCCATGTTAGTCTAGGTATGGTTCAGACTTGAACAAACCTGACCACTATTAGGGTGATATCTGGATAGGTAACAGTTTATATACCTAAATATAAGAATGTTATTAGAATAAAATGGGTGTTTAGAAATAAGTTGAATGAAGATGGATAAGTCACTAGGAACAAGGCTATATTGGTAAGAAAAAGATATGTACAAGTTAAAGGGGTAGATTTTGAGGTGACCTTTGAACCAGTAGTAATATTATAGGAAATATAATTATTTATAGAATAGGTAGGATTAAAATGATTCAAGGTATACTATATGGATGTCAAATATACCTTTTTAAGTAAGAATCTGGAAGAGGAGGTGTACATAGAGCAATCTGAGTGCTTCTCACTATCAAGTGACAAAGACTATGTTTGTAGATTAAAAAAGGCTCTTTATGGTCTAAATAAAGATCCTAGAGCTTGGTATGCCAAGTTAGACATGTATCTATTGGATTAACAATTAAAAATAAGAGTTATAGATAGTAATATATACATAAAGATAAAAGATGACCATCAGTTGATAGTATTTATCTATGTGGATGACATCATCTTTGGTGCAAATAATGAGAACATGACCATGGCCTTTGTAAAGGTGATGAAGAAAGAGTTTGATATGTCCATGATGGGAGAACTATCATTATTTCTTGCATTAAAAATCACTCAATCTAAATAAAGGTATATTCATTTCACAAGCCAAGTATATAAAAGAGATGCTGAAGAAGTTTGAGATGGAATATTGTAAGGTAGTCAATACACCAATGATCACAAGGTGTAAGTTGAGTAAGGAAGATGAGTCTCTAAGGGTTAATCAAACATCATATAGGTCAATGATTGGAAGTTTACTAGACACCACTACCTCTAGATCTAACACCATCCAAGTTGTAGGTCTTGTGGGAAGGTTTCGAGTAGATCTAAATGAAAGTCATCTACAAGCAGTCAAAAGGATACTCAGATATCTCAAGGGGACAATGAAGTTTGGGTTGTTATATCCAAGGATAAAGGATTTCAATTTGACAACCTATTTAGATACAAACTATGAAGGAAGTATAGATGATAGGAAGAGTATCTAGGGAAAAATTTCTTCTTAGGTGGGTTCCTATTTTCATGTATAAGCAAAAAGAAACCATCAGTAGCATTATCCATTTGTGAAGATGAGTATATTACAATATCTTTATATTTCACTAGATTCATATGGATAAGATAGACCGTAAAATACTTCAAGTTATAGTATGATGATATTATCCCTATCTATTGTGACAATACAAGTGCCATAATAATCTCAAAGAACCCTGTCATGCACTCAAGGACTAAACACATTCCCATTAAGTATAATTTTTTAAGAGAGAAGGTAAGTGAATAAGGTGTCAGACTTGAATATGTTTCTACATAGGATTAGATTGCATATATTTTGACAATCCACTTCTAAAGGCAACATTTGAACACCTAAGATAGGAATTTGATGTAATTTATACCCCTAGTAGTCATATGTGTGGATGACATCATCTTTGGTGTAAATAATGAGAACATGACCATGGCCTTTGTAAAGGTGATGAATAAAGAGTTTGATATGTCCATGATTGGAGAACTATCATTATTTCTTGCATTAAAAATCACTCAATCTAAATAAAGGTATATTGATTTCACAAGCCAAGTATATAAAAGAGATGTTGAAGAATTTTGAGATGGAATATTGTAAGGTAATCAATACACCTATGATCACAAGGTGTAAGTTGAGTAAGGAAGATGAGTCTCTAAGGATTAATCAAACATCATATAGGTCAATGATTGGAAGTTTACTAGACACCACTACCTCTAGATCTAACACCATGCAAGTTTTAGGTCTTGTGGGACCGTTTCAAGTAGATCTAAATGAAAATCATCTATAAGGAGTCAAAAGGATACTCAGATATCTCAAGGGGACTATGAAGTTTGGGTTGTGATATCCAAGGATAAAGGATTTCAATTTGACAACCTATATAGATACAAACTATGAAGGAAGTATATATGATAGGAAGAGTATCTAGGGAAAAATTTCTTCTCAGGTGTGTTACTATTTTCATGTATAAGCAAAAAGAAACCATCAGTAGCATTATGCATTTGTTAAGCTGAGTATATTACAATATCTTTATATTTCACTAGATTCATATGGATAAGATAGACCTTAAAATAATTCAAGGTATAGTATGATGATATTATCCCTATCTATTGTGACAATACAAGTGCCATAACAATCTCAAATAACCCTATCATGCACTCAAGGACTAAACACATTCCCATTAAGTATAATTTTTGAAGAGAGAAGGTAAGTGAATAAGGTGTCAGACTTGAATATGTTTCTACACAGGATTAGATTACATATATTTTTACAATCCACTTCTAAAGGAAACATTTGAACACCTAAGATAGGAATTTGATGTAATTTATACCCCTAGTAGTCATCTATGTGGATGACATCATCTTTGCTGTAAATAATGAGAACATGACCATGGCCTTTATAAAGGTGATGAAGAAAGAGTTTGATATGTCCATGATGGGATAACTATCATTATTTCCTGCATTAAAAATCACTCAATCTAAATAAAGGTATATTCATTTCACAAGCCAATTATATAAAAGAGATGATGAAGAAGTTTGAGATGTAATATTGTAAGGTATTCAACACACCTATGATCACAAGGTGTAAGTTGAGTAAGGAAGATGAGTCTCTAAGGGTTAATCAAACATCATATAGGCCAATGATTGGAAGTTTACTAGACACCTCTACCTGTAGATCTAACACCATGCAAGTTTTAGGTCTTCTGGGAAGGTATCAAGTAGATCTAAATGAAAATCATCTAAAAGTAGTCGAAAGGATACTCAGATATCTCAAGGGTACTATGAAGTTTGGGTTGTGATATCCAAGGAGAAAGGATTTCAATTTGACAACCTATATAGATACAAACTATGAAGGAAGTATAGATGATAGGAAGAGTATCTAGGGAAAAATTTCTTCTCAAGGGGGTTCCTAGTTTCATGTATAAGCAAAAAGAAACCATTAGTAGCATTATCCATTTGTGAAGCTGAGTATATTACAATATCTTTATATTTCATTAGATTCATATGGATAAGATATACCTTAACATACTTCAAGGTATAGTATGATGATATTATACCTATCTATTATGACAATACAAGTGCAATAATAATCTAAAATAACCCTATCATGCACTCAATGACTAAACACATTCCCATTAAGTATAATTTTTGAAGAGAGAAGGTAAGTGAATAAGGTGTCAGACTTGAATATGTTTCTACACAGGATTAGATTGCATATATTATTACAATCCACTTCTAAAGGAAACATTTGAACACCTAAGATAAGAATTTGATGTTATTTATACCCCTAGTAGTCATCTATGTGGATGACATCATCTTTGCTATAAAAAATGAGAACATGACCATGGCCTTTGTAAAGGTGATGAAGAAAGAGTTTGATATGTCCATGGTGGGATAACTATCATTATTTCTTGCATTAAAAATCACTCAATCTAAATAAAGGTATATTCATTTCACAAGCCAAGTATATAAAAGAGATGTTGAAGAAGTTTGAGATGTAATATTGTAAGGTATTCAACACACCTATGATCACAAGGTGTAAGTTGCATAAGGAAGATGAGTCTTTAAGGATTAATCAAAAATCATATAGGTCAATGATTGGAAGTTTACTAGACACCACTACCTCTAGATCTAACACCATGCAAGTTGTAGGTCTTGTGGGAAGGTTTCAAGTAGATCTAAATGAAAATCATCTACAAGGAGTCAAAAGGATACTCAGATATCTCAAGGGGACTATGAAGTTTGGGTTTTGATATCCAATGAGAAAGGATTTGAATTTGACAACCTATATAGATACAAACTATGAAGGAAGTATAGATGATAGGAAGAGTATCTAGGAAAACATTTCTTCTCAGGTGGGTTCCTAGTTTCATGTATAAGCAAAAAGAATTCATCAGTAGCATTATCCATTTTTGAAGCTAGGTATATAACAATATCTTTATATTTCACTAGATTCATATGGATAAGATAGACCTTAAAAGACTTCAAGGTATAGTATGATGACATTATCCCTATCTATTCTGACAATACAAGTGCCATAACAATCTCAAAGAACCCTATCATGAACTCAAGGACTAAACACATTCCCATTAAGTATAATTTTTAAAGAGAGAAGGTAAGTGAATAAGGTGTCACACTTGAATATGTTTCTACATAGGATTAGATTGCATATATTTTGACAATCCACTTCTAAAGGTAACATTTGAACACCTAAGATAGGAATTTGATGTAATTGATACCCCTAGTAGTCATCTATGTGGATGACATCATCTTTGGTGTAAATAATGAGAACATGACCATGGCCTTTGTAAAGGTGATGAAGAAATAGTTTGATATGTCCATGATGGGAGAACTATCATTATTTCTTGTGTAAAAAGTCACTCAATCTAAATAAAGATATATTCATTTCACAAGCCATATATATAAAAGAGATGTTGAAGAAGTTTGAGATGGAATATTGTAAGGTAGTCAATACACCTATGATCACAAGGTGTAAGTTGAGTAAGGAAGATGAGTCTCTAAGGATTAATCAAATAGCATATAGGTTAGGGATTGGAAGTTAAGTAGACACCACTACCTCTAGATCTAACACCATGCAAGTTTTAGGTCTTCTGGGAAGGTTTTAAGTAGATCTAAATGGAAATCATCTACAAGCAGTCAAAAGGATACTCAAATATCTCAAGGGGACTATGAAGCTTGGGTTGTGATATCCAAGGAGAAAGGATTTCAATTTGACAACCTATATAGATACAAACTATGAAGGAAGTATAGATGATAGGAAGAGTATCTATGGAAAAATTTCTTCTCAAGTGGGTTCCTATTTTCATGTATAAGCAAAAAGAAACCATTAGTAGCATTATGCATTTGTGAAGCTGAGTATATTACAATATATTTATATTTCAGTAGATTCATATGGATAAGATAGACCTTAAAATACTTCAAGGTATAGTATGATGATATTATCCCTATCTATTGTGATAATACAAGTTCCATAATAATCTCAAAGAACCCTATCATGCACTCAAAGACTAAACAGATTCCCATTAAGTATAATTTTTGAAGAGAGAAGGTAAGTGAATAAGGTGTCAAACTTGAATATGTTTCTACATAGGATTAGATTGCATATACTTTGACAATCCACTTCTAAAGGCAACATTTGAACACCTAAGATAGGAATTTGATGTAATTTATACCCCTAGTAGTCATCTATGTGGATGACATCATCTTTGTTGTAAATAATGAGAACATGACCATGGCCTTTGTAAAGGTGATGAAGAAAAAGTTTGATATGTCCATGATGGGAGAACTATCATTATTTCTTGCATTAAAAATCACTCAATCTAAATAAAGGTATATTCATTTCACAAGCCAAGTATGTAAACGAGATGTTGAAGAAGTTTGAGATGGAATATTGTAAGTTAGTCAATACACCTATGATCACAAGGTGTAAATTGAGTAAGGAAGATGAGTCTCTAAGGTTTAATCAAACATCTTATAGGTCAATGATTGGAAGTTTACTAGATACCACTACGTCTAGATCTAACACCATGCAAGTTCTAGGTCTTGTGGGAAGGTTTCAAGTAGATCTAAATGAAAATCATCTACAAGCAATCAAAAGGATGCTCAGATATCTCAAGGGGAATATGAAGTTTGGGTTGTGATATCCAAGGAGAAAGGATTTCAATTTGACAACCTATATAGATACAAACTATGAAGGAAGTATAGACAATATGAAGAGTATCTAGGGAAAAAATTCTTCTCGAGTGGGTTCCTAGTTTCATGTATAAGCAAAAAGAAACCATCAGTAGCATTATCCATTTGTGAAGATAATTATATTACAAAATCTTTATATTTCATAGATTCATATGAATAAGATAGACCTTAAAATACTTCAAGGTATAGTATGATGATATTATCCCTATCTATTGCAACAATACAAGTGCCATAATAATCTCAAAGAACCCTATCATGCACTCAAGGACTAAACAAATTCCCATTAAGTATAATTTTTTAAGAGAGAAAGTAAGTGAATATGGTGTCAGACTTGAATATGTTTCTACATATGATTAGAGTGCATATATTTTGACAATCCACTTCCAAAGGCAACACTTAAACACCTAAGATAAGAATTGGATGTAATTTATACCCCTAGTAGTCATTAAGGAAGCCAAGTACTTAGGGGGATCTAATCAGGTGTTTTATTAGTTCTAAGATTAGGTGTGTAGTTCAAAGAAGGTATGCATGGATATAGGGGTAGTGTGTTTATATTATGAGTCATAAACTCATAGTCCTATATGTTGAGTGTTTCAGTTACAAGGAGTGTGATATCATAAGTTCCATACATTGCTTTGTCATTTATGTAAAAGGGGGAGAAAGTTATGAATGAGGGAGAAGTTTTTTGTTGAGATAATTTTTTGAGAGTGGTTGCCATCAATGACAAAGGGGTAGATTGTTGAGTATTGTCATTAATGTCAAAGGTTCAACTTACATGAGGTTGATGTCATTAGAAGAGTATGCCTAGTTAGTAGTATTTTGATGTGATAATTGTCATTGATAGAGTTTTTTCATTAAGATATGTTGTAATGAAAGATAATTTTAATGTAAAAGAGAAAATTTGAAGGCAATTAATGCTTTATGGTTGCATAAGAAGACTAGTCATGACATGATGAGGTATGTGCATAAAATGAATGAACATAGGAATTTTAATGATGTATGTAACTATTTAAGCATGTATGTAAATCATTATAATACTCATAATAATCTCAAGGTGAGTCTATAGGTGTAGGACCTTCAGTCTAGGTCTGTATCTAGACCTCTCTTAGACCCTGCCTGACCTAATGAGGTATCATGATCTATTGTCAAGGCATGTGAAAGATGTATGGTAGTGTTTAAGTATGAGAAAGGTTTTATGGAATGATAATAAGGTTTTAAGTTCATGTAAAGAGGCATGAGGTTTAGTTGAAGGCCTAGTACGGTATGAAGACTATGGTGTAGAGAAAGAGTGTAGACTAATGGGGTATCAATATTAGTTACCAAGGAAAGTGTGAGTAGGTGAGAATTTAAAAATGTGATTCAAGTTATTTTAGACATGTGCATGAGTTTTTAGATTATATTTTGAAGTACAAGGCATGAAAAGTTGTTTGGAGGTCTCTCGAGTGCTCAGAATGAAGGGTTCTCAACCCAAGATGGATTTTATTATGATTATTAGCTCATCAAAACTTTTAATGCGAACCTAATAAATTCGAGGTATATGGGGAAGGATTATATATAAAAGTTCCAAGAATTATATTTTATATTTAGGGGCTATGCTTTATAAATGATTATTAACAATGAAAACTAACTTAAACCCTCTTAGAACCCTAATAAAGACTTGATATTGAAGATGTTGCTCAAATGTGATTTAGATGGATTAAATTTCTTAGGTAATATATTATATCTTGTATTGGACTCTCCCATGTACCTCTAGGTGGTATTGGTTAGAGAGAGGAGAGATAAAATGTTGAGTTAAAGGCTTGTTTCTAAAGAAGTTGCTATAAAAGTCAAAAGTTGTATTAGATATTTTAAGAAAATGGATGGAGGAAGAAGGTAGAGACTCATGTTTCATGTCCATGAAGGTTTTTGTATAGGTTACATCCCTCAAGTTTTATAAACTATTCATCCAATTTATATAGTCACTAACAAGCTTAATGGTGTAAATAATGAAAAATTGAGGCAGTAGCGAGAAGATGAATTGGAATGTGTTTTCATATTGAATGATGAGTTAAAGGCTTCTTTCGAAAGAATTTTCTATATAATTAAAATTTTACATTATACATATTAATAAAATTGATGTAATAATAAGTTTGAGACTCATGTTTCATGTCCATGAATGTTTTTGTATAGATTATATCCCTCAAGTGTGCTAAACAGGTCATCCAAGTTAGCC
This sequence comes from Torreya grandis, assembly GCA_037957365.1. Taxonomy (NCBI): domain Eukaryota; kingdom Viridiplantae; phylum Streptophyta; class Pinopsida; order Cupressales; family Taxaceae; genus Torreya; species Torreya grandis. The sequence goes on from JARHVA010001931.1 coordinate 1,482,663, forward strand.
AATCATGAACATGCCTAATGGTGTAAATAGTGAAAAATTGAGGTAGCAGTGAGAAGATGAATTATAATGTGTTTTCATGATATAATGATTAAAAAAAGTACATATATATGTTTTTAAGGAATTTTAATACATTTTCATGTTTGGTAAAAGTTTTGAAGGTCAATGAATATGGTAAAAAGTTGCTCACAAGTTGACCTATCTAGTTCAGATAAGACTATGAGATAGAAGGTCATGATATTGGTCTAAAACTCTAATGTTTACCATGATATTTGTTGGGTGAAATATGTGTTTCAACCACAACATAAGGAGATTTATTAGCCAAATGTGTAGGTTTACCACATCAAAAGGGGAAAAATCTCTCCTCTCATCAAGGGGAGGTTCCCTATAACTATGATATATTGAATTAATATACTATAAATATAAGCTGAAAATAACACTTAAGGTAGGATAACTCCATCCATCTCTCTTTTTTTAGAGATGATGTTCACAGATCAAATAAAAAATCTTGGGTAATTGCTAAAAGTACTTCTCTTCTTTCAGAAGTAATATTCAGTCAATAGCCAGATTCCTTCCTAGTAGTAATTATAACCACGAGAAACCCATGAAAGCACAAAGTCTTTCATTACTTCCCTCACTGAAATAGGGCATAGTAACACAATAGAATAAAGTGTAGCATAAATTATCCACCTAAACTACCAAAGAGTGAAATATATGGACAATGGGGGCACAAAGTCATCCCAAGATCCTTTACACAGAAACAGAAAAAAACACACTAAACACAATTATAGCAGCACAAAGTCTCCCATAGTTGGCTTCAAGACACCTTTCAAATTACTTCCACTAGTTTTGCTTACATAATTAAATGGACAAAATGGTATTTAGGAAACATAACATAAGAACAATCCCCTAAACAACATAAGCTATCTCAGTGCAAAGTCTGAAAGCTCACTTGCTTTCTCATTCAAATAAAGAAATATGATTAACAATCTGAGCTCAAAGTCTCAAGAAATGCCTTTCAATTTGGGCATAGTTTTGCTTCTATAATAGAGAGATCTCTTTTCTCTAAAATGAGAGATTACAATATATAGTAGCCAAGAAAGACTTGGTGATTTGTTTCATGAAATGGCCCATGCTACATTGAATGCCTTCAATATCTGTGGAAGGGCCATGCTAGAATAGGTCATCAACCTTGACTTTGTTGCACATAATCATCTTGAATGTCTTCTCCTAAGCATGGGTCATTTGGTTTGTTTCTAGATATGTATGTTGCTGTCCACTCTCTTTTATTCAAAGGGAGAAAAATAGGCCATGCCTTTAAATGTTTGCACACTTAGATGTCTACTTGGTGGACTGCTCCACCTACTGGAATAACTCCCTTATAGATATTTTAGTATCTCCTATAGCTTTCCCTCTTTTCTATTGCAGTTTGAGCTCCTAGGCCATCTTGCCTTCAGCAAGCCCTTTTAGCTTCTTCTTCAACTAGTCGTTGAGTTTGTTTTAAGGTTTCACACCATATTTGAAAATAAATGGGCATTTTATTACCTTGAATTTGATGTCTACAGGGATGTCACTGGTCACTAGTCACTTAAACCACATTTAACCTTGAACCTTTGAATCATGAGAGTGCATTGGTTTAATGGTTTAATGGTTCGGGTGGTCTTATCAGCTCCTTAGTTTAATCGGTTGAACCATCTCTTTGAACTTTTCTCTAGAATCTTCCACTTCTTTCCTTCGCTTGAAACTTCCTTGTGAACTTTGAACTTCTTGAACTAGTTAAACTCTTTGAACCATTTGAACCTATGAACCATTTTAGTTTAATGATTCATTCTCTTTCTTTGAATCTTTTGTTCCTTTAAAATTTTTGGATCCTTTTCTTTTCTGTTGAACTCATTGAACCTTTAAACTTTGAACTCTTTTGGTTCAAGGTTCAATGATTCAATGGTTCATTCTTTATTCTTTGAATCCTTTGTTCTTCTAAGTCTCTCAAACTTTATTGAACTTATTGAACCTTTGAACTTTGAACTCTTTTGGTTCAAGGTTCAATGGTTCAATGGTTTAATATTTCTTCTTTGAAGGCTTCTTTCATTCAAGTCTTTTGATCTTATTGAAATCATTGAACCTTTGAACTCATTGAACCATTTTGGTTCAAGGTTCAACTATTCAACCATTCAACCTTTACTCTTCAAAGCCTTCTTTTCTTTAAGTCTGCCAAACTTATTGAACTTTAGAACTTGTCGAAGTCTTCAAACTCATTGAACCCTTTGAAGCAGTTAAACTTCTTTGAACTCATTGAGTGCTTAACTCTTTTTGAACCTTTTAACACATTGAACCTTTGAACCTTTGGAGGCGAGGTTCAATGGTTCAATGGTTCAATAGTTTGTTTAAATCCCACCAATAAGTCTTTTGATTGAACTTCAACATTGAACTAGCCTTGAAATGCATAAGTGTTGGGAACTTGTTTCTTTGTGAGAGCTTGCCTATTGAAGTTGTTGAACCTACAAGTCCCTTAGCTTAAAAACCTTGAATAATTGAAGAATTGAAGCACTTAGAACATTTTTTGAGAAGGAAAGAGAGAATTTTGGCCTGCAAGACCAAAATAGTTGATATGTTGTCCCCCAAAATGAGTGACATATTTTGGGAACAATAGCTAGCTCTAATGGGGGAACTTCCATCAATTGCAAAAAAAATCAAAGGGAGTAGAATATAGAATCTCCAATGCTTTAAAGTATGGCATTGGGCTATGGATTCATACTACCCAAAAAGAAAGGTGCCAAAAAGAAATGAAAATGAACAACACAAAATAGAACTAAAGACTATACAAATATATAAATGTACAACCAGACTTATCTGATACTTCAAGAATTGAAGTGATTCAGATGCTGCCCACTGTGAGGCAATGAAAATGGCATTTCTTCCTAACAAACCAACAAGTAACCATTTTCTCCCTAGAATCGGTGATGGGTGAATGGAACTCTCCACCAGGAATCACATTTTTTGTGCACTCCTTTTGGTTCTCCCTTCTTGCCCCATGGCAAGATGTGGTCTCTGTTGATGTTTAAAATTATGCTTTGTTTTAGACACTGATAATGGGAAGTTTCAAGATGTGGGACATGTGACTTGAAACAACCTCTAGATTTTTAAGAAGCTGGTCTCTTCTTTATATCAAGTGTTGGGGGGAAAAGGGATAGGAATTTAAATAGAAATGCAAATGCAAAGAAATAAAATCTAACTATGGTGATGCACCTAAATGTAATTTTGATCCTTGATCCTAAGCACAATGAAGCTATATGTAAGATTCAATTACATTAAAGAGCAGATGAGGCATGATCAATGTAAAAGATAGAAACAATAGAAACAGAGGCTCACAGCTTAGACTAATTTCGTAATGATATAAGAAACATCAACAAAGGCACAAAACTCTATCTTCTCATTAATTCTCTAGCCACATAAAAGGCACAGACACATGCACAATCATATACACTTTACAACTTAATAAAATAAAATAAAGGCAAATGATATTCCTAATCACAACTCTAGAAAGTCTAAAACTCTTTACAATAATTTTCTCAAGAATTTCTCTCTCCATCTCCCCTTCATTTAGTGATCCCCACACTCCTCTTATATCCTGAGATCTCTCATTCCATCACATAATTTCCCATGCAACTGTCTATTATACCTTTATCTTATAGGGGACAAATAGACGGTGCTTTCAATGTTTGTAGGCCCTAAATATCTACCTGGTAAACTGCTCCATCTACTAGAAATAACTCCCACTAAATTTCCCTCTTTGTCTCTTCCTCCTCTTGATCTTGGCCTTAGATTACCTCCAGATTGTCTGCACATTCCCAAACTTATTGCCCAAATTGAACTCTAACTAAGCTGGAAGTGTCTATCAAAAGATAGTTATTAGATTCTGAAATGTTCTATTTCCCTATAGTTCACTTGCTGAAATAGATACACATGATGCTCTGTTCTATTAAATAGAAGAGGACACTTAGTCAATTCCCTTAAAATCTTCTTATTACTTCAAGACACACTAGAGGATGACACTTGTCATGTTCCACAGTAACTATTAAAGACACGTGGAATTTTTTGCATAACTTATACTCTTTTGTGTCTTGGCTCAGGAGTATTTCTGCCTTTGACACTTATCACCATCCACTTCCTTGAAACCTCAATAGCTTGAAAGAAAATAAGACCCACATCATCTCTCACCTAGGTAACTTTAAAAGTAACATAGGGACATGTGTCGATCTCTGCTTGCTTCAATAAAGGACATGTGGAAATCTCCACTACTCTTTAGCTATACTATGGAAATGTTTGGGACACATGTTAGGATCCTATGGGTGATGACACTTGGAAGCTTCCACATACTATTAGAAATAAAACTCGAGACCCACCACAATCTTTATTCAGCAATGAAACATGAAGAAGATCTTTGGATGGTGACACGTGGTAGCTTTTGCTGCTTCTAGGAAGATACGTGGCAGCTTTTATTTCTTTAATAAAAGCAACATTGAGACATTCAACTATTTCCACTTGGCACTTTTTGCCTGATCTCGATACTTAGCCTTTTGAAATCCTTCCACTATAAAGAGATAAAATGTGGGTGCCGATATGTAACCATGGACGTTGAAACTTGGCACATTCCGCTGAGTCACTATGAGATACGTGGCACATTCTGACCAACTCATATAAAATATGAAAGGTGCCTCAGATGATGACACTTAGCATTTCCACTTGAGAAAATATGCCTCTAAGGATGACACTTCTCAGCTTCCACTTTAACCTGACACTTAGACAAAAATGAATCAAAAGGGAAAATAGAGCCCGTGCTCTATTTCAAAACCTTGCCATCTCAGACCACAACATGCGAAGGCAAAATTTTGTAACATGTGATTGAAAAAATAAAATGAAATGTAGAGTAAATTTTTACTATATAGTTACTAGTGACCCCAAGGACTTTTGAGCCTGCTCAAAAAGAAACCACGACTTCCGCTAGATCAGAATTTCAAAATAATAGCTTTAACAATGTTGTCTAGTAGGCAGACCACTCTTCATCAGATAACCCTTATTTATTTTGCAATTCATTGAAGGCTAAATCAAGATTAATGATATCCTTGTGTGAAAAGTTTTGCAAAATTTGAACAGTAGCCCTCAATTTGAATTTGAGCTGGGAAACAAGAACCAAGATAGCTTCTACTTTAGCGACTGATGAATTGTCCCTTAGATCCTAGAATTTTTTTGATCTTTCTATTTGGCCAACAGTAATGGTTCAATTTCTTCTACCATCATCATGGTATCATCATCAAGAAATAGAGAAGGAAGACCTAATTATACTAGATCTTCAACATGCTGTGTCCTCTCATTGATTCCTTCCTTCATGACATCCAAAAGCTCCTTGCAACTATTAGCTATAAAATTGCAACTGAGAACCTCATTTACTCACTTAGCAATAACCATTCTATCATTAATTCCTAATGCTAACAATATTGCATATGTTACATCATAAAGCTTTTGCAGCAAAGTTTGTGAGTCTGTTACTCTCTCAGAGACTGTAGCCAAAGTATTTACAACTGAACTCTCCACCTTTTTACACAATTTCTGTGCATTTAGTAGGAAGGTGAGAGATGGCTTGAGCTGAATAATCTCTAAAGAGATTCTATTCCACATGGATTCATATAGCTCCCTTACCAGACTTAATACTCTAACACTCTTTGGCGTATTGGCCAGCTCTAGTGTCAATTGTGCTGCTCTCTATTGCTCTGAGTGAAATTGGGCTATTATGACCGCAATGTTATTTTGTTCAGCCAATATATTTTGTTGCAATTCGGTAACTTACAATAGGTATTCCTTATACTTTCCTTGTAGTGCTACCTTTTCATGCCTGAGGGTTGTTATCACATTCTTTACCTATGTGAGATCTGCCTTTAAAGAATCATTTTGGGCCTGACTACCTGGTGAGTCTGAAGAGAAATAGTATTTTACAACTATTTATTTAGATTCTCTACCTCATTATTTTTGCTATTGATTTATGAGGTCAGACTATCACAGTTTGCCTTTCCTTTGCTAGCTCAGCTTCCATCTTCTATAGCCTTCTTGATATCTTCAAATAATTTTTAGTAACTATAGAAGTAGATTTAGTTAGTAGCTCAACTTTGTCATGTGGCCTAAAGAGTGACATGTTGATGGCCACAACATTCATTGTGTAATCTTCCAGCTACATCTACTCCACTGGCTTTATTACATTTGGTGACAAATGACTCTCCATCAATTGCTACTGGATGGGGTCAAATTGTGACCACAAATGGGGTGTAGCCAAAGTTTTATTCTCCTTGATCTTCTTCTTCTCCCTTCAGGCTTCCCTTACCTTCCTAGTAACATATGCTTGGGTCTGGAAGGTGGAAGGAGAGGCAATGTGCCCACCTACAAAAAGATGTCCCTGTGGTAGACCGTATTGAATAGCCAATGATTGGCTATGGGCAATCTGAGGGAAAGGTTTCTTGGGAGTAGAAGGGGAGAAATAGTGTAATATTAAAGCTTGAGGTGGCATAGATGGGGAAAAGTGAGAAATGGGAACGGTAGAAGTGGCAGGGGAAGAAATAAACTAAGAAGGAGAGGGAGGAATAGTACTTACCTGAGGAGAAATTATAGTATCTTGTAATTGGCACTATGTGGTTTACATGTCCTCTTCCAAATTGAACTAGAACTACACCCTATTTCATTTCTTGGGTGTCTCTTCTTCTTGTTCCATCCTTTTTCCTTCCACAACTAATTCTTGTGGAGAACTAGGAATATCTATAATCGGGGCCGATGGGGAAGCTTGTGATGATGAAGGCACCACACTTTTCTACATTTCTATAACACTGAGGGATTAAGGCGAAACTGATACAATTGTTATAGTTATAGTTTGCTCTGAGGCTTGTGACTCCTAGCTTGACCCAACCCTGCTTCTTGCTCTTCACCCAGTGTCAACAAATTACTTGTCTCTAGGCTAGATATAGGGGAGAGATGACACTCATCCCATAATTCTTCCCATCTTTCATTTGTATCCACATTTTTGAAAGAATGTGTTATTTGACAAATTTCTTGCCTATATTTCCAATAGGCCTCTATCTTTTCAGTATCCCAATCTTTATTCTTTAATTTTCTCCTTAAGCCAGAAGTCATTCTAACCTTAGGATCATACTCCCTCTGCTTGACATAAAATGTCTCCCATGGCCTATTTTGTGGGAGGGGCAAGTCTGTTAACTCCACATAAAATCCAAAAGTGTCTTCCCTAGTATTTCTTTTGTTCTCCCAAAATGGGTGGCCCTCCTATGCAATCCTGATTGCGACTCTATTATTTCTTATCTAGGAAGCTATGAAATCATTTGGGTCATAAACCCATTTGTCCTCTATTAAAAGGAAACCTAGAAAGGCTAGCTTTCTAAGCAATACAACTTCAGCATCTCTGGTTTCTAAAACCATGTGGTTGGTCATCCATGGTAGACTATACATTTTTCTTTTCCTCTTCCCTAAGCCAAATTCATTATCAATTATGGATACCTATCTAGTGACCTCTAGGAATGCTAACCTAAGAGTCAAGATCCTAGGTAGCAATATTGGTTCCCCACAAAAACCATGGACTCTTATAATGATATGATGGGATCCAAAATAAAAATCACAAGGTATTGGGCAACTGACTAGAAGATTTGAAACACTGGGGAATAATCTATTCATAATTGGTTCAGGACTGAGATGATAAAAGGCAGGAGTGACAAATAATTCCCAAAACTCATACTGGTCACTAGTCTTTGATAAAATGTGTGTCCATGCAGACATAGGAATGGTCCTTTAGAGATCAAAATCTAGGTCATGCATGTTAAGATGCATATGTTGGGCAAAGAGATTAGAGTTTTGGAAAAACATGAGGTGGAAAAAATAGGAAGAATACCTGAACACTCCTTTTGATCTAAAATGAGCCAATTGTTCTACCATCGAGAACACAATTTGTTTTAAGAAGTCAAGCCGATACTCTTGGGTTTTGTCAATAGTCTTTAGCCTTAAAAAGATAGCCATTTGTTCTACATACGCTACCATATCATCTTTCATGCCAAAGATGAGAGCCATCATAGACAATGCGTCTTGGCTAGCCTATGTGAATTGACCTCTTGGTGTAGGGAGTGTGGGTACTGTAGTATCATCATCACCCATTTGTAACTCAGATCTCAAGAACCTTATCTGTGTGTTGATATTGGACCACATCCTTTGCATCTTAGCCACAGTGGGAAATGTGGCTATACTATCATGATGTAGGGCTAACATATCCCTAATAACTTGCAGTGTGATTTGCACTATGAATGGGCCTCATTGAATGGTACTTGAAGGTGCATGGAGCTAGTATGTACATAATACGACCAAGTCGGGGTATGAATGTACAGCTGGGAAAATGAACTAAGCCAGTTGTGAGGTCCATATCCTCATGGTGAATGTTTCAAATTCCCCTACTCTGGCCCTTTATAGACACCTTTGATGTGCCCCCTCTCTAAAATTTTTGCTACTAGCTTTCTGAAGAATTGGATCCATTATGCCATCTACATAATCCTTTATCTTTAATGAATCACTTATTGGGTTAGCTTCAGGAAACTTGGCCCTTGGATAGGCCTTCAATGGTTGTGTAGGAGTTAAAGCATATGATTTACTTGCAAGAAACCTATCAAGGGATTCATACATCCCAACTCCTTGCTATGAAGATTGTGCCCCCTCCATCTTTGTATCTTCTTTGTGGTAACTTGTATGAATCTTTGCAAAATAGAGGCGCTTTCACTGAAGTAATTTTATAAGCACAAAAATGCAAGTAGTAGGATATTTTTCATGTAGGTGTAAGAATGTTTGAGAACTTGTAAACTTTAACTCTTGCTAAGAGCTATTTACTGACCTATCAAGTCTCAAAATGGCATTAAACTCGGATAATCGTTAGCAAATCCTACTCAATCTTCCTAGGACAGCAAGATAAACACACTATGCAAGTGGTAGCACAAGGTACATTGGAGATTTCAAAAGATTTGGGGAAACATTCAATGTGTCGAGGATTTGAAGAATTTGAAAACTTTCTGAATCGCTGACAATGTGTTCAAAGAACACTTATTTAAAAGGAAAGTGGGAAAACAACAATGGGAAAACAAAGCAAGAAAACAACAAAAAATGGAAAGGGAAACTACCTAACTACATTAATGAAGCATCTTTATCTCCCTCCCAGATCAAAAGTAGAATTTATAAATTTTCTCTCACTACAAGCCAGCTTATGTTTCCATACAAATGATCGAATTGGGTATTGCTTTAGTGAATTGCCTTTGGTGTATGCCTCATTAATTTGCCTGTATTCAAGCGAGTTTGAGTCAAACATGCTTTTGACATATATAGACTCTTCTTGTTCTTAGAAGCTCATCAAATATCTACTCTTGATATTGGCATGTCTTACTAGGAAATCAATTAATGACTTAATTCCTTCTGCTTCAAACTCTGGTTCTACTGCATGACCATCCTCCTTAATAACTTCAAAATTACCAATATTTTGAAAGGAAAATTTGGAAAGTTTGCAATAATTTTATGCATGCAATTGAGGCTCAATGTCGTTCTGCTTACCTATAACCAGTTCACAGCTGTCTTGAAAAATGATATAACCAGACTTAATGATTTCAAGAAAATCATTTAAATCATGGTCTAGGAATTGTCCATGCTCTTCCTCATCATCTTGCAGATTAAGAAGAAAGTTAGATATTATTTTTTCTTCATCAGGGGTCAAAATATATGCCTGTGATTTCTCACTAGGAATCTGAAATTCATAAGAGACCCAAGGATTAATAGAAGAGGTATCTTTTGACTTTTCTTCCTCTAAAACATTTAGAATTCTATGATCCTCATCAAGTATAATGTAAGTGCCCAGACCAATGGAGTTGTAATTTCCAAATGGGTCACTTTGCATCATAACTAATAAATGATCATTTTCTTCTTCTTGATTATACCTAGTCCATTCACCTAGCTCTTCGACAAAGACCTTCTCTTCTTTATTCATCATGGCATGGGCTGCCTCTAACTTTGCAGTGGGCTCATTAGTGATGTGATATTTATGTAATGGTTTAGATAATATCTTCATCTTTGAACCGTATTGGGTTCTTAGAATGAGATGAGACCAATCAATGGACATATGTCCCCTATTTTGGCTATAAAGTCTCTTGACAAACATAAACCAAAAATAAGAGGTATATCTATCACTACTACATCTTGATTTACAATTACATTTAGACAAGTATATAACTACAATGGGAGTTATTTAATTCTCCTTATTGTTTGTACTATTTTTCCATCTAGTTGCATAACTCCTTTTATAAGGGGTTCATATTTTATTTTCAAAGCATTATCTATTTGCTTGGGCATCACTGTAGTACTAGCTCCTGAATCTATCAATGCATTATGCAAGAGTTTCTTTCCAACTATCAGAGTCAAATAAAAAGGCTCTGGTTTGGATGTACTTACTTGTGTTGCATCATTCACAAAGGCTATTGTCTTCAGAGGAACTATATCTTTGAGCTTTTCTTTTCCAGTAGGTCCTTCTTTGGTAATAGTACCTTTGGGCACTGCTTGGCCTTCTAGAGCTTCTTATAGTAGTGTCTTCTATTTAGGAATAGACAATATATCCCATATTGATACTTGTGCTAGAGTCTTCTTCAATTGATTCACTACATTTATTGGTCCCAAAGATTGAGTTCTTTGAACATAAGGATATATTTTTTTCTTGAATTTGCGCAAGAATCCCTTGATTTTGCACCGACTGAGGCACTTCTTGTCTGATAGCAGTGTTTCTTTGCCCTTGAAATGGAGGATTATTCATGACTTGACTATTTACACTCTCAAGCTATTCCCCCATCCTTCTCTTTGATCTAGTGAATAATCAGATTACACCACTTGTTTTTTAGAGGTAGATGCTTCATTCAATAAAATTGATTCTTCATCTTCCACCCATGAGAACAAAGCATGTTCCAGGGCTATTTCTTCCTCTTGTTGCAAGGACATTCCTTGCATATGAGCCACTAGGATTGAATTCTGCATACCAAGAGACTGGTAGGCTTGATTGTCACTAGAACTTATAAACTGACCATCCATTCTTCTTTGCTTTGCCACCTTTTGTTGTAGATTAACCCTAGGACAATCTCTAGGTGTATGAGCATCATTACAAGGGAAACACCAAGCATTAGTATCATCCACATGATTATTTTTCCCTAGAACCATCTCCCTATTTGAGTTGGGAGGAATAGTCTATGAGGGTGTGGGAACTGCAACTAATTGATTTACTAGCTGATGGTTAGTTTGTCTTGGAGGACCTTGATATTGGTTAGTCTAAGATGAAAATCTATTTCCTTGATAGCCTTGATATGGAGGCTTAGAGAAAGTATTCTACTATATTTTTATATTGATTACCTCATTGGAAAATGTCCTTAGGATATTCTTGATATCATCCATCTTAGATGGTTGAGCAGGGACAGGTTATTTTGTAGATGGTTGAGGGTAAGTATACATAGACACATGTGGGCTTATAGATTTAGGAATTTCTTGAAGTAATGGCAAGAAAATTTTTGGGAACATGGGCATGGGAGGCCTTAGAGGTAACTTTCCATCATCTATTAAATGATTTTCAGCTCTGACCACATATTCATAAGCATCTGGCAAAGTGTGTCCTCAAAGTGACTGAATCATAATAGATATATCTAAATTCAAAGCCTTAAGATAAAACACTATGGCCATACCTGGTAATGGTCTAGTTGTAATAGGTATTTTGTCCAAAGTCTTTTGAAATTTGGAATTGAAGTTAGTCTGGCTTCTTGTGGTCCCCTTTGAATGGTAATTAACTGCTGTAACAAAGAAGACTTATCACCCTTCTCTACAAATCTTTCAAATAAAATATCTCTAAGTTGATCCCATGTAGATATGGTATTTGGGGTCAAAGACCAATACCATTCTAGAGCCTTCCCTTTAAAAGAAGCTACTAATAATCTTATGGCCACATTTTTTTGTGTGATAACATGTATAACACAAACATTGGATACATCTTTAAGATGTTCCCCAAGTGTTTTAGAGTCTTGCCCACTTAATTTGGGCAGATCTTTTAGGGCATTCACTGGGATAGGATCCCAAATAGCTGGTGGTGTTGGGAGGATTAAGGGACTACCAGTGTTCTAGCCTACATAATTTCTTGGGGGTATAGGGGCTCTCATATTTTATATTGGTATTGGTATAAATTGGTTAGCTCTTCTTCTTGGACTTGTTACCAAAGGTGGCAAAATAATACCTAGATTTGTAGCACATTGTGATCTAGTTACTGGTCCATAGCTCTGACTCCTTATAGCTCTCTAGTTCATACGGTCTTGAAAGAAACCTCAAGACTGGTCCCACCAGGTGTGCCAAAAACTGTTGATGTTTAGAATTGTGCTTTGTTTCAAACACCAACAATGGAAAGTTTCAAGATGTGGGACATGCAACTTGAAATAACCTCCAAATTTTGAAGAAGCTAGTCTCTTCATTATATCAAGTGTTGGGGGGAAAAGGGATAGGAATTTAAATAGAAACACAAATGCAAAGAAAGAAAATCTAACTATGGCGATGCACTTGAATGTAATTTTGATCCTTGATCCTAAGCATAGTGAAACTATATGTAAGATTCAATTACATTAAAGAGCAGACGAGGCATGATCAATGTAAAAGATAGAAATAATAGAAATAGAGGCTCGTAGCTTAGACTACTTTCGTAATGATATAGGAAACATCAACAAAGGCAAAAAACTCTATCTTCTCATTAATTCTCTAGCCACATAAAAAGCATGAAAAAATGCACAGTCACATAAACTTTACAACTTAAGAAAATAGAATAAAGGCAAATGATATTCCTAATCACAGCTCTAGAAAGTCTAAAACTCTTTATAATAATTTTCTTAGGAATTTCTCTCTCTCTATCTCCCCTTCATTTGGTGATCCATGAACTCCTCTTTATAGCCTCAGATCTTTCATTCCATCACCTACTTTCTCATGTAACTGTCTATTCTACCTTTATCTCACAGGGGACAAACAGAGAACACTTTTAATGTTTGTAGGCCCCAAATATCTACTCGGTGAACTTATCCATCTACTAGAAATAACTCCCACTAAATTCCCTCTTTGTCTCTTCCTCCTCTTGATCCTAGCCTTGGATTCCATCTATATTGTCTATGTGTTCCCAAACATATGGCCCAAATTGAACTCTAACTGAGCTGGAAGTGTCTATCAGAAGATAGTTCTTAGATTTTGAAATGTTATGTTTCCCTATAGTTCGCTTGCTGAAAAAGATACACAGGATGCTCTATTCTATTAAATGGAAGAGGACACTTAGTAAATTCCCTAAAAATATTCTTATTACTTCAAGAGACACTAGAGGATGACACTTTTCATGTTTCACATTAACTATCAAAGACACACAAAATTTTCTGCATAACTTTACTCTTTTTTGTCTTGGCTCAAGATCATTCTACCTTTGACACTTGTCACCATCTGCTTCCTCAAAACCTCAATAGCTTGAAAGAAAATAAGACCCACAACATCTCTCACCCAAGTAACTTTAAAAGGAACATAGGGACAGGTGTCAATCTCTGCTTGCTTTAACAAAGGACACATGGCAATCTCTACTACTCTTTAGCTATACTGTGGAAATGTTTGGGGCACATGTTAGGCTCCTATGGGTGGTGACACTTGGTAAATTCCATATACTTTTAGAAATAAAACTCAAGACCCACCACAGTCTTTACTCAGCAATGAAACATGAAGAAGATCCTTCAGATGGTGACATGTGGTAGCTTCCACTTCTTCTGGGAAGATACGTGGCAGCTTCTATCACTTTCAAAAAAGCAACACTAAGACCTTCCACTATTTCCAATTGGCTCTTTCTACCTAATCTCAATACTTAGCCTTTTGAAATCCTTCCACTGCAAAGAGATAAAACATGGGTGCCGTTATGTAACCATAGATGCTGACACTTGGCACATTCCACTTAGTCACTATGAGATATGTGGCACATCTGACCAACTCATAGAAAATATGAAAGGTGCCTCAGATGATGACACTTGGCATTTCCACTTGAGAAAAGATGCCTCAGAGGATGAAACTTGTTAGCTTCCGCTTTAACCCAGCACTTAGACAAAAATGAATCAAAAAGGGAAAATAGAGTCCGTGCTCTACTTCAAAACTTCACCATCTCGAACCACAGCATGTAAAGGCAAAATTTTATGGCATGTGACTAAAAAAATAGAATGAAATGTAGATTAAATTTTTACTCTACAATCTCCAATCTAAAAACAATAAATCCTTGCTCTCTTGGTGAAGAGTTTCTTTTCCTAACTTTGGCACGCAACCATAGCTTGTGATCCACTACCATAGCTTGTTTCTCTTCAAGTCTAGTGAAGCACATGATTTGATTGTTAGCATCAAACACCTACCAATGGTTATATTTATCAGGCACACTTAGTTGAAATACCGATTCGATAGTGTACCTATTATCTTTGAAATTAGGGTGAAGAACCATGAAGGTTTCAGGGACATCCAATGAATTTCCATGATTATGAATCTCTCTCGGTACTATAGATATATTGAAAGCATCAAAACCTTCAATATAATCCCATGCTAGATTGTGGTAATGGTGTAATCTTTTGTTCTTGGTTTGACACAGGTTCCTCACCTGACAAACCATCAGCTCAACATCTCTGTTGGCATGAAGGAGCTTGACACCTTTGTCTTGAGCAACCTTCAACCTAAGTAATAGAGATTCATACTCGATACTGTTGTTGGTGTTGCTATACTACAACTTGTATGAATAAGGAAACATATCTCTTGAGGAGATATCAACACAATCCTAGCTCCAACACTGGTAAAAGAATTGCTGCCATCAAATTCTAAGATCCAAACATCATCAAAAATTGATCTTCTATCAAATTTTTCTTCATTAGAGAGGGAAGATCATTTTTCATCTATAATGTACCCTACCAATTCTTTTGATGTCTTATTTGAATCAATTTTTTGATCGCCACCTATAGGACTTTCATCTACTATAACAAGAATGTCTTCAGTAGATAAAAAATAATTACCCCTGCCTGAAGACTCAAATAGAATTTGGGCTTCAAGCACTGATGTTTGTGTGACAGCATATTTTTCCTCCTTTTCAAGGATCATCCTCTACATGACAACTTTGATAGGGAACCTCACTTCATATAGGTCCATACTTAACTCACCACCAACATCCTTGCAAAAATTTTGCCTAAAAAGAATTTTGTAGGAGGTTGGGACATCGGCCACTAGGACTGTCATTTTAATTCTCTTATCTAGGAATGTCACAAATACAAATTAGGCATCCTTTATTTGTCCCAATAGTGGCACTTATTTTTTATCCATGGAGAAAGATCTCCCAAATGTCTTGGTTAGTGTGAGTCTAAGAGATTCTACCACTCTGGCAGGCATGACATTGTTATATGCACCTGAGTCTATGATATAATTGTTCAACTGATGTCCATTTATCAACAAGGAGACATAAAATGGTTCTATCTTCCTGGTAGTAGTAGGAGGATTAATGACAAGGTTATTCTAGGTGGATATGGGAGTCACCTTTGGAACAACTGGTCTTATAGGGATAGTTATATTCTTTACACATTGAACCAACTTATCCAATTGCTTAGGTTTAGATTGCAAGAATTCAAATTCAAACATTTGAATTTTGGTTATCTTGACATGGTCAATTATATAAAATGTCTAAAACAAATTAGGAATAGGGGAAGGTAGTTCATTCTTTTGGTTTTTAGGAGGGGGGTACTGATCTGAAAAATTGAAGTTGAAGGTGAAGGCGTACTTGAGGTACTTACTTTTTTAGCAATCACTAGGTCATTTGATTGAAAAGGTAGAGTGGTTTGCTACTTAGCAATTGAAATTGCTGGTTGAGGTCACTCCTCTATTTTTTCCTTATCAGCTTATTAGGGTGACTAGTTCTGGGAATAGGTGAATAAAATGTATGACCCATCAAATTCTTCAGCTTTACTTCTGAGTTCATCTTGGTAGTTCAGAAAACCAATGTTGGAGTCACCAGCTAATTATTTTTCTCCCTCTATGAAGATATCATCATCATCTTCTAGGTTCAACTCAAGCTGGAAGGAGAAATCAGATTCTATTTCAAGATATACAACTAGTGAATTGGTTGGAGGTGCTTCAATGGCAAGTTTCCCCTATGGGGGAGGAAGATGATTTGTCTACCCTTGATTTCTAGTAGCATTGCCTTGGTATGAATGACTCATAAAAGTCCTCCTTGGTATATCTTAGTATGAAGGAGGAGCAGATATTCCTTGCGCCATTTGCTTTTTAAGAGCTAGCAACTCATTTTCTAGCTTCTACACCATAGGATCAATGGTGTCTATAGATCGATATTCAGAGGATGAAGAAGATTTACCTTTGTTAATATCTCTCTTTATCTTCCCTACCAAGATGAGATCATCTTCCACCTTAGTAGCCAAATCCTATGCTATAGCAAGGTCTATGTGATGAGTAGGTCTCAACAAGAAACTCACTTTAGGAAGCTGAGAGTTGATGAAGAAGCATTTGAGATTCTCAGTTTTTAGCTAAGCAATCGTAGCAATCCTATTCCTCAACTTATCAAATTTGGAAATGAAGTCCCTCATAAGTTCATGAGGCTCTTTCTTTATCTGTGTGAGCTTGGTTAGTAGGGAATGCACATCTTTTGTAGGCTTGAATCTAGCTTCAAATTTGGCTTTGAGGCTATTCCAGTCAGTCATAGTTTGTGCTTGTAGATGATAAAACCAGTCTGCAACAACACCTTGCAATGTTTCCACAAATAGCCTAACTACTATGTCCTCATACTCCACACCTATCACACCATAGGCTATGCTAAAGGTTGCAATATGTTCATTAGGATAAAATCTTCCATCACTAAATAACTTGGTGAAATTCTTCCTTGAACTGTGAGGTAGCTCATGTAGAGGTGGAGTTAGATTGAGTGGACCAAAAGAGTTACCCCAAGGGCCTTGAACTACCATGATTTGACTAATGAAAGGGGGGATAACAAATATTAGTGGGGTATGTATGGGCAAATCTCTAATAGCAAAGGAAAAAGAAGCTCTACCGTGTATTGGTGACCTAGTGTTGGTAGGAGGAAGACTCTTAGTTCATTGAAGGTGAGGTTGTGGAGGAAACAAATCAAAATTGCTCTGTTGCACCAACTAAAAAATAGGGTCAACAACACCTTGGGATTTATAGCTTCTTGTATAGCATGGAACTACGAAGATTGTTGAATAAAAATGGAAAAGAACTATCCTTGATTTACTTGAAGCTTAAGGCTTCGAACTATGCATTCTTTCTAGTTGGCATGGAGCTACCAGAGAATTGAATTTTGAAATGAAACACTCAATCTCCAGCATCTCTAGTTTTACAACTTAGAGTATATAATGGAAATGGATAAGGCTATAATGATAATGGGTAAGACACAAGTGATGCTTTAATCTAAAGATTGAGGCTTCAAATTGTGCAATTTTTTTTTGTCCCCATTAGAGTAAATGGAGATGGAAAAGAATTGGAATAGCTTGTCTGATCCCCAACAAAGTCACCAAAAACTGTTGAGTGAAATAGGTATTTCAACCATAGCATAAGGAGATTTATTGGCCAAATGTGTAGGTCAACCACATTAGAAGGGGACAAATCTCTCCTCTCATCAAGGGGAGGTTCCCTATAACTATGATATATTAAATTAATATACTATAAATATAATCTAAAAATAACACTCAAGGTAGGATAACACCATCCATCTCTCTTTTTTATAAATGATGTTCACATATCATAGGAGAAATCTTGGGTAATTATTGAAGGTACTTCTCTTCTTTAAGAAGTAATATTTAGTCAACAGCCAGATTCCTTCCTGGTAGTAATTGTAACCATGAGAAACCCATGAAAGCATAAAGTATTTCATTGCTTCCTTCACTGAAACAGGGTGTAGTAACACAACAAAATAAAGTGCAATATAAAGTATCCACCTCAACTACCAAAGAGTGAAATATACAAAGGACAATGAGGGCACAAAGTCATCCCAATATCCTTTACATAGAAATAGAAAAAAACATGCTAAAGATAATTTTAGTAGCACAAAGTCTCCCATAGTTGGCTTTAAGACACCTTTCAGATTACTTCCATTAGTTCTACTTATTTAATTAAATAGACAAGATGGTATTCAGGAAATAGAACATAAAAACAATCCCCTAAACAACACAAGCTATCTCAATGCAAAGTCTGAAAGGTCACTTGCTTTCTAATTCAAATAAAGATATATGATTAACAATCTATGCTCAAAGTCTCAAGAAATGCCTTTCAATTTGGGTAGATTTTTACTTCTATAACAGAGAGATCTCTTTTCTCTAAAATGAGAGATTACAATATATAGTAGCCAAGAAAGACTTGGTACTTTATTTCATGAAGTGGCCCATGCTACATTGAATGCCTTCAATATTTATGGGAGGGCCATGCTAGAATAGGTCATCAGCCTTAACTTTGGTGCACATAATCATCTTGAATGTCTTCTCCTAAGCATGGGTCATCTGGTCTATTTCCATATATGCATGTGGCTATCCACTCACTTTTATTCAAAGGGAGAAAAATAGGTCACGTCATTAAATGTTTATACACTCAAATGTCTACTTGGTGGATTATTCCACCTACTAGAATAACTCCCCTATAGATATTTTAGTATCTCCTATAGCTTTCCCTCTTTCTTGTTACAATTTGAGCTCTCAGGCCATCTTCTTTCCTTTAGCAGGCCCTTTCGGCTTCTTCTTCAGTTGGTCACTGAGTTTGTTTTAAAGTTTTATGCCATATTTGAAAATAAATGGGCATTTTATTACATTGAATTTGATGTCCATAGGGATGTCATTGCTCACTGGTCACTTGAACCACATTAAACCTTGAACCTTTGAACCATGAGAGTGCATTGGTTCAATGGTTCAACAATTTGTGCAGTCCTATCAACTCCTTGGTTTAATTGGCTCCTTGGTTTAATCAGATCCTTGGTTCAATTGATTGAACCATCTCTCTGAACTTGTCTCTAGAATCTTCCACTTCCTTTGCTTGAAGCTTCCTTGTGAACTTTGAACTTCTTTAACTGGTTGAACTTTTGGAACCATTTGAACTTATGAACCATTTCAGTTTAAAGTTCAACAATTCATTCTCTTTCTTTGAATATTTTGTTCCTTCAAACTTTGTGGATCCTTTTATTTTCTATTGAACTCATTAAAACTTTTAAATTTTAACTCTTTTGGTTCAAGGTTCAACTGTTCAATGGTTCATTCTTTGTTCTTCGAATCCTTTCTTCTTCTAAGTCTCTCAAACTTTATTAAACTCGTTGAACCTTTGAACTTTGAACTCTTTTGGTTCAGGGTTCAATAGTTTAATGGTTCAATCTTTCTTCTTTTAAGTCTTCTTTCATTCAAGTCTTTTGATCTTATTGAACTCGTTGAACCTTTGAACTCATTGAACCATTTTGGTTCAAGGTTCAATGGTTCAACCATTCAACCTTTACTCTTCAAAGCCTTCTTTTCTTTAAGTCTGCCAAAATTATTGAACTTTAGAACTTGCCAAAGTCTTCAAACTCATTGAGCACTTAAATATTTTTGAACCTTTTAGCCCATTGAACCTTTGAGCCTTTGGAGGCGGGGTTCAATGGTTCAATCTTTTGTTTGAAGCCCACTGATAAGTCTTTTAATTGAACTTCGACATTGAACCAGCCTTGAAATGTGTAAGTGTTGGGAACTTGTTTCTTTTTGAGAGCTATCCTATTTAATTTTTTGAACTTGTGAGTCCCTTAGCTGAAAAATCTTGAATAATTGGAGCACTCAGAACATTTTTTGAGAAGGGAAGAGAGAATTTTGGCCTGCAGGACAAAAATAGTTGATATGTTGTCCCCAAAAATGAGTGAAAGATTTTGGGAACAAAAATATTTATATTTTACTATAGTCTATATCTCATAAAACCATCTAAATTCATCAAAATTCATTGAAAGTGTTTATACAAGTGGTGGAGGTCTGATTAACCATGACTGGTTTTTAAGGAAAACTAGCAGTTTTGAGTGAGTTGTAGAGATGTTATTGAGCCCTTATCTCCTAAGTGGAAGTGTATAATTCATATGGTGATATTTTTTAGGTCATTTAATTTATGTATAAGTGATTTATTATCATGGTTGTGTGTCTAAATTATGTGTTATCTTTAGTTGTTCAAGATAGACTATTCTATGTGTTCAAAGGCCTTATGAACAATGATAATGGAGTGTTTTAAGTGGTGGTTGGACCAAAAAGGTGTCATGGTGATCTAAGTATGTTTACCAAGGCCTATTTTATTATTGTATGAAAATTTTGTGCTATGTAAATAGGTGTAGAGTTTTCCAAGGGGTCATAAGGTAACATGTCCTAAAGTAGGCCTAATGGAATTAGGTATCCATGAGACCTAAAGAAGGATTTAGTCTATTTAAGTTATGGATGACCTAATTTAACTATTTATTATTACTTATAACTTTTCATAAGGCCTAATTTTTGGATAATATAAGATGTAAAGTGTGTGTGTGTCCAATGAAGAGGTGTATGAGCAAGAGGCTTGTATAAGAACAAGGCTTTTTAGGCCTATTAGATATGTGTGATGATTGGATTGAGGAGAGAATGATATAGAAGATATTTGAGTAGAAGGAGGAATTATATACCATTATAAGATATTATAAGTACTATCATGATTATTTAATATAATATCTAAGTATGAATATCAAGGTCATATGACATAGTCAAACTTGAAGAGACCTAGTAGAGCAAAGAGGCCTTGAAGGAAGTTAGAGAGTCATAAAAGTCTGAAGAGATAAAGAAGGTAATCATCATATACTATGTGAGAAACATATTTTTATAAAGTGGATCAAATTAATCAAGTGATTGAGTTGGTGTTGATTCATCTAGGGGTTGGTACTTCTTTCTAAGTGGGTGTTTGGATAGTTGGGGTTGGTTCTCCATGTGAAGTTGGTGCTTCACTAATTTTTTTTTTTTATTATAAGAATGTAGTCCATTTTTATATATTAGTATTTTTTCTACCCCTTGAATGTTTCCCACTTATGTGATGTGTTATTACATTTCATGTTCATATGTATGGTTGTTTATGATTTGATTTATCTATATGTTTGTATGAATGGCTCATGAATGAAAAGTGTAATTTAATGAATGATATCAAGATTGACTCATCATGCCCCCACCCTCCATCTTAGTTATTATGCTTTTGAAACTAAGAGAATCCATATATATAACAAGGAGAATATAAAAGAAGGAAATTGGCATGAAGGTGATAGGTAGAGGTCATAAATGACCATATCCCACGCCACAATCAATTACAATAGTCCTTAATATGTATCTCTATGTATTGGTGTTCATAAATGAGACCTTTAAGCATTGAAGTGGAGTGGTGGAAGTCTGGTCAAACTTGTCTCACCTCTTTTAGAGCATGACCACACCATTATCTGGTCAAGTATCTCCTTGTCCTAATATTTACAACATTAAAATGGCCCAATTAAGCCACCATGATTTAAAATACAACCCACCTTCCCTTGTTTGTTAACTAGGCCACATAAATGTTTTCTAATTTTCCATTATGATTATGAATAAATGTTTTACTTGCCTTCAAGCATTAGTTACATAGTCTAATGATCCTACATTAACTCTTCCAATAGCTTTCTACAGCATTATGTAACTTATTTTATTAACCCAATTGTAAACATGGATTACAATGATGGTTAAATCAAGCATTAGTCATGAAAAAAAAAAAATGCATAGATAAATGACAATCTAGGCCAACCTATTCAATGGAGTGTGCAAATAATAATTAAGAGCAAATGAAATAAAGAAAACACACTTTACCTTCTTAAGAGCTTCCCATCACATAAATTCATCCTAAAGTATGTTTTAAACCTCTATTTTATGCTCAATTCTTCAACAATGGTGTAAGGAAAGTGCCTACACTGTCTCAAGAACACCAACTATAAATAGGGCTCACAATATAAAATCAAGATTATGCTTATCAATGAATCTATCATATTTCAAATAAAGCATTATCAACCTACAATCAAATGGCTTGTAGAGAGAATCATGCATTACAATTTTACACAAATTAAGCTTTATCAAAGTGGTCTTAGACCTCTTATTTATATATTTTCTAAATTGATTAGGATCAAACATGAGCATCATCTCAGGATCAAGATGTGTGGCCATGAATAAATCCAATTATGTAAATAAAATCCATAAGTATCCTCATACTTATTTGAGAGGAAGAGGCATAGGAATCCATAATCATGATATTTATTGCATTTATGGCTTATGGATGCCACACCAAAAATGACATCACTTGATGATGCAATAAATAGGAATCAATTTCCAATAAAAACTATTTAATAAATTCCATGGAATTCTTACTTAAGCTCATAATTTGGTTTAGTTTTCCTGAGTTAGATTTATCATTTTTAGTGTAATTATTTATAAATTGGTTTACTTTATTAATCAAACTGGTCAAAATTTTAGATTAATAGGTCTTAATTTGATTGGAGAGGAATTAGAAGGCAGTGTTAGTTGTGTACAGACTTTTATCCCATTTGGGATGTTATTGACACAAAATAACACATGCATGTGTCGTGTGCTATCAAATTAGAAGAAAAGAGTGATAGATAATTTGATCAAAGTTCATAATCACATAGAATGCATTGCCCAATTTAGGGATACATTAGCCAAAATTGGCACTTGTATACAACAAGCTCTAATCATTTAGACAATTTATGTGATTTTGGCCTAAATTGTGAATTTCAGTGTAAATTTTAAGTAATATTGACAATTTTAACATAATGATGTTAGGAATTAGGTGTCTAATTTTTTACCCTATTTGAGAAGGTGTAGTGAGACGTTCAGTGAAGCAACATATTTTTAAAGAAAATATTTTTCAATAAGAAATTAGAAGTAAGTGACCCATGGTGGACCCTTGAGAGGACACACTAGGATGAAAGAAAAGGATGGACTCTTGAAAAGAGAAAGAAAGTGAGATTAACCCATGAAATAGATTACATCTAGATGAGCTAATGCTTACACATGTTCATTTCATCAATGATCAAACTATAATTAGAATAAAATGGCCCCATTAATGGGGAATGAAAAGGATACAATCCAAAAATATAATCAACACACTTTAAACACACCCAAAGTTAGGGTACAAGTTTCATGCTTATGGAATGATTAGTCTCAACATAAGTTACACACTAAAATATTTCCAAAATGAAGTCAAAAGTCCACAAATCTTAGAATTAGAAGAAAAGGAGAATCATGTCTCTAAATATAGAATAAATAATAATGTGTTCCATTAAAGTGAATTTGATCTTGAGATAA
Organism: Torreya grandis; assembly: GCA_037957365.1. Classification (NCBI taxonomy): domain Eukaryota; kingdom Viridiplantae; phylum Streptophyta; class Pinopsida; order Cupressales; family Taxaceae; genus Torreya; species Torreya grandis. The sequence continues at coordinate 1,506,155 of JARHVA010001931.1, forward strand.
ATACTTTTTCCCTAGTATGGCCAGTCTTGATCAATGATAAAGAATGGTTTGCTCCTGTAGGGCTAATTTAGATTTGTGACTAGTTCAAATGTTGTGCCCCATTAGGGTAAATTGGCAAGCAAAATCTCAAGGATATAACCTATGATAAATATTAAAGATGAGTGGGTGAAAACATAGATGTAAAGGATAAATGAATATATAAGCCATAAACAACTAGGCATATGAGGATGCACAAAGTGATGAAAGAGATGAAAAGAAGAATGAAGATGGCTAAGTGAACTTAAGATATAACATGTATCTAAGTGTTTCCTACATATTATGGATGGACATCGAGCCAATGCAGTTTACCTAAAAGTAGGAGGGAATAGAATGAGGGATGAATAAAACTAACTAGTGTTTGATTATACTCATGATGTATGCTAAGAGATGCACATATTGCATAGAGTTGGGTGAATGATAAGCCATTTTTACCTAGTTTCATTGGTGTTCTTGAGAGATGATCATCAGAGCTACATTGATGTTAAGACTTGAGTATAAAATATAAAGTGCTTTATATGAAAAAATGAAATTAGGAATCATAAGTATGAGGAACTTATAATGACATGGCATTTCAATTTCACTAAGCTAGTTTAAGTGTGAGTGTTTATAAATAAGGATAATGATAAGAACTACCAATACTAGATTACAACCATTTAAATTTAAACAAAAACAAAGATAAAGAAAAAATAAAACATAAATGAACCTAACTTAAAATCATGATATGAATAATCAAGACTCAAGAAGGAATAAGAATGTATAAAAACAAATTAATAACATATTAACAACATGAGATCAAGATATGATTAATCAAGATTCATAGGGACCATCAAGATGTACTTGAAAAACAAAAACAAAGAACAAGACCAAAAAACACACAAAAAACAAATAAAAACACACACAAATATTTTTTTTGAGTTTTGAATGTTTTAGAATTTTCTAAGTATCTCAACTCAATTGAGAATTAAGAGATACAAAATAGTCCAAGTCATAAAATGGTGAGGGTACTTAAAAGAATAATCATGAAATAGGGAGAGTGAACTAACTTAAAATGCTTGCATGATGGTGAGACTATATGAAAATGGGGGACTAAGTTGACCTCAATATGATTAATCACAACCTACATAATCCCATTAAGACCTCAATTCATATTAGTTATACCAACATAAAAGGTTGTGAAAAACTAAGTCATAACCAGTTTGAAAATAAAGGTAAATGGCAAGGCAAATGATAATAGTAATGACCAAGTGATGTGGCAATGAATGATAAAAAAGGAATTATACCTAATTTACCCATAAATAGTTATAATTAAGAAACAACATCATAATTTTAATTTTGCTAAAGGTGATTATAATCAAGGTTACCAAATATAGTAACAAATAAAAGATAACTTGCCAGATCAAATGTCACACTACTTCTATATATTGTCATTCAATATGGCATTATAAAATAGTTGAAACTAGACTAGAATCCCCTTGTGAAAGGTGGGTTAAGAACTAAAGGAACCAAGATCAAAATGGGGTAAAGATTATGGATAAAAACAAGAATTGGTCAATAGTAAGGACATGGTATAATAAAAATAGTCTAAGAAAAATGATCAAATGACACTTGAGTATGATGGAAATAAGTTCATTCCCAAGTGATAGTTGGCTTAGTGTGCTCATAAAATAGTGAGATCATGGTTGAGTTTTCTTACAAAACGGTGAGAGATTTTAAAATTAAAAACTACTCACAAAATAATGATAACATTCATACTTTAAAATTTCTCACAAAATGGTGAGAGCATGGAGAAGGTAATTGAGTTAACCTCAATAGAAATTGAGCACTACCTACATAGTCTCAAAGGACCTCAAGTAAATATAGTTTAAACAACATGGTAAAATAAAACACAATGTTCTAATATTCCTTAGAAAAAAGTATATAGTATTTTCCCTAAGATAAAGGAAAGGAAAATTAAAGGGTAAATGGCAAATGAAAAATGGTTCTACTACTCCTACTAACATATAGATGCTCATTATAGTCAACATATGAGACAACCAAAATAATTAGTCATACAGATTGCTACCCAACACCTCATCTAAATAGTTTCTCTTGTTGACATGGAGATGCATGTCCTATTCAATGTATGAGACAACCATAATAATTAATCATAAAATTATTATCCAACACCATTTTAAAATAGTTGTTATATCAAGAGCTTGTTGCAGATCTAGATCTTAATAATGTGTTTGTGATCATTGTTAGTCATTGATTTTGTTTCCTTCAAATGGTGAGACAATATATCTTTAAATCTTATTTAAAGGAATTTATGGCCAAGGAGTAATGTTAGGCACATGATAGATGATGTAAGTGGGTAATGAAAATGTGGATGATAATGGAATGTATAATGGTTGGGAAAAAATAAAGATTGGGATTTTTAGTCAAACACAATGTTGTTAACTACAAATTTGACATAATTTTTGTTTTGGTGGAGTTGAAGACCTCTGAATATGCTCTCAATATGACCACCATGTTTTTTTTTTAAAGTCTTGAGAGTAGCTACCATCTGATTATGTTGTAGATTGAAATCTATATTCATTTATTTTTGAATAATGTCTTCATCAATTAGTGAAGAATTTTTGAGCTCATTCTTTGGTGCCTCAATGAGATATTTACCAATGAATTTGTCCTAATTATCCCATAGTGTCTCCAGGAAATTTTCATAAAGATATTTTATCATTTGACTTTAATTATCTTTTAGCACCTTCGAAAAGGTTTCACTAAAATATGTGGAGTTTGATCTTTGATTATTTCCTATCACCTCTAAAAAGGTTTCACTAGGAGAGTGTTCTTATTCAAAATGAATTTGGTCTATATCCCCCTAACATTCTACACCTGATATGTCACCGTGGAAGTAGGTCAGTAAATTATCATTCTATTAGTCCCAATCGACACTTATGAGAGGTGGAATGTTAATATAATGAATATGTTGGGAGGTGGTAATGAAATGATAAAAGGAAACACATTCCTCATAGAAGATACTGGGAACACCTACGTCAATGCTAAAGTAATCATCCTCAAAAATTGTATAAGGATCACAAATATATTCAAACTGATCTGTAAGGCAAGTGCAACCAATGTTGTAACAACCATGACTATAATCTAACTCTAAAGGTAAGTCTGAGTCAAGGGACTCTAAATATGATGTTGAGGCTAATAGTGATTCCTCTTCTGATGCAAAATTTGATGTCAATTTAGAAAGGTAACCTAGCTCTAATGTTTATTCTTCATCTAATGTGGTTGTTTCTATAATGATGTTTTATTGAATGGTTGGTATCAAACAAACAATGGCCTATGATGGCATAATAGGGTCTATAAAAATTTAGTCATCTAAGTAGGGTTCAAGATATAATGGATCATGTAAGTGAATCCCATCAAAGAAAAGAAAATACTTGAGGGTGAACTCAATAAAATATTGTCTATCAAAAGTAGACTCCTTTACAAGTGGAAAAGGATCAAATGATAACTCTATAAATACTATCTTTTCAAGGAGATAGGGATCTTTAAAAATATGTAAAATATGAATAGGTAACTCATCATAAATGGATGGTTCAAAAATAACATCATGGATTTGGTTAATAATTGGTTGTAAAATATCAACTTTGAACACATTTTGGTCATCATAAGATGGTTCTTGAAGAGGTAATGTTTACTATTGAGGTTCAAATATCGACATAAAATTTCTAAAGTGGGGAAATATTGGCTTATAATGAACAATGGTTTGTGGTCCAATGATGGGATCTCAAAAAATTATACTATCTAAGAAAGGATAAAAAAAATTAGTTAGTGAAAATGATGTTCATTAATAATAGGCTCAATAAATATAGGTGATAGGCCAAAAAATGGTAATGATTAGATGTTGTATAGTTTGGTTGCTTAAGCAGACCAAAGGAGGAGGTCCTAAAATGGTAACCTTTGTGCATTGTGCAGTTTGATCAATCACAAAAGCCAAAGGGGCATAACATAGAATGGTAACCTTTGATTGTTGGTACAAATCAAAGGAGGATATCCTAAAATGATAAACTTTGAGTGCAAGATGCAAATTGAAGGGGGATATGCCAACATAGTAACCTTTGATCATGATGTGTAAATTGAAGGGGAAGGATGAGGATGATGCAAAAAAATAGACATGGATTGGATTGGTATTCAAAAAATGGGCTTAGAGAAGGTGACATCCTCATACAAGATGGAGTGTTCATGTCTACCATAATAATGATCTACCTCAAAACTAGGGCCACAAGAGACCCCACTATAAGTATACTTTAGAGTCATGTTTATAATATTTCTCTCTACATTTTCTCAAGATCTAGAAAATGTTTTGTAAATTTTTAAACAACGTATGTGTTTTGATCTTCTCTAAATAAATGACAAAGAACAAAAGAGACTATAAAAAAAAGGAGCTTGTATAGTATCATATAATTAGAAGAATGTGTTTATGAAATTACTCAACTTTGGATAGGGATGAAATCATATGAATTAGAAGAGGGTATGATAAGTTAAGGATTTAAGTGTAAACTAGTACACCAAACTTAGGTTGAGAGTTATGTCAATACCATAAAATTCAGTTCAACTTTGATGAGTTTTTACTAGGAAATTATAAGAAAGCTCTTCAGATTAGGAAGGTAACAATGTGAACCAAGAAACTCAATATGTAAAAACATGAAAGAAATCCTAAGTATAAAATTAGAACCAAATGGGGAGCATGATGCTACCACATGGTAATATAAGGTAGAATAAAATATGTTTTATAACTTAGAGTGTGAGTGATACACTAAATGACCTAAGTTCACAATGATAAATGATTATGAGTCTATAAATTGCCTTCAATACAAATGGGAAATTCAACCCATGTTAAATCAAGTCAAGTGAAAATGGTAAAACTAATTAACACCTTAACCTAGAAATTATAAAGGTGCAATTCGAGTTATCAATGAAGGGATTTAAAGACTTTTGGAAAGTGATTTAGACTCAAATGGGAAACATAACTACACTAATTTAGACAATATAACATAAATGTTTAAGCAAAATTTTTGAACAAGGAAAATAAGATTTGGATTTGACCATCATAATCACTCCTTGTTCGAGCAATGGTGGATAATGTTTTTGGTTAGTATGTTTTGTTTACAAACAAGTTTTGTCTCAAATCAAGACCAAGCAAGTAAAGACTAAAAAGACCAAGTACAACTAAGTAAATAATCATAAGCCCTAAATTGATAAGGTTGCTTGTATTTTTGTAATCCATATATACACATTCTCTTAGGAGGAATTAAATAGTTAATCCAAAAATAATAGCACATGAGTTGGTAGGGTATTTTACACCCCCCCTTCTAAAATATTGTACAATGACATGGACCTTTAGGTTATTCACCCTACATCAACAATACTCCATGGTAAGTATGGTCATCTAAATTTTAAATTTATGACCATATAAATGGTCCCAAGCATGGATAGTGATAAATATGAACCATGTACATTGATTTCATACCAATTAACTTACTATGAAAAAGGTCTATTCTTTTACACAGTGATTCCATTTGTGTACTACTTAGTGGAATCACCTAGTTAACCAGACTTGACTTGGTCCTTCTTTATGAAAGGAGAGGTTAGAAACTTAACCCCCTAGATCTCATAGTATTTTTACCCTAATTTATATACCCTACCATGTATTAGGGTTGAAATTTTTTTGGGAGATGAATCCCTAGGTCAAATCTTCCCTAAATAACTCATGAAGAGGCTATGAACTCCCCTCCATAAACCAAATTATATAAAAACAAATGATCTAAGTGAAAATTATTTAGAGGTTATTTTTAGATCACCAAAACCATACAAGTTTTAAGGAGATCCTAGATAAATTCCTTTTCATGCCTTGGACAAAGGCACAATCTTAATGAAAAGGCACTTTTGGTCACCCAAGTTCACTATAGGGGATGGGGGGAGAGCATACATGAACTATTCATTTTGATCAAACAATCTAACAAGCAATAGATGATTTTAATAAAACAACACTTCAAAAAATTTGAAATTTAAGTGAGTGTAAGTTTTAAGCACCAAACTGAAAGGTTTAATGAAGTTCTTTGCCCCATGGCCTTAGTTTACAAAACCATTGAAAAAATTCATAAAAAAATAAAATAAAACATTGAAGCTACTTTTAAACACCAAAGGGAAGGTTCAAGATTTAAACATACTCATCTAGGTTCATTTTAAACACCAAAAGGAATGTTAAAGACTTAATTATGCTCAAATTAATCACTTTTACACACAAGTCTTGAAAAAAAAGTTAAAGAGTTTCATTTAACTTTGAAGCATAATCAATAATTAAACAAGCAAGCTTGAAGAACTTGATCTCAGGTTCTCTATTTTAAAAACATAGATACTAACATCAGTCAATAATGACTGATGCCAGTTATGGCAAGACCGATACCTATCATAAAATAACCATTGCCTATGAAAAATTATCAATAACAATCACTTATGAATCCTTAGGTAAGAAATATATTTGACAAAAAACTTGTTATCATAATGTTAGGATAAAATATCTAAAATAAACTTCTAGATCATTTAATAATGTTTATACTAGAGACATATAAACTCAAATAAAAAATTGAAAACTTGAGAAAATCTCTAAAATGAAAAAAATTTAGAAATATTTTCCCTACAACCTAACTAATGTTATTTAACCTTGATTAATTCTAGTTACATATAAATAATCATTGTGTGACCTATGTATTGATAAAAAACATAAAAAACATGGGGAAATAATCATAAAAATTGCTTGTTAAGGATTTTTAAAGACTTTTAATGGAATCTAAGATTTCCAAAATATCTCCCTTTCTTAAGAAGGATGCATTATCCCACTATGCCTGCCAAGATGTACAGATGGATTAAAAGGATGGTTAGATCAAGAATTAGTCATAAAAACCAATAAAAATTCATAAATAACTAATACTCTAGGCCAACCTATTCAACAAGGTGTGTAAATGATAATTAAGAGCAAATGAAATAAAGCAAACACAAGTTACCTTCCCAAGAGCTTCCCATCACACGAATACATCTCAAAGTATGTTTTTACCCTTGATTTGATGGTCAAGTCTTGAACAAGAGAGCTCCTCCACCATCTTAAGAACACCAACTATAAACTAGGCTCATGGTATGAAACCAAGGTTATGCCTAAAAATGAAGCTTTCTTATTGAAAATAAAGAATTATCAAACTACACCCAAATGTCTTGTAGAAATAATATTGCATTATAATTTTACACAAATGAAGCTTTATCAAAGTGGTATTGAACCTTCTATTTATAAATTTTCCAAATTGATCAGGATCAAACATGACCATCCATGTCAAGATCAAGATGTGAGGCCATGAATTAATCCAATTATGTAAATAAAATCCGTAAATATCCTCATAATGATTTAGGAGGAAGGGGCGTTAAAGAGGAATAAAAGCCATAATCCTAATATTTATTGTAATTATGGCTTATGGATGCCACCCCAAAAATGAAATCACTTGATGATGTAGTTAATAGGAATCAATTTAAAATAATGAAATATGTAATAACTTCCATGTAATTCTTACTTAAACTCATAATTTGGTTTAATTTTCCTAAGTAATATTAATCATTTTAGTGTAATTCTTTGGAAATTGGTGCACTTCATTAATCAAACTAGTCATAAAGTCATAGTACTAGGTCATAATTTGATTGGAGAGGAATTAGAAGGTGATGTTAGTTGTGTACAAACCATTGTCCAATTTAGGATGTTTTCAACATAAAATGATACATAGATGTGTCATGTGCTACGGAATTAGAAGAAAAGAGTGATCCAGACCACCAAAATGCATTTTCATCATTTTGATTCGAGATGATTTGATCAAAGTTAATAATCAAATAAAATTCATTGCCCCATTTAAGGATACATTAGCCTAAATTGGCACTTGTATATGAAAATCTCAAATTATTTAGCATGTTTAAGTGATTTTAGCCCAAATTGTGTGATTTAGTATAAATATCAAGTAAGATTGACAATTTTAACATAATGGCGTTAGGAATTGGATGTCTACACTAGGTAGGCCTATTATGATATTAGGCCTAATTACTTGACTATCTATTGATGGATGATCAAATTCCTGAATATAAATTTTAAATAAGGTAAATAGGCCTATTTAAAGTCTACAAAACATTATTATACCATGACCTATGCCCTTACAAGCAACATACATCTGTAATTTTTCTAATCTAGGTGACTAGGTCACCTTCCACTAGTCTTACTAGACTAATTATTTGGTGTATACTTATAGAGGAATTTTCAAAAGTAAATGTGAGTAGTTAGTTTATTGGGATGGTGAAACAAGTCTCAAACCACCCCCTTGAATGATCGGTAACTTCTCAAACAACCTTACACCCTATTCTTTATTTAATTATTTAAAAAAACATAGTTTCTAACAAGTCTGTATAGACCAATACCATGATTAGGGTCTCCTATGAGTGGACTAGGTGATCTAAGTGTTTATCAAGTCAATGTAGGGTGTTTGATTGAAAATATCTCAAATTTTCCTAAGTCCAGTTTCTCTTAGGGTTTAAGAAGGATTTTGGAGGTCTACCATCTTAACTATGGTTCATAAAGATCAGACCTCCAATCCCTAACTTATGTCCATGTTTTTTTATTTCATAGACCCCGTAAATCTCTTGAAAATCTTTGGGTCCAATGCATATTATGTGTGGAGATATGAATGCAAGATGGTGTGCCTCGAGCTCTCTACAAGAATTTAGGACATGTCTGTAGTCTTAATAATGATTCATAGAGGTGGGCCCATTAAACCCACTCTCTACTTCATGGATGTTGAGTCCATATGGGTTTATAACTTACCCTAAGAGCATTGGATCTGAGTCATTATGTTATGAAATATATACGCATTGTGATAGGCAAATTGAGGTGGTAGCTTAGAGTAGTACACTTTGAGAGAGAAAATGATCGATCTTATCCCTATTTTACATTATTTGAAACAAATTTGCTAAGACATGTAACATCACCTCACACCTTCTCATGATTTTGGATTTTCTTAGGGGATCTTGTTATGCTACTGAGGTTTGGGTGGGGTCTTGAGATTTAAGATTAGTCTTAAGACTAATAGGAATAGATTGATTTCTTGAGTTTTGAGTCCTCTATAAGCAGTCACTAATGTTTTTAATTCCCCTATGTCACCCCTTCCCACTTTATCCATTTTATATAACTTCCTTTAGCTGATCTAACCATCATCTCTATCCATTATCATGTATGAGCCTACCTTGAGTACCATGACTTCCAAGCACAAGTATTTGATAATAGGTGTTAAAGAATTGAATGGTTTATCTCCCTTCCACAATTTTCATAGAGTTAAAACTCATATAATATTCCATAAGAGGATGGTATCATTTTTTGGAATGAGACTCCATCATCCCTACTCACTCCTCATTCAATCAAGCCTAGTGTTTGTAAGAGGTTATGCCTATATAGACCTAAGGTTTAGGTGTGGGTGTCTTTCCACCTCAACTTGATGTTTTGTCGTTATAAAACCTTTATATATGCTTTTATCACTTCTTTTTCATATTTTTAAAACTCTCAAGGACCCCTAAAACATGTGGATACATTCAACTTTGGTACAAGCCTATTTACATCAGTTTTAGGCCTAATGGGCCAAGTAGACCATTATTATCTTTTATCTATCTCAGGGACTGACACATTTTAAAAGGAAAACTAATATTTTTAAGAAGATAAAATATATATATTTTTCATAGTTACATCTCTCACATCTTTGTAGGGTTTTATAACTTAACCTCTCTTAATCATAACCCTACTTACTTAGCTATAGGTGATCGACAAAATTTATTCAGTCTACAAGATATTTAATGTATTAAGTACCAAATCATCTAATATGAACTGATAGCTTTAAGAGAATAATACCTAGGTCCTTTTATTCTATTTTAACCCCTCAATTCCACATAGGTTTCAAATGGTTGTACCTTCTCTTACCCTGTTTATAGGTGGTTTTAAGCATGTTAGGATTGTGAGTGTGAATTACTTATTTGATATCAATTTGAGGTTAATCTAAGAAAAAAATCATGAATAATATGACCTATAACTAATACATACCTTATAAAACTCTTCTATCTTCAATTAAATGACTTGGCCCATGACTGTCTATATGATACAGTTATGGAATACTTGTTTATGTAAGGGGTAAGAGGTGAGTCTCCTTTTTAAGGGAGCCATCTACATGATTCACCATACCTATTAATTCTACTATGGTATCTCTAGTATATTATATCTCATACACGTTAAATGATCCTTAAATTGGGATCTTATGATAAACTTTCTCCCTACCTACAATCATGCATGTAAGTTGTAACTAGGATCTTGATTGTGTTGTATGTGTTAATCACTTCCTTCTTGGCACCTTGAAGTTATGTTGACCTTGTGAGATATAGGTTATCATCCCTTCAAAAATTTGAGTTTTTTTATAACTTTTCCAACTTAGTTCATTTAATATTTCCATCCTTATCATGTACACTAGAGGTGAAACTATCTCTGATTCCCATATGTAGATATGTATATACTTGTCTTAGGACTAATAGGCCTAATTTGACCTTAAACCCTTTTGTCCATCTCATAGTACCACATAATTTGGTTTATAATAAGGTTTTATAATAAAAAATTACTCAATCCCTATTTTACTCTTAATTACTTCTTATGGAAACTTCAAGGCACTTAGCTTTTCCTCTCATTGCTCTAACTGTATTTGATGAATGAGGTCTGTCTGACTATGTGTGGCTATAGATAGGGTAATTATGATGCACCATTATTTCACTTAGGTGATATTATCATGTTGGTGGTATATTAATATTCCTTTTTCCCCTTTGAATCTTGTTTATCTTACTAGACCTTCAGTACTCCTCTAACATGGGAGTTAGAGTCCTATGCATGCTCAACAAGAGTCTTAATTGTGCTTATGATTTTTGGACTAAGTTGTAAGTGCTCATCCTTGTCTAAAACTGATTTCTTCATTTCCATACCTATATTATAATATCTTATGACTCTTAGTATACTTAATGTTTTAAAGACCTCATGTAATAGTCAACATTCCATGTGACTAGTCTGCCTAAAACCTATAGGTGCCTAAATGAAAAATTACCCTTTAAGGACTAATGTTGAGGATGACCTTGAAAATGTAGAAGTGACGGGGGGGGAGGGTGATGAATAATGGTCAACCTAGACCTATAAATTGGCCAACCCTATAGCCTGAGGTCATGACCCATGTTTGAAAATTTTCTTGTTAGTCATGTTGGGTGCTCTAAAAGGATGTCTAGTGAGTCCATTATCTAGTCACATTTCAAACTTGCCTTAATAGTACCTATAGGTACTTATGACCTATAAAACTCTTGACTCAAGTAGTGTCATGGTGTTAAAATTCTTTGGTTTCCACCTATACATATTAAAGGATCATAAATACAAGGGAGATGTAGTGATGAAGTCAAGTTGTAAGAGGCAGTTTGACAAAGGTCGAAGAGCACATTAGTCATGCATAATTATCAAAAGGTATGCACATTTTAAGATTTCAAGGATCATTATAAATAATATTATGTGATCTAATTAAAGTTTATTTATTTTTGATATGTTTCATATGTATTAACATGGTGGTCTAGTTGATTAGTTTCTTTTAAATCCATGTATTTAAGTTTATTCAATGATTTTGACCATAATGGGGTGTTATTTTGGCCTTAATGACCACTAGATCACTCATACACCTAAAATTGAGACCTCATTATCCCCAATAATTCACCATGGAATATTTCATACCTCAATTAGACCCAACACTACCTTGTTCAATGCTTAATTCTTCCTATATGGACCCACATGTGTAAATTTATGACCATTCATCTCCCTTAGGTTGAGACACTAAGTCAAAACACTATTTTTCCCTCCTATTTATACTCTACAACATCATTGAGCTATATTTTAGTGCCAAAATTAAGAGAGTTATCGAAAAATGGACACTTTGTAAGTGTTTGCTTAACACTATGGATTTGTATTATATGGATCAACTCAGCTAGGGGCATATTATGGTAAAATGAGTTTAGATAAGTTAAATGGTGGAAGAATAATATTTTTTAATCTTGGGAGGGGCCCAAAACTATTTGTCTTCTACCTAGAGCTCACTAGTGAGCTCAGAGGACTCCTTAGGTTAATGCTTATTTTGTATAATAGGGGTAGATTAGGTCCAAGATTTTAACCATGTAAAGTGCACTAAAAGGGCTAGTTATTCATGGAATTTATATGGAATTTAAAGGCATATCCTCTTTGACCATTTGTTAATAATTTAAGTATTTTTTGCATCTTCCTCATATACATAGGCTATCTTGAGATCATCGGTTCTCAATGGAGTTTGATTTAGTTATAAGAACCAACCAATTATCCTATTCTTTAAAGTTATATAAAATAATTCTTTGTTGCTTTTAACATGGAATAAATTAATTTGAGCTCATATGGCATGTAAATATAATTGATTTGTTCCTATGCATGGTCTATAGACTAGTCTATGCAATAATCATGTTTTGGGTGTTTCTGTTAGGGATTATATGTAAGGTTTCATGGTTGTAGAGATGTGTCATGGTCTTCAATACCTTCCCACCTAGTTTCAAAGTCTAATTATCCTAATCTTGCCTCAGAACACTCCATGGATACTAATCTATGTATGGTTGAAAGACACTACAAGCTAGACTTTGTATATGGGCCATCAGCATCTATAGGATTCCAATGTGTCTAATGAGATATAAATGAGGTGGTGATATGGTAGTGAGTTGACTTCATGATTGAGACATATTAAAAATACTCAATATGGTTTCACAACCTTTGAATACCTCCTTTTATGCATTTAGTAGACTCAGACACATTTTTGTGAAAGTTAAGGTTTCTTCATAGTTTTTAAGGTATTTTTGAGAATACTATGTTTCATTAAAAGACCAAAAACACCTTATTTTTACCTTAGAATCTTTATGCCTACCTCCATATGCATTATGGTGTAATTAGGGTCTACTTGGGTTGGTCTTGAGAATGGTCTTGTGTTTAATCCATTCCCATTTCATATGCACATTTTCTCACTACTGCTTCAATATCATTGTGTTGTGTATCACTATGTTGTCTTTCCCATATCACTCCAATGTGTTCCCATGGTCACGTCCTTCATTCACTCATTATTACCTTAAATATTAACCACTAAAAGTGGACACCCACATTAAAATGGGTCCATTCACACCATTGAGGTCATCATACCCTAAACCCATATGGTCATGAGGCAACCCAAGAATGTTAAGGCAAATGCCTATAGTCAGCCATGGAAGCTATAATAATAAAACCACAAAAAGAGCTAACTGAGTTGTCAAAAAGGTAAGATTTACCATAAAAACCATGGGTTGAGTATTAAAAATGGGGATTTAGTGTGATATGTTCCATCCATTCTATGGGACTCAAACACCTACAAGTTACCCCTTCCTAACATAGGCCTGGTAACAAGCCTATAAGTAGTCATGATGAAAAGAGATGATAAGATGATGATCTTCAGTTAATATTTGTACCTTCACATCATATGAACTCATAAAGGTTAGAGTCAACATAAAGAGATAGGTTCCACATTATTTTATAAATAGACTTGATGCCAATCACACCTAAGGAGATAGATGACATCACCATAGCCATGGAAATACATAGGCAAGTCCAAGCATAAGAATAAGCTTGAATGGATAGAGAGGTTTTGAGTGAGGCTAGTGTTATATATCCATCACATCGTAATAATAATAACCTTAAAAATTCTACATACATTTCATAGATTCATCAACATCCTGAAATCAAATACTACAAGCCATATCCCAAAATGTAAGCTTGAGTGCACTTTCTAGTAGGAAATTTGAGCCTGTTTTGAGCCAAAATTAAGATATGAACCCATTAAAAGCACAAAAAATATCCCCAATTCCATAAATAAGGTGGTAATGACCTAGATAAGGCCTCCAAATTCTCACTTTGTTTATAAAAATAGTCGACATAGTCACTATTTTATCTCAGACCAAGGCCATTTTATGTAGGCAAATAGTGGGTTTAACGACATGTTCATGCTATAAGAGGTCTCCAAAAAAATTGGGATCCATGAAAGGTTGGGTCCATATATATAATGATTAATAAGGTCTTTTAAATACTCTATTACGGCCTTACACTTAGTTTAATGATCCAAAACCTTAGAAGTGTATTGACACAGTCATGTAGGCAGTTTTATAAATAGACATAAATGATGAATTTAGACCCCTATAGGTTTTTTTAACCCATATAATGGTCAAAATGAAGACTTAAGGCAAGATTCAGGTCCAATAGAGAGGTTTTAAGGGTCAAAATATGGAAAATAATGGTCTAAATGACCAAAAAGACTAGCTTAGGCCAATCTACTTATGTGTAAACATTTCAAGGGGTAGATTCACATGCTCACCCAATTCACCACATGGATCCTCTAATATATATATATATATATATATATATATATATATATATATATATATATATATTGGTCTAAATGACCAAAAATACTAGCTTAGGCCAATCTACTTATGTGTAAACATTTCATGGGGTAGATTTACATGCTCACCCAATTCACCACATGGATCCTCTAATATATATATATATATATATATATATATATATATATATATATATATATATATGTATGTATGTATGTATGTATATGTGTGTGTGTGTGTGTGTGTGTGTGTGTGTGTGTGTATGTATATATATATGTGTGTGTGTGTGTGTGTGTGCGTGTTTGTGTGTATATATATATCTAAAATATGGAAAATAATGGTCTAAATGACCAAAAAGACTAGCTTAGGCCAATCTACTTATGTGTAAACATTTCAAGGGGTAGATTCACATGCTCACCCAATTCACCACATGGATCCTCTAATATATATATATATATCCTAAGTTAATTTAAGTCTCTCTAATAATAAAACATCTATGGAAATTTGATTGGGAATATGGGGATAAAATATATGAATGATTGTTAAGAAGTTTGGGATTCAAAAATGCTTATAACTAACCTTGACACCAACTTTTAATTCTCATATCTCCATAGAGTATTTGTATGAATCCAACCTAGTTATGGTAGGATGGGAGGTCAATTTGATAAACATTAATGACCTTCGTTTTAGGTTTTAACATCTATACTCTATGAATCATCCTTAAGAGTGTGGATACCTCTAACCCTGCATAAAGCACAAAAATTACCTGATCTAGAAAGTCATCTCAAAACCTAGCTAAATGAAAAATTATAGTTATGAAACCATCTTTTACATCCTCTAAGGTCCCCTAGACACCCACTATGACCCCTTGTTTAGCACATGCAATGTTGGAATTATATAGAAAAGACATAAAAAGTCTAGCTTGAGCTCAAAGTTCAACCTATAGGGGGTTTTCATATGATAAATGGGTTTGATAAGGAAGAAGGTCCCTCAGCACATTTTACTAAGACTCTTATAGGTCTCCATGTTTACCTCCATGACTAGTCTAAAGGCAGAGAGTTTCAAACTTAAGTGTAACTTGGCCATGTGCACTACAAGGAAGAAAATTAGCATGATGAAAGTAGTATATCCAATATTTATGATAAATTAGGTATTTTATCAATCATATATGAGGAAAACATGATCCATGGACTAATGTGGAGGTCAAATTATATAATATAGGCATGCAAATAATATGACATGTAGGCTATACTATGGTTGCATCAATAAAAGAGTAGAGTAGAGTATGGTATGAAGGTCTAAGGGGTTTTCAATCCTATTTAAGGGAATTTTTACATTTTTATAATGTCCTTTGAGATAATCTAGGCCCTAGATAGGACACCTCAATGCATCCTTCTACTTAAAGACTTGCACAAGCTTCTCAAAGGGTAACCTTTCCATAAAGAAATCATCTTCAAGTACTCACCAAGGAAAATAAGGGTATACTGAAGGCATCCAAATTCTTGTGGAAGGTGAGGGGATTTTTATATTGGATTTGATGTACTAAAATCATAAACCTAAGATCATATTCTCAAAAACCAATCCAAAACCCCTAAAAGCTCCATTAAACCCAAATAACAACTACTCTTAAGAGGTTTAGCTAAAAATCCAATATTTTACTTATAAGTGTATTATTTATCACTTATAACTTGTAGATAACTCAAAGGGTCTTCCACTCATGGCATTGTATGGTATGAAAGGTATATATATGCCCCAAAAAGGATATAATTCTAGAGTTTTAGTTGGATTCTATGATACAGAGCCAAGGGTAAGATTCTATATCATTGAAAGAGTAAGTGCAAGACATATTATACCTACTCAACATCATTCCATTTTATGAAAATCATTATAAATGGTCTCACCATCCTATTAAAAAATGTTAGTTTGTGAGATAGGTTTTAGGGCCTAGTAGTACAAGACTAAGATGTGTTGTAGGTGAAGAATACTTCAAAGGCATCAATGTCAATGAATTAAAGTGATTTTAAAGGTTATCTAAGTTCTGTTAAGAAATATTTAGGCCTAAGTTCATCTATTAAATCAATGACATCATGAATATGAATAAAATTTTGGGAAGATAACCATACATGCCTATTTATCAAACAAGTGGAAGGATCTAGTGAAAATAAGGTGGTGTGAGGACATTAATGGAACTTTTAAAAACATTGTAACTATAATTTGGGTGAGCTCACAAAAAAATATGGGTCATTACTATAGGTCAAATAAATTTTCATGAAGAATTTAGCATGCATATTGATGCAAAGGTTGCTAAACACCAAAAATGACCTTATAACGCCCCCTTATGCATTGAATAACTACTGAGGGGAGGAATGTGGAGCTATTTTTGGAAGTTATAATCATAATTGAGGTTAATATAATGATTTATTACCACCTATATACCAAAATTGTCTCATTGAAGAAGTGTCAATG
Source organism: Torreya grandis (assembly GCA_037957365.1). Classification (NCBI taxonomy): domain Eukaryota; kingdom Viridiplantae; phylum Streptophyta; class Pinopsida; order Cupressales; family Taxaceae; genus Torreya; species Torreya grandis. The sequence continues at coordinate 1,523,228 of JARHVA010001931.1, forward strand.
CTCATAGAGGGAAGAAATGTTGGTGTAACTAGTCCATGCCTCATTGGGCTCATTAAAGACCCATTATATACCAAAATATTTCTATCTTATATTTCATTATTCCTATAAATTTATGAATATAGATATTGTTTCACATCCCTTAGTTGGGTGTAGAAAATATCTATTTAAATTATTATGTAAACTCTCTTGAAGTAATATAAGACAAGTTCATATTCTGAGTGAATGTTAATTATATCTCATTAAATTATGATATATTTATTATATGTTATCTTTCATTATATTCATGTCCTTCACATACCCTATTTAATTTTTTATAGTTTCTTGTATGTTGTGTGAAGTGTTGTTTAATGAGATTTCTTTTGAAGTGTCAAGGAACGTATAGTGTCTTACATAGACATTATCCCTTTTGTCCTTCAAGCTACAAGTTTATACCCAAAATTAATACAAAATAATCATGTTTTAAAAATTTTTAAAGGATATGATAAACCATTGTCTACATTGGATTCATTATTAGTCATGAAAGTGTTTAATATGAGAGTGGATCATTAAACAATTTATTGCATCACCACATAGGTCAGATTCTAGTTTGGTTTTATTTTCTCTCTATTCTCCTTATGATAGATTTTATATATTAGGAAGGCAATATATTTTAATATTATTGGATATATCCCATTTAATTCTATATTTTTGACATACAAATATACAACCCATAGTCTTAGGTCAATCCAATGTTGGGACTATTTTTGAGTAGGGGCCTTAAACAATCCTTTTCTCAGGTAGGGTGCAACCTATAACTCCAATAATTATAGAATGGATAGTGGGATAAAAATAAAGGAAATTGGACATTATATAGTGATATATTTTCATTATGGGAGGACACCTATAATTCTTAGAGTAGTCATCAACAATTTGGAGGGAAAGTTCATGCACCAAATCTCCACTAGGTCTACCTCAAAAAGTTAGCAAGTTTAGTTTATTTAATTACCATTTGAAATTATAAGGAGGTAAAGGGTAAATATTTAAAACCCTAATATATAACCCATTAATTCTCCAAAATATCCAAAATCTACAAATTATACCCATACTTAGTCCACTAAAAGTCCACCAATGCAAATGGTAAGGCTTAGGTTACAAGCTTTTATACCTTTTAATGGTGGTATCCCTCTTAACCTTTAACAACATGATGATATCAATATTTTATATTTGAAGAGTCTACCATAATTTATATGAGAAAACTCAACCACTCCTATAGATTACATTGTTGACATTACAAAGCTTTGCTCAGTACATAACATTACTCAAGAGAATGTAGCCATGAGACTACTAGCCACATCCTTAAAAGGCAAAGACAAAAAATAGTATAAGGATATATATCCTACCTCAATAAATAAATAGGATTATTTTTTTGAGTTTAAATTCAAGAATATTTAGGATATAAGTAATCATGTGTCACTGGTTGAATAACTCACTTCAATCAAGAGGGTAACCCAAGAATCTATGGTTGATTTCAACTGTAGATTCCAAAAAACTTTGGGATAAAATTCCTATAATCATTAATCCCACACCCAATCATGATTTTATTTAATACTTAAGGTCATTGAATTTAGATATTGTATTCATGATCAAATTCATGGGTGGGATGACTCTTCTTGAAGCCTATGAGATATCTATAAGGGCATAATTTTTTTTATACAAATAGGGAAACTCATGACAAGACCTCTTATTCCCCCCTTTAATAAGCTCAAAACAACACCACCTACTATTTCTCCATTACCCACTCTGAATAATAAATTAAAACCAAATGATAGTCAAGTGGACAGACTCAGAAATATTGAGGGCTTGTTGAAGGCACAAAATAACAAGCTAGTGGCTCTAGATAGGTAGACATAGACCTCATATAGACCATACCAAGGTCCCTTCCAAGCCCAATACCCTTATAAATCATAAAAAAAACCCTTTATCCATCAAATCAACAATCCCAAGGCCAAATTACTTGATCTAGACCTTATAATAATCATAATCCCACAATTGTAAGTAGCCCAAGATCCTTGGTCCCCACACAAAAAAACCTTACACAAGAGGGTCAATGATTATCAAGAGGGTAGTACAATGAGATGGTAATGGTTTCAAGTAGATAAATGTATAAGGATCTTATTTTTCAACATGCTCCTCCATTCTAATGACATGACACAATGCCTCCTCCACCACAAGGTCCTCTAATGAATCAAAGTAACATGCTTACATGACATCATTAGAGGCTCCAATCCAAAAACAAGTAAACATGGGTAAGGCACCAATTGACACAAATTTCATGAATTTTAAATAAGGATAACATGTGTTTGAACATGTATAAAAAAATGGGTTAAACTACACAAAATGTAGATGAATCAGTTGTAGCCCATACAAACGCTAGGATGAGGATGGTGGAAGATAATTTGGGTTAGCCTAAGGTTTGTTCAACACCTCCATACTTCATTTAATATCCAACAACTTCAAACATAACCACTAAGGCCCCTAAAACTCAACAAATACCTCAACACCATGGACAACCATAGAAGTCTCATTTTTCCCTTCAAGCCACTCAAGTGTTAAATGAAACTTCTACTTCCAAGGTGTAATCTAAAGACACCAGTACTCCTTTCAATATTGTGGATCACATGAAAAGTTCCAATGTCACCATGTAGTGTATTATATCTATTCTAAGACATAAACAAATCTTCCACCAAGAGCTCTCCAAGTTCTCTCATGTGAACAAAGTAGTTGACAAGGTGAGTACTATTTTTGTCAATAGTAGTCATCCTAGTCAAGTTCAAGTTCCTAGTCAAGATTAGGCTCATATTGTTTTACAACCCCTTAAGGTTGTCAATCCCCCTCCATTTTACTTGTTAGTCATCATAGGGGATTTCCTTGTGTACAATTATATGATAGATTCAAGTGTCTCAACATCAATCATGCTTAAAGCCATAAAAGACAAAATTGAGATTTAATATATGCATGATGAGAAGGGTGTTATTCAATTGTATGTTTCTCCCAATAAAATCATAGGTGTCTTAAAAGGCCTTAAAATCACATTGGAAACTGGCCTAAATTATGTCATCATACAAGATGTAGTGGTTGTAGACTTATTCCCACACTTTTTCCTATGCCTATCTAGGTACTTTACTACAAAAATTGGGGATTATTTGTCATTTTAGTAGTAATGCATGGTATTTAGGAATAGATATGGGATTAGGGTCTTTTTTAGGTTAGAACCTATCTATAGGTTCCATCTAAAACCCTATATGCCTAACCTTAAAAACATCAACTGAACCATACTTGATGAAGATGAGAATGCTAGTGAATAATAGCCTCAAGATAACCTTGAGGGCATATCATAAATTTACTTGGATGAAGATAAAAATGATGGATTTAATACCTATAGAAACATTGAGGAAGAAAATTTAGGACTGTATTGTATGCATGAGGAAGGTGTTGCTATACCCTCCCTAACAAGCATATCTCAAGAATAATATGGTTTTGGACCTTATTATATGATGTTTCAAGGTTAAATAATGGTAGTATGGCTGGATTAATTTTTATTTCACCCTAAAATAAAAAATACTACTCATCTACAAGGTTTTTATTCAATTTCACCTCAAACACTATTGAATATGAGGCCCTTCTACATGGTTTTCAAGAGGAAAGAAAGAGAGCTATCAAACTCCTTCAAGTCAAGGGTGATAGTGAGATTATTTTGAAATAAGTGAGGGGAATAAGTGTAATCAAGAATCATCATTTTAAATCCTACAAGCACCATGTATGGGAGCTCACTAAATATTTCTTAGCATTTAATATATAATCCATACTAAGGGAGGAAAAGCATAGGCTTCAAGCCATTGGATCCTAGTATGATATTGTAAAGGGGGTAAGAGGAATTCAAATTAAATTCAATATTAAGGTCGTATTCATTCCATATGTACCTAATAATGATATTATTTGGTAGGTGTTTGATAGTGATGATCAAATTATGTGTTCTCTCATGCAAGAGGACAAATTCTACCACAAGAATCAAACCAAGTTCTAATACTAATATTATGATAAGATAATATAGCTGAGGTTTAACAATATATCTAAGGGATTTGTGAAATTATAAATAATATTCAATTAATATGACCAAGTGAAAAGAGATAAGGTGTGTATCTCAACCAAGGATGAATATTATGAGTAGAGATCTTCAAATACAAGTTGTTGAAGTTAGGAAAGATCAACACACAAAAATAGAGAGTTTAATTTGTTACTTTAAAATAATAGTATTAAGTTTGTTTTTCATGGGAATACAAGGATTTTAAGGGCTTTGACCCAAAACCTACACAACACACCATTGAATTAGAAAGTAATGTAAAACCAATCAGGCAAAAATAATGGTCTGTCAATCCAAATGTAGAGGAATTGATGAGAAGGGATTTGTTAAAGATGGTTAAATAAATAATAATATTTCCCATTAAAAATTCATCATGGGTGGAAAAATTTGTGCTAATGAGGAAGAAAAATGGGGAAATATGCTTGTGTGTTGACTTTAGAGACCTTAAAAAGGTGTTACCATTGCCCACTATCCTTAATGGATCATATTGTTTAAAAGGTGGCAAGATATTAGAGGTTCTCATTGCTTTATGGCTACTCTAGTTACAATAAAATCATGTTCAAAGAGGAGGATAGGCATAAGACTACCTTCACCATAAAGTGGGGAACTTATGCATACATGAAAATACCCTTTGGACTGTCTAATATAGATGCAACTTTCTAAAGGGAAATGGATGTTGATTTTGAGGGTTTAATCAGTGACATGGTGTTCATCTACCTTGATGACATCATTGTTTTCTCAAAGGACCCAATATACCACATATTTCATTTGAAATTAGACTTTGAAATATGTAGGAAGTTTGGTGTATCATTGAATCCTAAAAAGTGCATATTTAGTGTTTATGAAGGTAGATAATTGGGCCATGTAGTGTCCAAAGATGGTATTTACATATAACCTAAAAGAGTTGAGTCCATTAAATCTTTACCCCTACCCAATCAGAAGAAAGGTTTGTAGAGTTTCTTGGCGAAGATTAATTTTATAAAAATGTTTATCCCACGCTTTGCAAAGTTTGTCAAATCTCTTACTCACATGTTGAGGAAGCATAAGAAGTTTACATGGAGAAAATAACATAAGAGGAATAATTTTAGGCCATCAAAGAGGCCATCTCTTATGACCTTACACTACTTAACCTTGATTTTAACAAAGAATTCTACTATATGCCTTCTATACATTGGATTTCCGTATTGATGTAGTAGAATGATTAAGGCCTATAATAGCCTATTGCCTTATTTAGTTAGGCCTTAGAGGGGTATGAGGAGAGGTATAGCCTTGTATAAAAACATTTTCTTTTAGTAGTGACAATATTGAATAAATTTAGGCACATGGTCTCTAATAGAAAGATTATACTCATAGTAGTACACCTAAGTATTAAGGAGTTTATACTTAATAGAGACCTCAATGAGAAAAGGGATGGATGGGTAACAAAATGCATGGAATATGTCCTTGAATTTAGAGTTAAAAATAGTTTAATGGGTATAGGTTTATGTGATCACCTTGAATAAAAATCAAAGGAAGGTAAATACCTAGTGTTGGTAGCCTATGACAGCCAACAAGTAGTTGTAGATAACACACATTTAAGTTAGACACATGATGTAATCAATTTTATTCAATTAAGTCAATATCCCATAGGATTTAATAGATCCAAAAGGAGGCACTTAAGGTTTATATTTTTATGTTATCTTCTACTAGATAGAATAATTTTCAAGAGAGACATAAGAGGTATGATTTTGAGGTGTGTGGAATCATGCCAAATAAACAACCTGCTTAAATAGTTCCATGATGGTCCAACTAGTGTGAACTTTACTACCAAGAGATTATCCTCTAAGATCATTAGAACTAGGTATATTTTTACCACATTGTTTATATGTGTTCACTCTTGGGTAAGTGTCCAAAATATGCAATGTTCTTTAGCAAACAAAAACTATCTGCACTCCCCTTAAAACTAATACAAGTAGAATAACCCTCCATGTAGTGGGGATTATATTTCATAGGGATGAATCCCCCCCTTCATGTCAATTACATAATCATATCATAAAATATATGGACTACTTCACAAGGTGGGTTGAAGAAACTTACCTCAAAGAAACCAATGAAAATTAGTTCTTAGACATATATGACAACCTTGTGACAAAATTTGGTGTGCCTTCCATAGTAATTTATAATAATGAATTGGTATTTAGAAATAGTAAGGTATGTGAGTGGGCCATTTCACATGGAATTTATCTCAAATCATCTTCTAATTATTACCCATAGGGTGATGGACTAGCAGAGTCAACAAATGATAACTTGTTAAGGATTATCAAGAGGACTATGGAAGATAATCAGAGGGAGTGGCATACTAGATTAAGGACTACCCTATGGGAAAGTAGGGTGACACCTAAGAAGAATAATTTAATCTCCCCATACCTCCTTGTCTATGGGATAATCAAAACTTGTTATCTCTCATGAACTACTCACAATAAATCTTGCCCACTAAATTGATCTCTTAGAGGATGATGCTATGTAAGTAAGGTTGAATGAATTAAAATAATGAGAGGAGAGTAGGGAAATTTCTATGAACACAATTTGTTCTAATAAGAACCAAGTTACTATGTCATTTGATAATATATCCTCCTCTAAAACATTCCAACAAGGTGATATAGTCCTCAAATGTGATGAGGACTATGTAAAACCAAGAAAGCACTCTAATTTTGACAGTCTTTAGAATGGGATTTATGTTATCATATGCTAAAATGAGAGTAATTAATTTGATATTTATAAGTTTAATTTAGATATCCTACCCATCCCATTCAATGGAAGGTATCTCAAATTATGCTACTAGTTCTATTTCATGATCTCCGTACATAGGTAGGTAGGTTTGTATTTTATCTCCAAGTGCTCTTAGATAATGTCTTGTTTGTTGTTTGATCCTACTATTTAGGTAGTTATTTGGTGTGTTATTGTTGATTTAATATTTATTATGTGTGTCTTATTTCTTCAAGTTTATGAAATATAAAGGTAGAATCCATATTACAGTCATACTTCATTTGTCTAGTCATCATGAGCAAGCTTTGATCAAATTTATGGTTTTCATGACTAGCACGTTAGTCAAGCCAACTAAGTCACCATAAATTTTAGTTAGTTTATAGTCCTAAACCTATAAATTGTCCAACCTTATATCATGGTGTTATTAACCATGCTTTAAAATTGATTGTTAGTCATGTTGGGAGCTCTAAAAGGATGTTTTGTGAGTCCATTATCTACTCACATTTCAAACTTGCCTTAGTAGTCCTTGTAGGTACTTGTTCCCTATAAAAATATTGATTTAGGTAGCGTCATGGTGTTAAAATTATTTTTGTATACCCTTATAAATCTTGAAGTATCATCAACATAAAGGAGATATATTAATGAAGCCATGTTAGAAGAGGTAGTTTGAAAGAGGTCTAAGAGCACATTAGTCATGCATAATTATTAGAAGGTATGCACATTTTGAGATTTCAAGGATCATTATGAATAATATAATGTGATATAATTAAATTTTATTGATTATTGAGATGTATCATATGCATTAACATGGTGGTCTAATTGATTAGCCTCTTTCAGAGCCATGCATTTGAGTCTATTTAATGGTTTTGACCATAATGGGGTATTATTTTGGCTTTAATTAACCACTATATCACTCATACACATCCAATTGAGACCTCATGATCCAAAATAATTCACCATGTAATGTTTCATACCTTAATTAGACCCACCATTACCTTGTTTAATGCTTAATTCCTCCTATATAGGCCCACACATGCCAATTTATGATAATTAATCTCCTTCAAGTTGAGTCACTAAGTTAAAATACTATTTTTCCCTCCTATTTTCCCTCTAAAACATCACTGAGCTACATTTTAGGGCCAAAATAAGGATATTTTTAGGAAAATGGACAATTTGAAGGTGTTTTATTAATAGTATAAATCCGTATTGTATGCATCATCTTAATCAGGGGCATATTTTGGTAAGGTGAGTTTAGAGAATTTCAATGGTGGAAGAATCACAATGTTTTAGCTTGGTATGGGCCCAAAACTATTGCTAATCTACCTTGACCTCAATCGTGAGCTCAAAATACCCCTCAAGTTAATGGTTATTTCATACAATAGGGGAATATTGTGTTATGAATACATAATATAGATTAATATTAATGAATTAAATATGGAAATAAAATGTAGAAATCATAACATAATAGAGATATAAATTTAATGTGGTTCACCCAATATGGGCTATATCCACACAAAAACAACCAATCTTTATTATTATTTAGTCCAATAAATGAAGGGAAAAAACTTGCAATACATCCACTATAATATCTTCTTCACTCACATAGAGCATACCTCCATGATTACAATGCCCTCATATCAAAGGAGAGTTACATAATAGGGAAAAAATGCATAAACATAATTTATATCATTATATCTATATGACTTAATAGTGAATGGTCTAGATTTAATACAAAATTAAAATATTTTATAATGCATTTTATAGTTATTGCCACCCCCCATGGATCTTCATGGTTATCCTAGTGGGGGGGGGGGTTGGGGCATTCCCATTTTATTCCTCCCTTTTTTGAAACTGGGTATTAAAATAAGATAAGGGTTCACCATCTAACAATTTACCTCTTGGAGACTGATTATTGCAACTCCACTGTTACAACTCTTGCTTAGACTTTTATTTGAAATTTGACCAAGGCATGCTTCTCATCTTCCTTGTTATCCTTGAAGACCTATTGAAGCTGAACAACTCTCCAAATTATCTTTAGTGACTACCTTTATTATCATATCTACAAGATTTTGACTTATATGGATCTTTTCCAACTTTAGTTGACCATCCTGCAAAACTAAATGAATGAAGTGATACCTGAGTTGTATATATTTGATTCTTGAGTGGAATGTTGAGTTATGTTATAAATGAATCACACTCTAGCTATCACTATAAAACATGAAATATTCTTTCTTTTTCCTCAACTCTTCCATGAACTATTGCATCCATATGATCTTACTTTATTCAATAGATACAACATATTCTACCTTTATAGTTGACAAATCAACTATCTTCTATAATTTTGAAATCCAACTAATTGTTGTGTCACCAATAGTGAATACATAGCCTATACTACTCCTCCTGCCATCTAAATATCTATCCATGTCTACATCAACATATCTTTTCAAGGTAACATATGACCCTTCAAAGCAAAACTATATATCAATGGTCCCTCTCTAGTACCTAAGAATCCACTTGACTTCATCCCATTGCTCTTTTCCTAGATTATTCAAAGACCTATTGACAACTCTCACTGCATAAGCAATGTCTTATCTAGTGCACACCATATCATACATTAAATGTTTAACTAATAAATCATAGGGAACTTTGGACATGTAATTAATTTCTTGATATGTTTTAAGACACTATTCCTTACGTAATTTGAAGTGCCCTCCCAAAGGTGTACTCAATAGTTTTGAATCTTGCATGTTGAACCTAACTAACACCTTCTTGATGTATTCTTCTTGAGATAATGTCAATTTTATATTTTTCTTGTCTCTTGTTATTGTCATACCAAGGATTTGTTGTGTATAACCCAAATCCTTCATTTAAAATGAATCTACTAGATTTATTTTGAGCTCATTTATATCATGCATGTTAGACCATGCAACAAGCATGTCATCTACATACAATAAAAAGATAATATAGATTCTATTATCTAATATTTTTAAGTAAATATCGTGGTCAAGATGACATCTAATATAACCTTTTTTGTCATAAACATGTCAAATTTAAAATACCACTATCTTGGAGCTTGCATTAGGCCATATAAACTTTTCTTCAAACTGCACACCATTTTATCCTTACCTTTGACTTCATATCCCCATGGCTATTCCTTATATATTTTCTCTTCCAAGTCACCATGAAGGAACGTCATCTTCACATCTAACTATTCAAGGTGAAAATATTCTACTACTAATAAACTTAAAATAACTCTTATAGAAATCATTTTAACTACTAGAGAAAATATTTCATCAAAATCTATACCTTTCTTTTGTGAAAGCCCCTTTACAACAAGCTTGGCCTTGTACCTCTTTTTCCCTCCATCTTCTTCCTTCAACCTATAAACCTATTTATTCTACAATTCTCTTTTACCTATAGGAAATTTAACCAAATCCCAAGTTAATTTATATACTATGGATTCCATCTCCTCTTTCATGCCTTACTCCCACTTCTTTCTAGTTTCTACCTGCATTGCTTCTTCATAGCTTTCTAGCTCACTAGCATTAGTCAATAATAAATAATAAAGTGAAAAAGAGTATCGTTCAAGGAGTCTACTTACTCTGGTAGATATTCTAACTACACTTATAGGATTTTTATGTACCTTTTGTATTTATTGTACATTCTAATTTTTTAGCACTTTTGGAATTTCATTTCTAGTGATTTCATCAAGTATTGCGTATTCAATATTTGGATTTTCTTATTTCTTTCCCTAAAATTGATCTCTATACATGACATTCTTGTTAAATATCTCTACTCCTAATGATTTTGTGATTTTCAAAATCCCATAAATGGTAACAAAAATCATTAACTCCATATCCAATAAAAGTACATTTCTTAGATTTTTCTTTAAGAGTGGTTCTATTTTATTTACCAATATAGACAAATTATTCACAACCAAAAGTCTTTAGAAAGGAATAATCTACCTTTTTACCTATCCATAATTATTCTATAATGCCTCCATCCAAAGTAATTTAAGGCCCTCTATTTATTAAATAAATAGCAGTATCTATAACATCTACCCAAAATTGTAAGGGTAACCCTGCATGTAATCTCATGCTCCTTGCACGCTCCATGACTGTCATATTTATCCTTTATGACACACTATTTTTTTTGTGGTGTTTTTAGAACTATCTTATCTCTAAAAATCCCATGGGATGAACAATAATTATAAAATTCATTATTGTAGTATTCACCTTCATTAACTGATTTGACACACTTTAACTTATTTCATGTCTCATTCACAACTAAAGCTTTCCATTTATTAAAGTATCAAAAACATCATATTTTTTCATATGAAATAAACCCAAGTTTTTATATTTGAATCATAAGTAAAATTAACATAATAAGAAGATCCACTAAAGGATGATACCTGAGTCAGTCTCCATACATCTATATGCATAAGCTCTAAATTGTCATCCTTATTTGTCTTCCTAACTTTGAGAAATATGGCTCTCTTATATTTTACATACACAATGCTCACAAAAATAAAAATCCACCTTCTTCAAATCTAGAAACAAATTCTTTGAGTTGATAACTTTCATCCCATTCTCACTCATGTTCCCAAGTCTTTAGTGCCATAATTTTGTATCTACTTCTGTAGAAGCTAAAGCAATAGAAGAAAAAACATTACCATTAGATAAATATAATGTACCTACCTCCTCTCCTTTTTATATTATCAATTATCCTTTAATGACGATAAAAAATATTTATATAAATGTAATTGTGAATCCCTCACTTCCCAAATACCCTGCTAAAATTAGATTTCTTCTCAACTCAGGAACATGCCTCACCTCTTTCAATAGCCATTCATTTCCATTCCATAATTTTAACTATATCTTATCTTTTCCTACAATTTTAAAAGGTTTAACATCACCCAAATAAATTTTGGAGATTCATAAATGATGTCATGATAATGTCATAGAGGTGTCCTATAGTGTGGATGAAGAGCCTTGAATGTCTTTGTGACAATGACAAAGTGTGTAATGTGCTTGTCCTAGTATGATTGAAGAAGGCTTGGTTGATCTTTAGATTTTTCTTGGTTTGATATGTTTAGAGATGATTATAATTTATTAATCATTTGAAATAGGTCCCATAATAAGTGTTATATGATTTGAGATCTTATTTACATGAGTGGTATTCATCCAATTCTTCATTGTGTTCATTTAGACATTTTGGTCCAGTGATAGAAAATCTGAGTAGGTAGTTTGATGACATCACCTTTTTCATGTGTGGATGGGTTAGAGGGATTTGGTCATATGGTTGTGATAATATTAGTCCCTAGTTATTATTATCTAAATCTTAGGTCATGCACTTAATCACATCAAAAGATATGTAAGTGCAAAGTTGGGATCTTAGGTATTTTGATAGTGTTTTCTATATTCAAATAGAGCTAAGTAAACATTTTGTTGACATCATCTCTCACACATATAGACATTTCAATAGAATATGATCATATAGGCTTATTAATTTTTTACCCTATTTTATTTTTTATTAATTTTAGATTATGTGATGAAGCGTGCCAAAATATATGCTTGAGCAAATTTAGCCTTCTAGGTAGGTCCAAACATAGTTGGCTCTATGATAGAAGAATTTGAGAATTCACTTTAATGGTGATATATCTTAAACTTACAATAGTTTTAGGAGTAGATTGTTATATGGTTAGATTCTCCTATTTAAGGAGATCATATGGTTCACATTGCAGATCATGCATTTAAACACATCAAAAGATATGATTGTAAAAAGTTATCCTTCCAAGCAGAGAAGTAAGGTTTCCATAGTCAAATTTTCATAAGTTAAAGTTTGAGCAACATCGATAGTGCATGTTTTTCCAAGAAGTTAGGAAACAATAATATGAGGACAAGTGCATGATGTTTAACATTGAGTAAATATAAAGACTAAGCTTATTCCAAGGATCAACAGTGAATAGGTGATCATAAAAATAGAGATGAATAGTGAATATTAATGTAAAGAGGTCAAAGTGATAGTTTTTTAGCATTGTTAAAGACCAATATAAATACAAGAGATCGACAAAGTGCATTGAGTCAAAGTTTCTAGATTCTACAAGATGAGGTCAACTATTAGATGTTTAACATTTAAGCATTATCACCTATGCATTAAAGTTTAGACAAGATCAATGATGTGCAATTAATTTGACTAGTGAGGACACAAGATCTGATCGAAGTGGTCAAAGTTTAACTATGATCGTTGTCATTTAAATATTCAAGTTTAACAAGGTAAAAAAGAGTGTTTGGTATTTGGGACATATCTTTCAATCTAGGTAGAATTTTCTCATGATATAAAAATCAAATATGAATAGGAATCCCTGATTCATCTAATAAACCTAATTTGAAGATCTATAAGTGTATAAAGTCAAATATATTAAGGTTCCAAGTTGACTGCGTTTATGCTTATTTTGCAAGTGACCCAAAAAATGTAATTGATCTTATGTAGATGTTGTTTCAATGTTTCATGGTGAATTAGATTTTGAGGAGTGTTTTAGAATCCATGAGGATGATATTTATGAATTTTAAATGTTTGAAAAATTCTATATATTATGAAAAATAAATTAGAAGGTGACTATGTGTTCATTCTTAATGATTGTGTGCAAAAAATGATGTTTGAGCAAATTGTGATTTATTTAAATAGTGTTTTGGTGACTATGAGAACTTGAGGATGTCTAATGAGACATTAGGAAGGGAATCATGTCTTTAAAAGTGGTCCTATGTTCTTGTCTTACTTGATGATGTGCCAAACTGGTGAATAGGTCTCCTTGAGACCTATAAGAGCTATAATGGCCTTATTAAAAGGTGTATCTACATAAGGGTGACCCATAGATGTGATGGAAAACCTATGAAGATTTTATTAATCTATATCTTCATATGATAAATGCATTAATGTCTAAGGCATGCCTAATTTCCAAAAAAGGTTTTGATTATCAAGTATGCTTTATAAATATTAGAACTAAATATGATGGTTTCTAGAATTTGCAAGAGAGACTTGGGAGAGATTGGAGAGGGGATTGTGTGTGTGAATTATGGATTGAAGGAGGAATAGAGTGAATTAAGGATGATCTAAAGAGTAGAATGGATTTAATACTATTTATATGACCTATAGGTCATATTTTTATTAGAAGAATAGTGCTCTTGTAGATTGAGTATGAGCAAAGGGGAAGAGTGATAACTAGAGGTCCATCATCAGGTGTTATAGACATCAATTCAAAGGTGGATGTGTTCATAGGTGTTTTGTGGTAGCTAAAAATATAAGGTGGTTTTAACCTCCTTGTAAAGTGAAACTTTCTTAAAGTTTAGTTGTTGTTATAGCTTAGCTAGATAGGTATTGTAGCACCTTGTGGGATTGTATTGTCACTAAATAGGGATTGTAGTTCCTTGATAAGTTATAGCTAGTCTAAATTGGATATTATTATAGTATAGTAGTCTAGTTTTGGTTTCTAATGGGAATTATTCCCCAAGAGGGTTTCCAATGTATGTTATGTGTTATGTGATTGATCTTGCATTATCTTTCTTATTTATTGCGATGAATAATGTGTATGTCTCATAAATGTATGTATTAACTGATTAAGAGTTTGAAAGGATTGGAATTTAAGTTAAAATATCTAGGTTCACTAATTCACCCCCTCAGTGATTGTACCTCTAATAATTGGTATCATATCAAGTATTTTGGTAAAGGTTTGATAGCTTAAAGGTGATCTGAGGTACAATATGGGTAGCCATAAATGAGGTTTATCTACTAAGAAAGCACTGATGTTTAATGGATCTAATTATGCTTTTATTAGTGTAGGGATGATGATATGCATTATGTGCCTACGGTTTGATATATGGAAATTTGTCTTGGATGGTTATGCTTCTCTTATTACTCCTCCATCTAGTGCTTTAGATAAGAATTTTTTTGAGAACAATTTCAATGCATTGAATTTTATTAGTTGTGGTCTTTTAGAGACTGAATACACCAAGATAATCCATTGTAATTCTACTAAAGGGATATGGGACAAAATGTAGATCATTTTTTAATGAGATTTAAAAGTCAAGCTTACTAAGTTGTAGAGTCATATAAGGCAATTTGAAATCCTTAAGATGAAGGATGAAGATTTTGTGGCATTCTTTTTGTAGAGATTTGATGAGACTATGAACATCATTAGAGGCCTTAAAGAGAATCTTGAAGAGATTACTGTATTCCAAAAGGTATTAAGGTCTCTATCTCTCAAGTTTGATCCAAAGGTATTTGCTATAGAAGAATGTCATGATCTTACTAAATTGAAGATGGATCAATTACATGACATTCTTACTGCATATGAGATGAGATTAAATGATGATATACCACTAACAAAAGAAGCAACAATCAAGATAAAGATTAAGCCTAAGAAAAATTTATAAGGTAATAAATCAAAAGAGGATGAGATATTTGATATTGATGAGGATGAAATAATTGCTTTGATTATTAGGAAATTAAACATAGGTTTAGGGAATTATAAGGGTAAAATACCCTTCAAATATTTCAATTGTGGAGAGATAGGACATTTTTCTATTATGTGTCCCCATAAGCATGAGAAAAATGGTTTAAGAGCATGGTGAAGGCTAAAATAAATACAAAAAGACATACATGAAGAAAGGATTCAGAAATTATAACAACAATAAGAAGTCCTTCAAGAAAAAGAAGAGTCTCTACACCAAATATTATTTCAACTCATCAAATGGGAGTGAAGGTAGTGACTCAAAATATGATCATGAAGATGATGGTCCTGCTCAAGATGAAGCTCTATTCATGGTTAAGGAAGGAATTTTCTCACATCATAAGGTGTTTAGTTGGAGTGATTAAGATGATGATGAAGATGAGGTGGACTATGAGACTTTATTGATGAATGATCTTAAAGAATTGAAGATTGAGAAGAAGATCAATAAGAATATGAAATATAAACTAAAGGACTATGAGGAGAAATTTAGTGTGTATGAGGAAAGATTGAATGAAGACACCAAGGATCATGAAGATATAATGAAGCATCTTAGTTATCAATTAGAAATTTTATCTAAAATCCTAAAAGCTAAATAAGATGAATGTTCAAGGTATGTTTCTAAAAATGATTCTTTGAGATCTGAGTTAGAAGAAGACATCTAGTAAGGTGAAGTCATTTGTAAGATTTGAAAAAAGATCATGTGATCTAGACAACATTTTAAGTGGTCAAAATCATGCTAGTGATAGAACTAGTCTTGGATATAAAGAAGAATAAAATAATGTAACTAAAGACAAGATGAAGACTACTCTAAACAAGGAAAATCATACTTTGAAGACAAATTAGATTAGATAGTCAAATGCCATGAGGTATGCAATATGTAATGGTTACTGTTACACATGTAATAAATTTAGTCACAGGGATAGAGAATGAAAGAGAGATATTATAAATGAGTTTGCATGGGATTATGATGGGGTTCATCAGTCAAAAGGTGTGAATAGAGTTAACTACTTTATTTGTCATGACATAGGACATGTTACAAATTTTTGTCCAAATAAGGTCGCATTGCTAGGTTCTACAAGCAAAGGTCTATAAGTTAGATTAGGTTTAAATAGGCTCATATAGTGTAAGGAAAAAGGAATGTTGACACATGGAATCTAAAAGTGAAAAGTGTGAGTCATGATGAGATTACACGTCTATGTAATATGTTTGATATGGTGGAGAATGCTTCAATAGTTGAAGAGTACCAAGAGGTCTCATTATCTACTCATGTTGAGAATGAAGAAATCAAGCTCAAGGAGAAGACTAAAATAGTAGTTGAAGATAGTCCTAAGGTATGTATGGATCCAAGTGAGCATCATGCTATTTTTGAGTATGTATTATGACGAGAACATCAATTATCTGTGCCTATTAATGAGGTTCCAAGTTGCAAAGAATACTCTTTAGATGAAAAGGTATGTCATGAATATTTGTTGTCTCCATGTATTATCAATCCAATTATATAAGAAAATTATAATTTTTAGTGGTTGAGCATGTTGTTTCTCTTAATTCTAAAAAGAAGAGGAACTACAGGTATCATATGACCAAGGAGAATGAATATGAGGAGTTATGGGCAAATCTTGGTTTCATACCATGGTAGACCATTATGGTGTAGAGGGTGTCTCTACCTATGATTATTAAGAGACTCATTTTAGTGGATAATAAAGTTTGTGTGCTCAATATAATAATTCTAATTAGATAAGGTCTTTGGTTAAGGGGGAACAACAAGTTTATGAGCATGCCCTAGAGATTTTTGAAGGAGCTGTAGTATAGAGTGAGAATGGGTGATTCTAGGTGGCTTAATAAGGTTGATGAAAATTTCAAGAAAATTTTTAAGTTCAAAAATGTATATACACTCATTTTTTATGTTCTCTAGGTTCTTTTGTGTTGTGAAGGTATGTTAGTGTAGATTGAATATTTTTGAGTGCTCTCAATTTTCTCAATTTTTGGCTTAAGTGTAAGCAAGCCTAAAAAAGGTTATAAGAGGTCAAGGCTCCCAAGGGTTTGAAGGATAAATTTTTGGTCCAAAAGTCTATGATGGGTGTATCTAGGTGTGAAATAAGTTTTAGAGATGTGTTGACCATAAAGAGGTTTGTTGACCCTATTTGTTTTAAGACTCTAGGGTTTTAGGCTAGGTTAGAAAAGTGGTCTTCCTTATGAATTTAGGTCTGAGGATTATTAATATGTTTAATGGGAAAAATGGGTGGTCAAATTAGGATTCATATATAATTTAAGGTTTGTGGTTCTCAAATTATTAAAGTTTTTGTCAATATGGAAGGCTAATTGGCTAGTAGGTTTGTGAAGGAAGTATATTGTAGAGGATGAGATTGGTGATGAAAATTGGTGTGTTTAAGAGTTAATATGAGGGTGATTTAGATATGATGTTTTAGGTCTTGAATATGTTTCTACTAAAAATTGTGGGATCTACAAGTTCTAGGTAGGACTATAAGGAGGATAAATAGACCTAATTTGAAGAAGAGTGTTTTTTACTTAGTTTATCCAAAATAGAAAAGTATGTTTATTTCAAGGAGATTTATTATTTTGGTTGAGAGCATGTTTATTATTTGGTGAGTGGTATGAAGTTTTTTTGGTGGTCCTTTTAGTAGCTTGAGAGAGAAGGCTAGTTATCATATGTGGTGTTTCTTTATGGTGTGTGAAGATTTAACAAAGCTCAAGATATGCATTGGCTCATAATCTTAGGGTGAGTCATTCTTAGATTATTTTTGTTGGATTACATCAGATTTTAAATGTTTTTATGTGTTATTTTTTCATTTTTTGCAGTGTTTGGTTGAAGAGAGTGTTGGCATGGAGCAAGAGGAAGTTGTCAAGGCAAACAAGAGATAAGTTCAAGGTAAGGGGGAGTTTGTATCATATTTATAAGATGGTCCTTTCCTATTTATGGTATTTTTAGGTCCTCAAGATTATTTAGTGCCTAATTTGTCATTGTGTCAAAGGGGGAGAAAGTTTTTATTGTGGGAGAGCCTAAAGAGAGAGTAGGTGAACTATATATTGCTATATATGATAGTTGTTGACATCAATGACAAAGCGGGAGATTGTTGGAGAGTTGTCATTGATGCCATGTTAATTTCATGGAAGTGTCTTGGTGAGTGGATGAAGATCCTTGATAGTCTATGTTATTGGAAATATTGTCATTGATGTCAAAGGTCTAACATTATTGGTGATAAAGGCCCCATTACATTTAATGTTGTTTGTAATAGATATATCTTGGCTAATGTGAGTTAATATTTATTTAATATTAATGAATATATTTTTGGTTGCATATGAGAAAAAAGAAGGGCCCATGGAGAAGTCAAAGAGCCATGGGGTAAAGACAAAATAAGGATGGGATGCATTTTCCCATGAAGATTCATCTTGGGAGATTCTAAGAGTCACCAAGTGAAGACAAAAGAGGAAGGGCACAATTTCTCATGAAGGGACAATTTGAGGAATACAAAAAGTCACCAAGATAAGGACAAAAGTGGGAAAGACGTTTTTGGTCATGAAGGGTCACCACATGACTTTTCAAAGGCAAGAATATGAAGGGTCATACAAGTTTGGCACCATTTTCCATGAGGATTGAAGGGTCACAAAGGGGG
The DNA here is from genome assembly GCA_037957365.1 of Torreya grandis. Taxonomy (NCBI): domain Eukaryota; kingdom Viridiplantae; phylum Streptophyta; class Pinopsida; order Cupressales; family Taxaceae; genus Torreya; species Torreya grandis. The sequence goes on from JARHVA010001931.1 coordinate 1,542,234, forward strand.
AATGCCAAAGGTCATTTGGAAAGCTATAAATAAAGGCTTGAGAAGCCATTTGTAATATGAAAAATAGAGGTTGATTTTGATATTGTATTATCTAGCCTAGAAGAGAATTTGTGAGAGATGCATATGATTTGTATTTGTTATATCTAGCTTATAAGAGCAAAGGTGAGAGAGAGGAAAGAGATGTTGTAATGAACTATCATTTGTTGAGATAACAAAATTGAGAGATAGTTGTGTGGTTTTCACAAAGGGGTTGGTGCTCCTATGGGTTTGTGCTCATGAATTATTGCTGGGTTGGTGCTCGGCAAAGGAGTTGGTGCTCGACAAAGGAGTTGGTGCTCGACAAAGGAGTTGGTGCTCTTGTGGGTTGGTGCTCACGAATTGTTGTTGGGTTGGTGCTTAGAAAAGGGATTGGTGATCTTGAAAGTTGGTGCTTGTGAATATTGTTTGGGTTGGTGCTCATTCATATACTTGAGATTATTCTCTGTAGTTTTTCCCACATTGGGTTTCCACATTATATCTAGTGTCTCTCTCTTGTGTGGTGTTTATTGTTTTAGTTTTATTACATATTTTGAATGTTTGATTAAGTGGAATTTGATTAAGGAAAGTTTTATAAGATATATGATATACTGATTCATCCCCCCCCTCTCAGTATATTATATGATTAATAATTGGTATCAGAGCAGGTTCCTTTTTGAAAAAGTTTTACAGCTTGAAGGTAGATCAAGAAAGCACAAGATGACCATACATAAAGGTGCCTCTGCAAGCAAAAGAATAGTTGATCAAGAAGAGGATGAAGCTGAAGTAAATATGGAAGGGGAACTCATGTGTGCCTTAAAAGATTTGAAAGTTGTTGAAAAGAAAAATTGAAGATTGAAGTGCCAAATTGAGAAGAATGAAGTGGAGTCAAAGGAGATAATTGAAGATCTACAAGCACACTTTCAAGAAGCCAATAAGAATGAAGAAGATCTAACAGCACAATTGGAAATAACAAGAAAAGAATGTGAAAGCTATGTTACTAAAATTGCCTCTTTAAAAGAAGAGATTGAGAAAGTAGTCTATAATAAAATAGTCAATGATTCAAAATTTGAGAATATCACTAATATGCTTAATAAGATATTAGAAAGCCAAAAGGAAATATTAGATAAGATAGGTATCAATTTTGAAAAGAAGAAGAGCTATGTTGAAGCTCTTACAAATGAGGAAACACGAAGGGAAGAAGTGTAGAATACAGAGGACAAATAAGGCTGGAAGGAACAAAGCTAGTAAAGGCAATCGGGTTAGAGATTCACAAATAGGTCCTATTTTTATGGTTACTATCTTTATTATAATGGATATGGTCATAAGAAATTAGAATGTAGAAAAAGAGCTAACAATCTCAAAAATAAGGAAAAGGAAGGTCATGTAGAGTCAAGCAGAAGCTATAACTCTTTTAATCCTCTATCAAGCTTTGATAAAGAGACCATAATTTGTTATAAGTGTAACAAATTTAGACACATAGCTCAATATTGTAGAAGTGTGTTTGAGTCAGTCAAGAAGGACCAGAGTTTTAGGGTTCCATTCATCAAGAAAAAGGTTCAGACATGGCAGAAGAAACAACTTGAAGGTTCTATGTTGGTCTAGACAGCTTTACATTTGATAAATGAAGAAAATCCATGGTTTATTGATAGCAGATGTTAGAGGCACATGACAGGAGACAAGAGCAAGTTCATAACCTTGAAGAATATCAATGGTGGCATAGTGAAATTTGGGGACAATACTACTGCTAGAATTGCTAGAAAAGGTACATTAAGTTTAGATAATGGTAGAACTAAAATTTAAAATGTTTTATATGTAGAAGGTCTTAAGCATAATATTTTGAGTGTAAGTCAAATGTGTGATCAGGGCCACACACTAAAGTTTTATGCAGAAGGTTGTGAAATTAGAAGAAAAGATTTAGATATATTAGTTGCAGATGCTCAGAGAATAGGTAATAACTTATATATGCTATCAGACATCAAAGGTCAAAAATGTTGTTTGAGTTAGACTGAAGAAATTTGGCTATGGCACAGGAGAATGGGGCACATAAATTTTGACAATCTTGTCAAAATATGTAAAAAGCAAGTAGTCAAGAATCTTCCAAAGATCACAAAGCCATCTAACACACTTTGTGGACCTTGTCAACATGGGAAGTAGGCTAGAAGGCGGTTCAAAACAAAAGAGTACTCAACCACTCAAATGATATAGCTTGTTCACACTAATTTATGTAGACCTATGAGGACTCAAAGTACTCAAGGTGATAAATATTTCATGTTGTTTATTGATGATTTTTCATGTATGACTCGGATAATGTTTTTAAAGAAAAAATCAGAAGCTTTTAGATAGTTCAAAGCATTCAAAGCATTAGTTGAGAATGAAACTAATCTAAATATTAAGTGTCTAAGATCAGATCGATGAGGAAAATTTATGTCAAATAAATTTGTTGAGTTTTATGAAGATCATGGAATAAAGAGATACTATTTAGCAGCTAGAACTCCATAACAAAATGGAGTAGTTGAATGGAAAAATAGAACAGTTCAGGAGATGGTGAAGACAATGCTAAATGAATCCAAGATAGCAAATAAATATTGGGGAGAGGTGGTTGGTACAATAGTGCATATTCAGAATAGAGATTTATTAAGAGTAAATAGTGACAAGACTCCTTATGAGCTATGGAAAGACAAACCAACAATAGTTGATTATTTCAAAGTTTTTGATAGCAAATGCTTCATAAAGAGAACTGATGAAAAACATGTGCAAGTGTCAAGATAGAAGAAGATAGAACACAAAGAATCAGTGATCTAGTAGACATTCCTAAAATCATTGAAGAGGAAGGCTTTGAAGAATCAGATGAAGATGAGGAAAAGGAGAAGGAGAAAAAGGGCACCAAGACTCCATCCAAATATGTTCAAAAAAATCATAATGAAAGTGACATCATTAGGGATATAAAAGAAGGAATTCACACCAGAAGAATGATGATGGATGTCAAATCTGCCTTCCTAAATGGGAATCTTGAAGAAGACGTCTACATTGAGTATCCTGAGGGGTTTATTCTCTCTAATATTAGTAACCATGTATGCAGATTGAAGAAAGCATTGTATAGATTAAAACAAGCTCCTAGAGCTTGGTATGAAAGACCAAGATCAAGAATTCAAGAGAGGATTTGCTGATAGTAATCTTTACATCAAAATAGAAGGTGAGAATCAATTAATTGTTGTGGTATATGTTGATGATATCATTTTTGAAGGAAATATTGAAAAGATGACAAATTGGTTTTTGATAGAATGCAAAAATAATTTGAGATGTATATGCTTGGAGAATTATCATTTTTCTTAGGGTTAAAAATATTTCAATCAAATAAATGAATTTTCATATCTCAAAGTAAATATGACAAGGAAATGTTGTATAAGTTTGGTTTTGAGGACCGTGCACCAATTGGCACACCTATATATATAGGAAATAAGGTGAGTAAGGATGAATATTCACCTATTATAGATCAATCTTTGTATAGATCTATGATTGGTAGTCTTTTATATTTGACAGCATTGAGACTAGACATCATGCATGCAGTAGGTATGGTTGCAAGATATCAGTCATCTCCAAGAGATAGTCATGTTCAGTTGGTGAAAAGAATATTCAAATATATCAAGGGAACATTGGATTATGGATTATGGTATCCCACAGGTAAAGATGTCACTTTAGTTGCTTATACAGATTTAGATTGGGTAGGATGCTTAGATGATAGAAAGAGTACAAGTGAAGGAGCTTTCTTCCTTGGTGATAAACTTAGTATCATGGCTAACCAAGAAGCAGAACTTAGTATCACTTTCTACAGCTAAAGTAGAATATATTGCAATAGTATTGTGTTGTACTCAAGTGCTTTGGATGAAGCAAACTTTGGAAGATATCTAAGTAAAGTATGATGAACCTATTTCCATTTTTTGTGATAACACAAGTGCTATAAATATTTAACAAAATATAGTAATGCATTCAAGAAAAAAACATATTCCCATTAGATATCACTTCTTGAGAGAGTAGGTTACAGATCAACAAGTTAAGATGGAATATATTAGTACTACAAAGCAAATTGTAGATATTTTCACAAAGGCATTACCAAAAGACACATTTGAGTATCTGCAAGAGAAGTTGGGAGTAATTCCCTATCCTTCCTACCATTGATGTTCAGCATCGGTTGAGGGGGAGCTAAGTTTTATCTCCAAGTAGGCCCTTTGCCATTGATGTCAATGGGGGAGAATAATAGGTAAAGGTACAAGTGCAAAAATAGGTACAAGGAATAGGTACAGGTTGTTACAGTAAGGGGGAGTTACTGTATGTTTTTAGATGATAGGATGTGCAGGTGACAAGATGTGGCAGTTTTAGGATCGAGGTTGCCATCAATGACAAAGGGGGAGATTGTTAGAAATATTGTCATTGATGTCAAAGGTCTAGCATTATTGGTGATAAAGGCCCCATTGCATTTAATGGTGTTTGCAATATATATATATATATATATATATATATATATATATATGCTAATGTGAGTTAATATTTATTTAATATTAACAAATATATTTTTGGTTGCATATGAGACAAAATAAGGGCCCATGGAGAAATCAAAGAGCCACGGGGTAAAGACAAAAGAAGGATGGGATGCATTTTCCCATGAAGAGTCATCTTGGGGAATTCCAAGAGTCACCAAGTGAAGACAAAAGAGGAATGGCGCAATTTCTCATGAAGGGACACTTTGAGGAATATGAAAAGTCACCAAGATAAGGACAAAAGTGGGAAGGACGTTTTTGTTCATGAAAGGTCACCACATGACTTTTCAAAGGCAAGAATATGAAGGGTCATACAAGTTTGGGACCATTTTCCATGAGGATTGAAGGGTCACAAAGGGGGAAGGACAAAGGTCATTTGGAAAGCTATAAATAAAGGCTTGAGAAGCCATTTGTAATATGAAAAATAGAGGTTGATTTTGATATTGTATTATCTAGCTTAAAAGAGCATTTGTGAGAGATGAATATGATTTGTATTTGTTATATCTAGCTTATAAGAGCAAAGGTGAGAGACATGAAAGAGATGTTGTAATGAACTATCATTTGTTGAGATAGAAACATTGAGAGATAGTTGTGTGGTTTACACAAAGGGGTTGGTGCTCCTATGGGTTGGTGCTCAGCAAAGGGGTTGGTGCACCTGTGGGTTAGTGCTCATGAATTGTTGCTGAGTTGGTGCTCAACAAATGGGTTGGTGCTCTTGCAAGTTGGTGCTTGTGAATATTATTTTGGTCGGTTCTCATTCATATACTTGAGATTGTTCTCTGTGGTTTTTCCCACATTGGGTTTCCACATTATATCTGGTGTCTCTCTCTTGTGTGGTGTTTATTGCTTTAGTTTTATTACATATTTTGAATGTTTGATTAAGTGGAATTGATTAAGGGAAAGTTTTATAAGATATATGATATATTGATTCACCCCCCCTCTTAGTATAGTCTGTGCTTAACATATGTGATAATGACAAAGTGTGTAATGTGCTTGTCTTAGTATGCGTGTAGAAGGCTTGGTTTATCGTAATATTTTTATTGGTTTGAGATGTTTATATATGAGTATAAATATTAATCATGTGAAATAGGTCACATAATAAGTGTTCTATGTTTTGATAGCTTGTGTGCTTGAGTGGTATTCATCTATTTCTTTATTGTGTTCATCTAGATATTTTGGTCCAATGGCAGAAAATCAGAGTAGGATGTTTGATGACATCACCTTTTCCATGTGTAGATGAGTTAGGGGGAGTTTGTCATATTGTTTTATCACATTCATACCTAGTTATTATGTATTAAATCTTAGGTCATGCACCTAAACACATCAAAATATATGCAAGTGTAAATTTTGGCTCCTAGGCATTTTGATAGTGTTTTTTATGTTTAAATAGAGCCAAGTAGTTATTTATCATCATATCTCACACATATGGACATTTTAGGAGAAGATGATCATATGGGTTTGTTTAGTTTTGAACCTAGTTTATTTGTTCTAAATTTTAGATAATGCAATGAAGAGCATCAAATGTTATTCATGAGAAAAGTTGTGCTTCTATGTAGCTCCAAGAATAGTTGGCTTTGTGACAAGATTTTGAGAAGGAATTTTATTGGTGATATATCTCACACATGTGGGGGTTCTAGGAGAAAATTGTTATATCGTTGGATTCTCTTATGTAAAGATATTATATGGTCTAAATTATAGATCATGCATCTAAACATAACAAAAGATATGACTTTGCAAAGTTAGCCTTCTAAGAAGATAAGTAAGTTTCCCATAATTAGTTAAATTTGCACAATTTAAAGTTTGAGCAACATTGACAGTGTGCATTACTCCAAGAAGTCAGGAAGCAATGAAATGAGGATAAGTTCATGATGTTTAATGCTGAGCAAAGATAAATACAAAGTTTGTTCTAAGGATCAATAATGAGTGGGTGATCATAAAAATATAGATTAATGGTGTGTATTAAAGTTAAGTGGTCAAAGTGACAATTGTTTAGCATTGTTAAAGACCAAGATAAGTATAGGAGATTGATGGATCACATTGAGTCAAAGTTTCCAGATTGCACGAGATGAGGTCAAATGTCAAATGTTAAATTTTAAATGTTAAATGTTTGAGAATTTGATATTATGCATTAAATTTTGGACAAGATAACATGTGCATAATTGATATTATAATTGAGGACATGAGATGTGAGCAAAGTGGTCAAAGTTTTACTATGACAATTGTCATTTAAATATTAAAATTTAACAAGGGAAAGAACAGTGTCTGGTCTTTGGGCCATATCTTTTAATCTAGATAGAATTTACTTATGATATAAAAATCAAAGATGAAGAGGAATCCATGGTTCATATAATGAACCTAATTTGAAAATATTAATATGTCTAAAATCAAATATATGAATGTTCCAACTTGACTATTTTTCATGTTTATTCTACAAATGACTTGAGAAAAGTAATTGAGATTATATAGATGGTATTTCCATGTTTTATGTAAAATTAGATTTTGGGGAGTATTGTAGACTCCATGAGGATGATATATGTAAAAGTTAAGAGTTTGAAAAATTATATGTAGTATGAATAATGGTTTAGAAGGTGACTACGTGTTTGATCATAGTGACTCTATGCACAAAATGTTGTTCGAGAAAATTGTGCTTTAGCATAAGAGTGTTTTGGTGACTATGAGAGCTTGAGGATGTAAGGAGACATAATGAGTGGAACCATGTGTCTGGAAGTAGGATTATGTTCTTATCTTTCTTGATGATATTATAAATGGGTGAATAGGTCTTCATGACACCTATAAGAGCTATTAGGGCCTATGAAAAGGTGTAGCGTCTTAAGGGTGACCCATAGATGTGATGGATGACATATGAATATTTTATTGAGCTATGTATTCATATGATATATGCCATAAGGAATAATTCATGCCTAATGTTTGACCAAGGTTTTGATTATCATGTATGCTCTATAAATAGTGGAACCAAAGATGATGGTTTCTAGATTTTCTAGGAAAGACTTGGGAGAGATTGGAGAGAGGATTATGTGTGTTAATTATGGAGAGAAGGATGGGTAGAGTTACCTAAGGATGAGATGAAGAACATAATAGATTTAGGACTTTTTATATGACATGTAGGTCATAATTTTGTTGTAAGAATAGTGCTCTTGTAGATTAAGTGTGACCGAAGTGGAAGAATGATAAGTAGAGATCCATAATCATGTGTTGTAGACATTAGTTTAGAGGTGGATGTGTTCATAGGTGCTGTTGTGGAAACTAAACATCTAATGTGGTTGTATCCTCCTTTCATGGTGAAACTTGATAAAAATTTGGTTGTTATTGTAGTTTAACTAGATAGGTGTTATAGCACCTTGTGGGAATGTAGTCTCATTAAATAGGGATCATAGTTCCTTGATTAGTTTTACAAGGTTTAAATTGGATTTATAATATATTATTCCAATTACATGTTACAATTAGTTTTATTCTCTAAGAGGGTTTCCCACATATGTTATTTCTTATGTGCTAAATCTTACATTATCTTTCTTTTTCATTGCTATGAATGATGTGTATGCCTAAAAAATATATGTATTGATTGATTAAGATTTAGAAAGGATTGGAGTTAAATTTTAAATATGTGGGATCACTAATTCACCCCCCTCTTAGTGATTGTACCTCTAACAATAAACCTATCCAAATTCACCTTAAGCATAGTCTTAAAAAAAATTCTTATGGGATGTAGCATGAAGTGAATCCTCTGAATCTAACACCTAACAATCATTAATATTATCTAAAAAAAAAATTAAAGCATCTTGTAACACATCACCTATTACATTTTATTCCTAAATTTTATCTTGTTATCCATCTCCTTGTTTTCTTTTTTGAAACAAACAATCTTTCTTTAGATGCCCTTTTTTCCCATAAATACAACACACCAATGTTCCTGTAGATTTGGATATGCCATTTTTAGACTTACCATGATTCCCTAGGACCTTTCCTCTATCCTTTTAACTTCCCCTATTATATATAATCAAAAAATTATCTAATATCTCACTTGTGATTTTTCTATCGCATTTCCTCACTAATAATAACACTAATAACATCATAAAATTGTAAAGTGTTTGAACCAGAGATAGAATTGCTCACAACCATGATCAATCCATTTCAACTTTTTGGTAGTGATTACAGAATCAAAAGAACCCTAACCTCATCATCAAAATTTACTCCTAAAAAGATTAACTAATTTTTGACTATGTTAAATTCATTTAAATGATCAGTAATAGACCCACATTTTGACATTTATAGATTAAATAAATACTTCATAAGAAATACCTTCTTGGATGATGAGGGTTTTTCATACACTCTATCCAATGCCTTTATCATATTTGTGTTTGTCTTTTCTTTTGAAATATTAAAGTCCATTGACACTGCAAGGCACAGTCATACTATTCCTAGTGCCTTTATATCAAGAACCTCCAAATCTTCATCCTTCATAGTCACTGACTTATTTGCTATTCCACATAATGGTAGGAAAATATAATTTTGATATAGATAGTCCTCCATTTGCATCTTCCATAGCTAGTAGTTCTGGACATTGAACATATTGACCTTAAACTTTCTTTATTCTACCATTACTCCCACTCAAACCATGGAACCCTCTTTTCCTAGGAGTTTATCTTCCAAATAATATTTTGGCACTAATATGAGTTGTTAGGAATATAGAACACAAAATAATATTAATGAATTAAAGATGGAAATAAAATGCAAAAATCACAACATAATAGAGACACAAATTTAACATGTTTCACCCAATATAGGATAAGTCCACATTAAAATAGCTAGTCTTTCTTATTATTTAGTCCAATAAATGAAAGGAAAAAACTTGTAATACATCCACTATAATATCCTCTTAACTCACACATAGTATGCTACCATGACTACAATGCCCTCAAAACAAAGGAGGGTTACATATTAGGACAAAAATGCACAAACATAATTTATATTGTTAGATCTATGACTTGACAGTGAATGGTATAGATTTACTACATAATTACAATATTTTATAATGCATTTTTAAGAAATCCCTCCCATACCCCTTATAGATAACTATGCATTGAAATAAGATTAGGTTTCACCATCCAATAGATCAGGGGTCTTTGATTTTGACCATGGAAAGTGCACTCAAGGGGTTAGCCACTGATGTAATTTATCTAGAATTTGAAGGCCTATCCTTTATGAACATTGGTTAATAAGTTAAGGAGGTTTTTCATCCTCTTCATCTACACAGGCAATCTTGAGACCATCAATTTTTAATGGAGTTCAATTTAGTTGAAAGAACCAACCAGTTATCCTATTTTCTAAAGTTATGTACCATCCTTATATGGTGATTGTAGCATGGAATCCATTTATTTGAGCTTAATTTTTCATGTCAATATTTTTTATTGGTTCCTATGCATGGTCTACATACCAATTTGTGTAAGAATCAAGTTTTGGGTGCTTCTATCAGGGGTTGTAAGCAAGGTTTCATGGTTGAAAAGATGTGTCATGGTCCTCAATACCTTCCCACTTAGTTTCAAAGTCCAATGATCTAATTTTTCCTAAAATCCTCCATGGAGACCCATATATGTATGGTTGAAAGACACTATAAAATGGACTATGTATATGATGCATCAACATCTACATGATTCCAATGTGTCTCATGGGATATGAAAGGGGTGGTGATATGGTAGTGAGTTTCCTTCATGATTTGAGACATCTTAGAAATACTCCATATGCTGACATAACCCTTCTAGACCTCCTTTTATGCATTTAGAAAAATCAATCACATTTTTGTGAAAGTTAAGAGTTCTTTATATTTTCAAGGTATTTCCAAGAATACTATGTTTCATTAAAATACCAAAAACACATTGTTTTTGCGTCAAAATATTTATGTCTACTTTCATATGCATTATGGTGTACTTAGGGTCTACTTGAGTTCATCTTGAGAGGGGTATTATGTTCAATCCATGCCCATTTCATATCCACATTTCTCACTATTGCTTCACTATCATTGTGTTGTGTATCACTATGTTGTCATTCCCATGTCACTCTAATGTGTTTCCACTATCACCTCCTTCATTCACTCACATTCTCTCAAAAAATGAACACTATAAACAAACTTACACATTACAATAGGACAATTAAAACCATTGAGGTCATTAGACCCTAAACCCATATGGCCATGAGGTAACCTAGGAATGCTAAGGCAAACACCTACAATCAACAATGGAAGCTAAATTAACAAAACCCCCAAAAGAGCTAATTGAGTTATCCAAAAATTAAGATTTTCCATAAAAACCATGGGTTGAGCATTAAAAATGGGCATTGGGTATGATATGTTCCATCTATGCCATGAGACACAAACACATACATGCTAACTCCCCTCCTAGCATAGGCCTAGTAATAAGTCTACAAGTAGTCATGATGAAAAGCGATGATAAGATTATAATCATCAGTTCATATTGGTACAATCACCTCATATGAACCCAAAAATGGTAGATTAAACATAAAGAGATAGGGTCCATATTGTTTGGTATATTGACCTAATGACCATCACACCTAAAGAGATATATGACATCACCATAGTCATGGAACTACATAGGCAAGTGTAAGCATAAGAATGAGGTTGAATAAATAAATATGTTTTGAGTGAGGATAGTGTTGCATAGACATCACATAGTCATGGTAACCACCTTAAAAATGTTATATACACTTCCTAGATTCATCAGGATCCTCAAATTGAAGACTATAGGCCATATCCCAAAATGCAAGCCCGAGTGCACTTTCTAGTAGGTAGTTTGAGGCTATTTTGAGCCAAAATGAAAATATGGACCCCTTTTAGGCACAAATAGGCTAAAAAATTAGATAGATAATGTGATCATTACCTATATATTTCCCCCACATACTCACTTATTTGAGACAAATAATGGACATAATCACTTTTTTTCTTAGACTTAGGCTAATTTGTATAGGCAAACAATGGGCTTAATGGCACATTCATGCTATAAGAGGTATCTAATAAAATTGGGGTTCATGAAAGGTTAGGTATAGATATATAATGATGAATAAGGTCCTTTTAATCTTCTATTATGGCATTACACTTATTTTCATGATCAAAAACATTAAAAGTGTTTTGACATAGCCGTGCAAGTAGTTTTGTAAGTAGACATTAGTGATGACTTTAGACCACTACATGTTGTAACCCATAAAATGTTCAAAATAAATATTTAAAGAAATATTTAGGTCCAAAAAATTGGTTTTAATGGTCAAAAGGTGTAAAATAATGGTATAAATGCCTAAAAGACTAGCTCAATCTAGTCTACCTATGTGCAAGCATTTTGAGGGGTAGATTCACATGCTCACCCACTTCACCACATGGATCCTATAATATAGATATCCCAATGGAATTTAAGTATCCCTAAATCATAAAAATCCATGTAACTCTAATTGGAAATAAGGAGATAAATGGTATGTGTAGAGTAAAAATTTACTCTACGTTTCATTCTATTTTGTTCAGTCACACGCTACAAAATTTTGTCTTTGCATTCTTTGGTCTAAGATGGCAGAGTTTTAAAACAAAGCATGGGCTCTTTTTTCATATTTGATTTATTTTTTGTCTTAAGTGTTGGGATCAAGTGGAAGCTGACAAGTGTCATCATTCGAGGCATCTTTTCTCAAGCGACAGCTGCCAAGTGTCATCGTCTAAGGCACCTTTCATATTTTCTATAAGCTGGTCAGAACATGCCATGTATCTCATAGTGACTCAATAAAATGTGCCAAGTGTCAGCATCCATGGTTTCATAGCAGCACTAGCATTTATCTCTTTTCAATAGAAGGTTTCAAAATCTAAGTATCAAGATCAGGCAAAAAGTGCCAAGTGGCAATAGCAGAAGGTCTCATTTTTGTTTTTCTAAAAATGATGGAAGATGCCACATATCCCAATAGAAGAGAGTAGAAGCCACCACGTGTCACAATCCAAATTATTTTCATTTTGCTTCACTGATATAACAAAGACTATGGTGGGTCCTAAGTGTTGTCTCTGAAGCAAGCAGAAGCTACTAGGTGTCACTATCTGTGTAAATGTGAAATGAGACCCAATGGTATAAACAAAGTAAAGTAGAGACCACCACATGTCATCTTCCATAGGTTTCTAAAAGGGTAGCTAAAAGTAGTGGAGATCACCACATAACCCCAAATGAGTAAATCAGAGATTGCCATGTGTCCTTTAATAAAAGTAACAAAGATTGACACCTGTCCCTATGTCCCTTTCAAAGTTACCCAGGTGAGAAATGTTGAGGGTCTTATTTTATTTTAAGCTGTTGAAGTTTCGAGGAAGTGGATAGCGACAAGTGTCAAAGGTGGAACTTTCTTGAGCAAAGACACAAAAGAGTATAAGTTATGCGGAAAGTGTTGTGTGTCTTCAATAGCTGCTATGGAACATGGCAAGTGTCATTTTCTAGTGTCTCCTAAGTAATAGGAAGATTTTAAAAAAAAGGCTAAGTGTTATCTCGCATTTAAGAGAAGGGAGCATCCTGTAATTCATTTTAGCTAATGACCTGCTAGAAGACAAAGCATTTTAGGATATATAAAATATCTTTTGTTAGACACTTCCAGTTCGGTTAGATTTCAGTTGGGCCATTAGATTGGGGAACAAGTAGAAAATTCAGAGTGAATCCAAGGCTATAAATAAGGGTGCAGAGATCACTAGAAAGGGGGGGAATCAGATATCAGAGAGAATTTTTGAGAGAGATTATTATAAAGAGTTTAGACTTTCTAGAGTGGTGACTAAGTAATATCATTTGCTTTTGTCTTGTCTTCTTAAGTTGGAATGTTTATGTAACTGTGCATGTTTTTGTGCCTCTTATGTGACTATAAAATTAATGAGAATATTGAACCCTATGCCTTTGTTGACATTTTTTTGTCAATTCCAAAAGTAGTCTAGGCTATAGACTTTCTAGAGCTGTGATTATGAATGTCATTTACTTTTGTCTCATTATCCTGAGTTGAAAAGTTTATATAGTTGTACATGTTTCTACACCTTTTATATGACAAGAAGATTCAAATAAGAAGATTGAACCCTATGCCTTTTTTGACATTTTATATCTCACTACAAAAGTAGTCTATATTGTGAGCCTCTATTTCTATTGTTTCCATCTTTTACATTGATCATGCACTTATTTCTCTTAAATGTAAATGAATCCTACATATAGTCTCACTATGATCAAGATTAAGGTCGAATTACATTCAGGCGCATTACCATAGATTAGATTTCCTTTTCTTGCATTTGTGTTTTTGATTAAAATTCCTAACCCTTTTCCCAGTATCTACTTGATTTAAAGAACCAACTTCTCTAAAATTTGGAGGTTGTTTCAAGATGCAAGTCCCACATCTTGAAACTTCCTATTGTTGTTGATTAGAATCAAGCACAATTTTAAATCATCAACAATTTTTGGCATGCCCAGTGGGATGAATCTTTCAAGGAGTTGAATAATTTTTGGTGTGTTCTTCGGCCAACCAGCCTTTGAAGGTTTTTATTTTATCAACACCAATAGAAACTCTAAGTTGAATCAGATAGTTAAGCAGTCTCGGTATCATCAAGAAATCAACGTTTGGTATGTATAATTCTGTGACTCAAAGCTATGGGTCTTATGCCCCTTCATATATTTTTAATCAATATCAAGTTGCTCATGGAATCACATCAAGTAATAAGGATGCATATGGTTATAAGTTCTTCCCTTCACAAGTCTGATATGACCAGCCTCAGCCCTATCATGAGCCATATCAGTCTTATGCCAAATCTTCCCAATATGTTACATCTCATACTCAACCTAATCTCACTTCCACCTTCAAACAAGCATTGTTGGGATATGAAAAACATGTATTAGAGCTTGATAATAGAAGGAAATGTGACCAATAAATTCTTAATAATGTCATCTATCAAGTAAGAAATGTAGTAGATCTGATTAAAAGTGAATGGGCTCTTGTTAAAAGAGAAAATTGACAAAGGCTTACATATGAGATGTTGGATGTGTGTGGGTTGATTGCATTTTAAAAAGAGAAGCTGAGTATTCATGAGAGACAACCTTATTAAGTCTATCAACCTACATATTCACTACCACAAGTTTCATATCAGATATACGTAGCCCCTGCTCATGAGCCAAGTGAAACCTGTCAAGGTCCTTTCCCCAATTATGTCGAGTCTATGCCAGTAGCAAGGGAAGTGGAATCCAAACCCTCACTTTCCCCTCAAATCCCTCCCACCCTTCCTCAAGAATCTTCTTATTTTTCATCACAGCCTTCATGCACTCCCCACTTCTATGATGATTCCTATGAGCTCCAAGAAAGACTCAAGAAAATCTAGCTAAGCAAATTGAGGAATTAAAGGCAAAGATGAGATTGCTTAGAGAAAGAGAGATAGATATTTCAAACCTTAGAGAGGAGCATACACCAAAAAATACATCTTATACCAATCCTCAAATCTCTCAACATGATGTCTAAATTGAAAGTTAGAAGAGGGAAAATCATGAACCAACTAGGGATCTTGAAGAAGATAAAATTGCTGACTCTTTCCAAGAGAAAAGTTTTAGAACTAAGGTCATGAGTTGGAAATAAACAATGGAATCATGGGGCAGAAGGGAAGAAGAGAAAAGTTTTGCTCAAAACCTTGAAGAAGTCAAGGCTGCTCTTACTTATGGTGATAATCAAGCAGAAGAACCCACATTTGAACACACCCCATCTACACCCCTCCAAGAGAGTTATCAAGCTACATATGATATAGATGAAGTGATGGACAAATGGAAAGAAGAGAATCATTTGATTCTAGCTCAAGAATTATCTCCTCTTTTGCATATGTATAACCATCAGTCTTCTTATTTATCCCTTTTCAAAGAGGAATATATTTTGGAGGAAGCAAATAAGTATATAGAGGAGTATGCTCAGTTCATGACTAGTCAAGAAGATTTCATGAGTGCAAATGAGGAGGAAATCACTATAGGTACACCCTTTGATGAACTAGAGGATAAGTCATAAGCTTTTGCCTCTATCTCTGATGAAAAAGAGATTATTTTTATCATGTTTTGAATGACTTGTTTGAAGTCATTGGGGCAAGTTACACTATTCTTCAAGAAGGCTGTGAGCTGGCTTCAGGTGGAGAAGGTAGCATTGGGACTCAAATAAATATGTGAAATTACTGTAAACTATTAGACTTACCCTTTCAAGAGGTTGGTAAATTTGAAGATGATATTTTTGAAGTCATTAAAGTGGATGATCATGCAATGGAACCCAAGCATGAGGTAGAAGGAGATAAGTCAAAAAATGATGTATATCAAAAGACACAGAGTGGAGAAACAATAGACATTGATTTCTTGATGAGACACGATAGTATAAAGAATCAACATTCAATAAATTTTAAAGAACAAGAAGAGTATGTATATGTTGGGGACATGTTTGACTCTGATTCACTCAGATGCAGGCCAATCAAGGTGGTAAGCAGGATGAGCAAGTCACCAGAGCTCCATCCCATTTAGCCATTTGTCTAGCTTCATAAGTCTTCTTGCCATGAAGGAAACTTTAGAAATTTTTCTTTTGATCTAGGAGGGAGGCAAATATACCTGGTTAGCTATATATAGTAGTTTGCTTTCAGTTTTGTTGCTCTATTTTCTTATTTTTTCTTTCCCACTCTCTCTTTTAAATAAGTGTTATTTGAGCACATGGCCATGTCTCACAATCTTTTCAAAAATTTCAAGACTCTTAAGACATTAAGTCTCTCTCAAATCTCCATAATTCCTCAGATGTGTCTGATTCATCAATGCTAGAAGTGGAAGCTATTTTGATCCAACTTGAATTCCAATTGAAGGTTGGAGGTCATATTTTATAGAGTTTTCATACAAAGACATCATTAACCTTGATTTAGCTTTCTAGAAGTTGCAAAATAAGTAGGGGCTATTTGATGTTGAATGGTCTATTTATCGGATGGCTTTGCTGAAGTTGGGATTTTTGCCACATTTTTATATGCGAGAAATTGTGGTTTCTTTTTGAGTAGGCTCAAAAGTCCTTGGGGTCACCAATAACTGTAGAGTAAAAATTTACTCTACATTTCATTCTATTTTGTTCAGTCACACATTGAAAAATTTTGTCTTCGCATTCTTTGGTTCGAGATGGCAAAGTTTTGAAATAGAGCACATGCTCTCTTTTCCTCTTTGATTCATTTTTTGTCTTAAGTGTTGGGATCAAGTAGAAGCTGACAAGTGTCACATCATTCAAGGTATCTTTTCTCAAGTGGTAGCTACCAAGTGTCATCATCTGAGGCACCTTTCATATTTTATATAAGTTGGTTAGAACATGCCACGTATCTCATAGCGACTTAGCGGAACGTGCCAAGTGTCAGCATCCATGGTTTCATATCAGCACCAACATTTATGTCTTTTCAGTAAAAGGTTTCAAAAGCTAAGTATCGAGATCAGGCAAAAAGCACCAAGTGGCAATAGTGAAAGGTCTCATTTTTATTTTTCTAAAAGTGATGGAAGATGCCATGTATACTAGCAAAAGAGAGTGGAAGCCACCACATGTCACAATCTGAATTATCTTCATTTTGCTTCACTGATATAGCAAAGACTGTGGTGGGTCCCAAGTGTTGTCTCTGAAGCAAGCGGAAGCCGCTAGGTGTCACTATCCGTGTAAATGTGAAATGAGACCCAATTGTTTCTATGGTATAAATAGAGTAAAGTAGAGACCACCATGTGTCATCTTCCACAAGTTTCTAAAAGGGTAGCTAAAAGCAATAGAGATCACCACGTAACCCCAGATAAGTAAAGTAGATATTGCCATGTGTCCTTTAATAAAAGAAGTGGAGATTGACACCTATCCCTATGTCCCTTTCAAAGTTACCTAAGTGAGAAATGCTGAGGGTCTTATTTTATTTTAAGATATTGAAGTTTTGAGGAAGCAGATAGCGACAAGTGTCAAAGGCAGAACATTCCCAATCAAAGACACAAAAGAGTATAAGTTATGTGGAAAGTGCCACATGTCTTCAATAGGTGCTATGGAACAAGCCAAGTGTCATTTTTTGGTGTCTCCTAAGTAATAGGAAGATTTTCAAAGAATTGGCTAAATTTTATCTAGCATTTAAGAAAAGGGAGCATCCTACGATCTGTTTTAACCAATGAACTACTAGAAGACAAAGTGTTTCAGAATATATAAAATATCTTCTATTAGACACTTCCAATTCAGTTAGATGTCAGTTGGGCCATTAGATTGGGGAATAAGCAGACAATCTAGAGTGAATCCAAGGCTATAAATAAGGGTGCAGAAATCACCAAAAAGGGAGGAATCAGATATTAGAGAGAGATTATTGTAAAGAGTTTAGACTTTCTAGAGTAGTGACTACGTAATATCATTTGCTTTTGTCTCGTCTTCTTAAGTTGGAAGGTTTATGTAACTATGCATGTTTTTGTGCCTCTTATGTAACTAGAAAATTAATGAGAAGATTGAACCCTATGCCTTTATTGATATGTTCTATGTCATTTGCAAAATTAGTCTAGGCTGTTGACTTTCTAGAGCTGTGATTAGGAATGTCATTTTCTTTTGTCTCATTTTCTTGAGCTGAAAAGTTTATATAACTGTACATGTTTCTATGCCTTTTATATGATTGGAAGATTCAAATAAGAAGATTAAACCCTATGCCTTTGTTGACATTTTTTGTATCACTACAAAAATAGTCTATACTATGAGCCTCTATTTCTATTGTTTCCATCTTTTACATTGATCATGCACTTGTTTTCTCTTAAATGTAAATGAATCCTACATATAGTCTCACTGTGCTCAGGATTAAGGTCAAATTACATTTAGGAGCATTGCCATAGATTATATTTCCTTTTCTTGCATTTGTGTTTTTGATTAAAATTCCTATCCCTTTTCCCAGTATCTACTTGATTTAAAGAAGAACCAGCTTCTCTAAAATATGGAGGTTGTTTCAAAATGCAAGTCCCACATCTTGAAACTTCCCATTATTGTTGATTAGTATTAGGTGCAATTTTAAATCATCCATAGTATGAATGATTATTAATAATTCTGGGACTAAAAAATACCTA
The DNA here is from genome assembly GCA_037957365.1 of Torreya grandis. Classification (NCBI taxonomy): domain Eukaryota; kingdom Viridiplantae; phylum Streptophyta; class Pinopsida; order Cupressales; family Taxaceae; genus Torreya; species Torreya grandis. The sequence goes on from JARHVA010001931.1 coordinate 1,560,898, forward strand.
CAACTGACCCTAACACCAAATTTTAATGCTCATATTTCCATGGAGTATTTGCATGGGAATACAACCTATTCATGTTATAAGTGGAGTTCAATGTACTAAAAATTCATGGACTTTATTATAGGGTTGAAAATTTGTACTCTATGAATCATCTTTAAGAGTGTGGACACCTCTAACCCTATACAAAGAATAGAAATGACCTGATGGTGGAAAGTCATCTCAAAACCCATTCAAATGAAAACTTAAAGTTATGAAACCATATTTGAATCATTTGAGGTCCCATGGTCACCACCATGACCCATTATTTAGCATATACAAGGTTGGCATTGTATGTAAAAGACCCAAAAAGGCCAATTTGATCTCAAAGGTCAACCTACAGGCAATTTTCATATGCAAAATGGGTTTGATAATTAAGGACCCTTAGGAGGCATGACTAAGACTCCTAGAGATTTCCATGTTGACCTTCATGATTAGTCTAAAGGCAGAGAGTTACAAACCTTAGTATAACATGGCCATGTATACTACAAGGAAGAAAATTAGCATGATGAAGATAGTAGATCCAATCTATAATGAAAATCAGGTCTTTTCTCAGTCATATAGGAAGCAAACATGATCTTTGGACCAATGTGTAGGTTAAAGTATATAATAGAGGCATGTAAATAATATGACATCTAGGCTTTACCATGGTTGCATCAGCAAAGGAGTAGAGAAGAGTATGGTATGAAGGTTTGAGGGGTTAGAAATCCTTTTTAAGGGAATTATTACACTGTTATAAGGTCCTTTGAGCTAATACAAGCCCTGAAGAGACCACCTCAATGCATCTTTCTACTTGTAGACCTATACAAGCTTCTCAAAGGGTAAATTTTCCATAAAGAAAGCATCTTCAAGTAATCACCAAGGAAAATAGGGTTATATTTAAGGCATGCAAATACTTATGGATGGTGATGGAGCTTGTTATCTTGGATTTGATGAAATCAAATCACAAACCCAATCTCAAATTCTCAAGAACCAAGCCAAAATCCCCCAAACCCCCTAAAACCTCCCTTAAACCCTAATAGAAACTATTATTAAGAGGTTTAGCTAAAAATCCTTTATCTTACTCAAAAGTGCCTAGTTTATCACATGAACCCTATAGAAAATTAAAAGGGGATTCCACTCATGGCATTAGATGGTACAGAAAGTGTACAGATGTCCCCATAAAGAACAAAATTATAGAGTTTTAGTTGGATTATATGTTGTATATCCAAGGGAGAGATTAGATATCATGGAAATATTAAGTGAAATACTTATTCTACTTGTTCAACATCATTCCAATTCATGGAACTCATTGTAAAAGTTCTCGTAATCCTATTCAAAACTATCAGTTTGTGAGACAGGTTTTGGGGCCTTGTAGTAAAAGGCCAAGATGTGATATAGGTGAGTAATCCTTAAAATGAATAAATTTTAATGCATTAAGGGACTTAAAAAGGTTATCTAACTCCTATTATGCAAGTTTTAAGCCAACGTTAAAATATTGAATCAATGGCATGGTGAATATGAACAAAATTTTGGGAAGCTAACTATACAAGGAAATTTATCAAATAAGTTGAAGGATCTAGTGAAAATAAAGTGGTGTGAGGAATTTAATTGACATTTAAAAAAAAAATTAACTATCATTCGGGATATCTCACACCAAAATGGGGTTCATTACTGTAGGTCAAAGATAGTTTCATAAGGAATTTAGTATGCATATTGATGCAAAGGCTACTCAATACCCAAAATGACTTTATAACACCCCCTTATGCATTGAATAATTATTTAGGGGAGGAATTTAGATCTATATTTGGAATTTCAAATAATAATTAAGGTCAATTGAAGGAGTTACAACCACATATATGCAAAAACAATCTCATTGAAGAAGTGCAAACACTCATAGAGGGAAAAAATACTGGTGTAACTACTCCATGCCACAATAGGATCATTGATGACCCATTACATGACAAAATACATATCTCTTATCTTTCATTCTTCTTATAAATGTAGGAAATGATCTCTTGTTTTCCATCCCTTGGCTGGGTGTAGTAAATCTCTACTAGAATCACTATGTAAACTCTCTTGAAGTAATTTAAGACAAGTTCAAATTTTGAGTGAATGTTGAGTGTATCTATTTTAAATCTAATCTACATATTGTATGTTGACTTTCACCATATTCATGTTATTCATATACCCAATTTTAGGTTTGATACTTTCTTGTAGGTTGTGTGAAGTGTTGTTTAATGAGATTCCTCTTGAAGTGTCAAGGAACCTAGAGTGTCTTGGATAAACCTTATCCCTTATGTCCTTTAGGTTACAAGTTTATACCCAACCTTCAAAAAAATACTCATGTTTGAAACATTATTAAAGTATTTTATCAACCCTTGTCCCCATTAGATTCATTATTAATCATGAAAGTGTTTAAGATAAGTGTGGATCATTGAACAATATGGTGCATCACCACACAGGTTAGATTCTAGTTTGGTTTTATTTTCTCTCTCTTTTCCTTGTGATAGATTTTATATCTTAGGAATGAAATATATTTTCATATCAAGGGAGATAACCCCTTTAATTCTATAGGTTTAAACTAAAAATAGACAACCCATAGTCTTAGGTCAATCCAATGTTGGACTAGCTTTGAGTAGGGGACTTAAACAATCCTTTTCTCAGCTTGGGTACAACCTAAAACTCTAACAATGACAACACCATAGAACATGAATATCATATGAGGATAATTCACATTATACTTTCCTTGATGCTTATCCATAGTCATTAATAAAGACACCTATTTACACTTTGAAGGAATCTCACTTTATATACACAACAAGCATATTAGAGCAAGAATTAAAGGATCCACCTAATCATCTAATGGATCAACTAAGATTGGGAGGTAGACAAATTTTTCAAGGATTCAAGGGACCCATAAAACAAATTAAAACATAATTATCCTCCATTTTCATGCACAAAACCTCTATAACATGAAGAAGCTTATCTACAGTTTGTAAAAGGAGGCAACATGAAGATTTGCTTGCTCCCACACCATCACACATGTGAAATAAGGGTGGAGGTTGATGGATATGGGATTAAAGGACCTAAATAAGACATATCCAAATGCTGACTACAAAACCATTTTAATAGTATACCAAAATTGATGCCATTTTGACCCCTTGTATAGATTAAGAAGAGCATTTGAGTTCCTAGATTGTTAGTGTTTGTTCATAGATCATAGGCCATCAATGTGCATAAAAATTACATGAATGATAAGTTTAAGATACCCCCTTCCTCTGACCAAATTCTTGACTCCTCATTATCTCTCTCTTATATGTATTGACCATAACTGCAAGAACTTACCTAGATTACCAAGGAGGATGATGGTAAGAGAGTGTCAATTTTGGGCCCATTTTTCTTCTGTTGGACCTAAAAATCTATTGATACATCTAACATGATATTTGGTTACTCCTCCTAACCTCCACTATATATAATTGATTGTACAGATCTGCACAACCTGAAAAAACCCTACAAACACTCTTTTTCTACATTTTGTTCTAGGTTTCTAACTTTGGGATGACATTGGTGGGTAGGAGGGAAATTACAAGTAAAATGATATTTAAAAATAGGTTATTTTGTGGGGGGATTTTAAGAGACACACTTGTCCCATGTGTGAGACCATTTGGTCAGTGGGGAGTGACTTTGAGCCATAAAATGAACCCTTATGGATATTAAACCACCTAGTGATGGCATTATGATTGTTATGGTATCCATTTTAGACCATTAAAATGAGTTTTCATAAAAAAATTCCCCTTTTTCAAGGTTTTACAATGTAAAAAAGCTTCGTATGAGGTATATGAGGGTTATTTAATGGCTTTAAAGGGGTATGGAGAATTGAAACTATTTGCATGAATAAAATATGAATAATGACATTGAATACATCATATTATGAATTTGAACAAGATTTAAACACCATTACATCAACCAATAAAGGTTTCTCTTCTTAAAATGGCTTAAATAGGCTTAAAGCTCATGATAAATAAGAACGTTGATCTTGTCGAATTACCTTCACCTTTGCTAAAGATCCTCAAATCTATAAAACAATGATTCGACCACCCTCAAGGCTTGAAAATGAGATAACAACTCTCCCACTCACTAAATGATCACTATAACCACCTAATACATCACCCAAGGTGTCAAGACAACCATGATATATGATGATCTATGTAGTAGGTTCTAACACAACATAAAACCTTAATAAATACTAAACAGTTCAAAATGAGACCAAATAAGACATTAATAAGCAATAATATCACCATGTGCAAGCATGGGTGGGTGTCATGGAAACTTGTTTGGTTATAGGGGTTGACATTTTTCTTGGGAGGCCAAACTAGCAACACCTCCTTCACATATATTGCAATATTTTTACACAATCTCCTACCTAGAACCAAGTTGGTGACCTTCACTTCTATGTCATATACCATGCATTTGGTCACCCAAATAGCTCTCTTTTCACTCAAATATTTGTTAAGGATGATGTCTTTGATGATAGGCTAAACAACCATGATAAATATTTTGTGATTAAATACCATGTGTCTAAACTTATTGAGACCTCTCATGACTATAAGTGTATATTTTTAAATAAAATTATACCTCTTTTCATACCCCTCCAATGCTTGGATAAATAAGGATATGGGATACTCAAGACCCTCATTATTTTGATACATAAGCATGGTAGAAATAGTATCATGAATTAAGAAGGCATCTAAGAAGAATTAGCTTGAAAAATTATATTTGAGGATGGTGGGAGCTTAGGCAATGGCCTAGATTGATGGATTAAAATATTCTTCCCTTTCCTTAGTCCATGAAAACTCTTTATGTTTCTTGAGCATATGGATAAAGGTCCTTACCAACTTTTCAAATATAGTTGTGAACCTTCTAACAAAGTCAAATTTTACCAAAAAAATATGAAATCCTTTCTTATTTTTAGGCAATGATCTATCAAGTATTTCACTTAACCTCTTGGGGTCTATAGATAGGAATTGTTTTGACACAACATGTCCTATAAGTCTACCCTCATGGACTACAAAAATACACTTTTTAGGATTCAAGGAAACCCCAAACTTCCTACACCTATCCAACACCATCCTAAAGTGTGTAAAATGATCTTTTGGGTCCTTAGAGAATACTATTATGTCATTAAGGTAGATGAACACCATATTATTGATGATTCCTTGGAAGGATACATCCATTTCCTTTTTGAAGGTGGCTCCTGCATTGGACAATCCAAAGGGATTTTTATTGTAAGCATAAGTTCCTACGTAGATGTGAAGGAAGTCTTGTGTTGGTCTTCCTCCTTCACTAACACCTAATTTTACCTTGAGTATGATTCAAGCAAGGAGAAGCATTTTGAACCTACAACCTTTTGAAGAATCCGATCCATGGATGGAAATGGGTAGTGGTCTATTAGTAACACTTTGTTGATATCAATAAAATATACACATACCCTTATCTCCACATTATTCTTACTTGTAGTCATAAAATTATCCACCCATGAATAGTGTTTTATGGGGAACATGATGTTGGATTCAATGATATTAGTCAACTCTCTCTTTATGAGGATAATGATCTTTGGGTTGACCAATTTTTTTGTCCCATAAGCTTAGCACTTACCTCCAACTCTATGGTATGTTGAGACAAACTAGGGTTAAACTCTTTCATGTCATGATACTCCCAAGCAAATATGTCTAAAAATTCTTGAAATAACTATATGAAGGCTACCTTCTCCTCCTTGGTTTTCACTTCCCTAGTTTGAGTAACCTCTTTGAAAATAGTAACCTTTTCATAATGCTCATCTTTATTTGATATGCTAAGCTTTCCTTTCTTTAGCTGATCATCTTCATTGAATATATTTTCCAAGGTTAATAATCCCTTAGGTAGCTTGTTTGTCTTTAATTAGAAAATTTGATCCCCCAAGTACTATTTTAGTCTACCTTGGTTCCCTAAGCAGAATTATGCCTTCTGATGTAAGAAGCATGTTATCTGCTTATCTTTTTTGAACTCTTACCATCTAATTTCATTGTCAGTTACTTAATGTCTACATAATATATTGATTTAAGACTACTCTTTAATGTCCTTGACCCCACTTAGAATATTATATTATGCTCTTATGGCTTCCAACTAATGATTCCAAAATATTGCTTATTATTACTATTAGATTTCTTCATTTTTTTCCATTACCTCTCCTCTAAAATAAAAAATGCAAGTATATTATGCTTGTATCTAGTCATAGTATAGTAAATATATTATTTATCTTAATCTAACTAAATTTGAAGTTACTAATTTTATCATTTAATTCTAACTCTTTGTATGTTTAGTCTCTCCATTTTATGTATATACAAATGATACAACACTCTATAAGGAATAAGGACCCTTTTTGATGATCTTTGATGGAAAATTATATAAAATATTCTAAAATATTAGTAAGCTAATAATTATTTAGACACTTTTTTGTTTCATTCAAGTCTTATTCAAATCAAGCTATGGACTCTCACAATCTGCTACTTTAAACTCACCTAGTAGCTATGAACTCACCCAATCTATAGCTATGGACTCATTTAAGATCTCATATTATTCACTAAATAATTCCATATAGCTTAACAACCTCATTATGAAATTATATAAACATCTAGGTTTCTTGAAACAAGTTGCTATGGAGTTGCTCTGGACTCTGTCAAAGTTGTTATGAAATTGTTGCTGACTTCACCATAATTGTTACAAAATTGCTTAAAAATCTACCAAAATCACTTTGGACTCTTCTAGTCTATATTTTGAAGAAATATATATGTCAATGTAAATATGTCCATAGTCTTTCTAAGGCAAATCAATCTAGTTGATCTAAGAAGTCATTCTTAGTAGATATGTAGTGGATTTTGTAATAGACAAATCTTCATATTCCAAACCATCAATTACATATTTAAAGAAACAATAGAATTAAGAGATTTTTCTTGATAAGAGAAGATTAACTACTAAGATCTAGGAATCTTATGTTATAACATTATATAAGTAGATCTTCATATCTTGATGAGATATAGATTGAGAAATAGATAATATCTTGTTATTTAGTTAATATTTATCCATCATTATTGTTAAATTTATGTAATTTGATTTGGTTAATGAAGAAATATTTAATTTACAAGTATTAAGTCTTCTCTCATTGTTATTCCCAAGGAAAACAAAGTCCCACTCTCCTCAAGAACTAAGAATGTATTTCTATATGGTATTTTATGTATTTACAATTTATAGTAATTATAAATCTATTTCATCTTCACAATAGTAATTATAAATAGACATTAAAACATGCAGTGAATTAATTCTAAGAGTTAATTTAAGATTACAAATCAGTATCTTTACTTTTAGTAGATTATTTATTTCTAGCAATTGTGTTTATTTTAAGTATTTTGTTTTTTTAAAGTAAAGTGAATTTATTTTTAGTAAGTGTGTTTATTTCATCAAATTATATTATAGAGTGTTTTAATTTTTTAAGTGTGTTTATTTATTGTATAATTAAATCATTTTTGAGATAGATTAGACTATAAATTTAGGAAGACAAAAATCCAACAATCATATTTTAAAGACCTAAAACCATAATCCTTTCTACAAATAGATTTGGACACCACCCTTGATTTCAATGGCATCAATAGAATAAGTTGATCAAATGAAGGGATTAATGACAACCATCATTTTTGGCACTAGTGTCATGGAAATATAAGATGTTAGTTAGTAAGGTAAACCTTATTGGCCTACATTAAAAACCATAAACATTAAAAACCCAATTAAAAAAACAAAAATAATTTATGAACTAGCCTAGAGATGTTAAAGGAAGGTTCATCTCTAAAGATACTGAATTAGGATCAGAGGAGGAAAAAATAAAAGTTTTGACTAAGAGATATGAAAGTATAAGAAAAACACTTAAATCATGCTTAGATTAATCACTAAAATTAGGATCATCCTCACAAAGAAATCTTGTAAAAAGACTCACATTTGGGAGATCTTCTCATATAGGAAGAATTAATCTTGAGGATCCTTTGTCTAGAATAGTAGGTCCTGGACCTCAATATTTAAAAGATCAAGAAGAAATAATAAATTAGGTATCTAATATAGGTTGGGAAGAAATTAAAACCATGGTTGATAACTAGGGAAACATAGAAAATCCTAAATAAAATAGAATGCAATTACAACAAGACAGAATCTTATCTTTTCCTATAATCATAGATCCAATAGATCAAACCTTAATGGAAAAAAATTCACCATCAATTCTACCAACTATTAGGGGTAAGTCCTCAGAATATCTATACTAATTCATGTTTGAATTAAAAGTTTTATACCAAACTTATTATTACATAACTGACAATTATAAACTCAAACTGTTCCCTTTTACACTTAAAAAGTTAGCCATGAGATGGTTTACGGGCCTTCCAAGTGATTATATCAATACATGGAGAGACATGGAAACTATATTTATTGATAAATATCAAGATTAATATAGAGTAAGGTAAAGGAAACAAGATTTATTAAAGATCAAATAGAATGAAGAATAAAGTTTGGAAGATTATCTAGATAGATTCACATTTGGCAATAAATATAGTGGTTATCTACTAATAGAAGAGGTAGTGAAAATGGTCTTTATTAAGGGATTAGATGATGAATCTATGGATTATTTAAATCTGATGGGTAAAGTAGACATTATAAAATTAACATTCTATTAGATTTTAGATCTATATACTAATTATTCCAAAATAAAACCAAGCATTAGGAAAAGAAAACTAGGAAAATAAAATGAAGTTAGTCAATTGATGGAAAAATTTGCCAATCTAAAAAATAACATTTTGGTCTAGTTAAATACTACATTAGATGGCCTTAAAGAAAAATCTAACTCCACCATAGAAACTTTATCCATCTATTGTACAAAATGTAAATTAAAACTTGCTCTCACAAATTATCCTTTGAATAAAATGGAAATATGTGGGATATGTGACAGTAAATAACATGACACAAATCATTGTAGTCATCTTTATATTTTTTAAAAATCAATTAAAACAAAATACACATCCCATATAAGATCTGAATTATGTCCAAAGATAAAATATATTTCAACAAAACTAGACCCAAGGTCAGTTCGGCCCAAGAAATCCCAATGATCCATGGATGACACCTTGGATTACTCAAGCAACTCAACCTATGTGGGGACAAGCATAACCATAGTGAGATAATCAAGAATGGGTGATGCTTTAACCTTGGATTATGCCTCAACAACCATTGATACCTTAGACATAATCACAATAATTGGGAAATACATAGGGGAATGTGATTCCACATTTTAAACCCCATAAAAGGTTTTAAACATAACACGCTTTGATGGCACCTCCAATAGCTCAACATGTAAATCAAGTTAATCAACCCCAAATGAATACTAAGCTAGTGGCTAAACCCAAGAATAAACCATTATCTATATATATGTAAATGAAAAATAAGAAACCATGAATCTAGGAGCTATTGAACTTGAAAACATCTGTCTTAGAATAGGAAGAACAATTCAAGAAGCTCCTATCACCATCTCTAAACTGCCTAATGAAAATCCAAAAATAGATACACCTCACCCCAAAAATAGAATAGAGGAATCTAAAAAGTGTCAAAAATATAGAGTAACATATTATTTTTCCTTCAACTATTATTTTTCCTAATATACTGAAGGAAATTGAAACCAATCAAGAATCTAATTTGATTCAAGAATTAAGAAAATTGAACATTGAAGTACCCTTGTTACAAGCCATCAAGGATATTCCATAATTAAACAATGTCATTAAAATCTTTTTTGTCAAGATACATATAAGAAATAAACAATACCCCAAAAACCATACATGTAGATTGTAAACTAGTTGTTCTTTTAGCAGGAAAATTACTATTACCTAAATATGCAGATTCAAAAAATCTAGTCATAATAGTTACCCTAGGAAAGAAAGAAATACCCAATATTCTAGTATATTTGGATGAAATAGTTAATTTCATGATATATAAAACTCTACATACACTATCCATTATGGGGATGGAACCTACTTCCACCATTCTCCAAATGCTTGATCTGTTAGTTACTAGATGATAAGGCACTATAGAAGATATAGTTGTAATGATTGAATCATGGGAATATCTAATAGAGTTTATGGTGTTATAATGTAAAATTAAGAAGCTAGGATACCCCATAATTTTGGGAAGACCTTAGTTATCTAATTTAGTATCATTAATTTATTGTAGATAAGGGGATATGAATATTTCAAATGATCTAAAAATAAACTAAATATCCTTATATCCCCTACAAAATCATCATTGGATTACACTGAAACACTTTGGGTAGATAAACCAGAACAAAATAAGAATAGTATTTCATCCTTGGCCATGATAACCATATAAAGACACATGAAATAATTAAATAATGATTTAACATAATATCTAAAAGAAATGAATGACCTCATGAGCTTAGTTATGGACTATATTAGACTATCCACTTCAAACTCTATGAGTCTCTCCACTTAAGACTTTCTTAGTTTATCCACTTTAGACTCTATTAGTCATTTTGCTATAGACTCTACTATTTTGTCTACTATGAACTCTATCTAATTCATGGCTAGGGAATTTGCTAGTTCCCCAGCTATAGACTCTACTGGAATTTTTACTATAGACTCAATATCTGAACATTCAACATATGACCACAGACCATTGCAAAAAAGTATTTAGAATTAGGTAGAAGACACACCAAATTATTTTACTAATTACATTCCATTATCCATTAACTAAAATGGTTCCTCTAAGAGATGGATTTGTGAAAAATATAACTATATTTCAACTCTTCTTACCACATCCATGTCTTCTTAATTCCTTGATGAGTGAATTTAAACAAGTAGAATATGCCCATCCTGACACTAAATAGGTTATGGTATTACCAAGATAAACATTGAATATAAATAGTTGGTTAACCCATGATCAATAAATGAAATTTTTTTATGTCTTATAAAAACATTCCAAAATATTTTCTTAGAATTATATAGATATGAGATAAATTCATATGAGTATTTGTACCCATCACATTTACACAGCCTAGGACAAACTAGTTAGATGACCACAAAGACTAATAAATCCAACATTAAGATATATAGTAAAAACTAACATTGATAAATTGTTAGATGTATGATTAATTTACCCTATTTCATATAGCAAATGGGTTTCATCACTAGTAATTATACCAAATAAAAATAGGAAATAGAGAGTGTGTGTAGATTACTGAGAGATAAATAAAGACATTACGAGGTATTGTTTTTATATTCCTTTTATTGATCAAGTGCATGATAATCTGGTAGGGAAAAAATACTTTTCATTTTTGGATGGATTTAGTGGGTACAATCAAATAAAAATGAAAATTGAAGATCAAAACAAAATCAATTTCACATGTCCATGGGGTATGTTTTCTTATAGAGTCTTACCATTTGGTCTTTGTAATGCCCCAGTAACTTTCCAATGAGTAGTTTTATCTATGTTATCTAATTTGACTAATGATTGTGTGTAATTTTATATGGATAACTTCACTACTAATGGAGATAAATTTGATGAAGCCTTACATAATCTTGACAAGTTCTTAACTAGGTGTGAGGAACACCAACTATAATTAAGCCATGAGAAATGCTTGATGATGATGGATCAAAGAGAAGTATTAAGACACCACATTTTTACCATAGGAATCTAAGTAGATCTTGAAAAAATTGAAATAATTTCCATCCTACCTATTCTATATAATCAAACTGATATCAATATCTTTTTAGGTCATGCTATATTTTATAGATGTTTTATGGAGGACTTCAGTAAAATTGATGCTCCTATGTTTACTTTGTTGGCAAATCATAGTGAATTTATTTGCAGTGAGGATTGTCAAAAATATTTTGAATCCATCAAAGAAAAATTGAGCTCTCCACCATTGCTTAGACAACACAATTGGGAAAACCCCTTTCACATTTACACTAATGTTTCTAATTATGCAATGGGGGTAATTTTAGGGAAAAATATGTGAATGATCATATGTATGTCATTTATTATATCATCAAAAAACTCACACCAAATTAAAATAATTATACAACAACAAATAAATAATTCTTTGCTATAATTTATGTCATTAACAAGTTTAGACACTATATTACATATTATAATGTCTTCATATACATAGATCATTCAATCATAAGGTATCTTATGAATAAACTTATAGTAGGAGGAAGAATCATAAGATGGTTATTAATTTTTCAAGATTTTGATATAAACATCATTGATAAACTAGGAAAATTTATAGTGGTTGTAGACTTTTTTATCTAGAATACATAGTGCATGTAGTGAAAAACTAGTTGAGGATATTTTTCTAGATGAACAAATGTTTGTTGTTTAAATAGAATATCCATAGTTTTCCAACATTTACAAATGTTTATCAATAGGTAAGTTTCCTTCTCATTTTACTTTGAAAGAAATAAAATGTTTAATTAAATTTCTTCTTTCAAATGGATTAATGGCATGTTATTTAAGTATGGACATGATCATGTGTTTTGTAGGTGTGGAGAAGATAATAAATAATATGATATCATTAGAGATTGCCATGATAAACTACGATGAGGGTATTATTCAGAAAAAAGAACCATGCACAAGATGTTAGGAGCAGGATATTACTAGCCTTCCCTTAATAGGAAAGTAAAGAAGTATATCAGACAATGTGATCCATGTCAAAGGATGGGATAACCTATACTTTAAATAGAGATGCCTCTTCATCTCTAAGTACTATTAGAACCATTTGAAAAATGTGGAATAATTTTTTTTGGTTCTATATATCCTCCATGTCAAGGAAAGGAATACCTTTTAGTGTGTACATATTATGTCACTCAATAGGCTGAAGTCCAAGCCTTGATCTTTACTAGAGAAGAAGTAGTAGCCTATTTTATGTATTTTAATATCATGCAATAGTTTAGAGAACCTAGGGAGATAGTCTCAGATCAAAGACCACAATTTATGTCTAATATGATTAAATATTTTATAGAGGTCTACCAAGTTAATCATAAGAAATATTCTCCTTACCATCCATAGTCTAATGGCCAAGTAGAAGTTACTAACAAAGAGATAGAGAATATTCTATCTAAGATAGTCAATAATGGTAGAAAAGATTAGGTAACCACTGTTAGGGAATAATTATCCCTCACATTAATCTGCTTATCATAATGTGAATAATTATGAGAGTAATAATTCACTTGTACATATAGTTAGTTGTTAGAATATATCTGGTTAAGAATATATTTTTAGTTGTATTATTATTGTGAGTTACAATAATAGTACGTAAATAAGTTAGTTATTATCTAAGTGTGAGATTTTATAGGAGATTGAGTATTTACGTGAGATATTGGTATACATATGATCTCCCTAATTATAGGAAAGAGTTTTCCTCTATTTTTGTAATGTTTTATATGAATTTAAAATAGTGTACAAATAATGTTATTTTATAATGTGAGTTTATTATTGTCTGTTCAGGCCTATGAATTCTATCAAACATTATTTACATGAAATAAAGCTATGATAAGACTCTAATACTAATAATGGTATCATAGTAGGTGTTTTCCATGAGAGTCATGTGCAGGTAATGAGACTTTGTTATGCTAGTGCACATTATTTTGAATAAATTCATTCATTTCATGAATTTTAGCAAATAAATCTATATTTATTGTGTTTGATGATACTACATCCTTAATTTTAGATTTTTTCCACATTTCAAATAGTCTACATTTGGTCCTTCATATGAACTTAGATATTTAATAATTGACATTGTGTAGTTCTATGAAATATTGTATCTATAGTACCTATCAGTTATACCAATTTTGTATTTGTTTGGGTTCTATTATATATGGATTTGTCAGTATGCGCTTGTTGAAGATTTGTTAGTATACATGGAAAACTTGATAAGGCTCAATGTCTCTCTATCAACAAAAATAGAAACAACCTTTGATCTAAACCAATTCAAATACGTAACTCATGACAACATTCTAATAGATCTTCAAAAATGTTATAGAGATCTATTTGGCATTATTTCATTTAATATGACACCTAATCTATTATTTTTATCTTTATATCAATAAAATTTGATATATATCTTACAAATAACTCTATTAGTATGTATTATCTTCTATTCATTAGTTTATGAGTAGATCTATAAATATTTTAATCAATCTATCATCATCCCACTAAAACTTCTTGGATAATCTTGTAGATAATAGTGTCTACTCTTCTAGTTCAAACTCTTGATGTTATATCAATAGAATTGGTACCAAAATTTTGAATTATTAATCATTCATCATTATTTTGATATTGGGATCTATAGATCTACCATATCCCTTTGGTGCCAACTCATCACTCACCTATTGATCTACCTCACCTACTGATTTGTAAACTATGTGTATACACATAATATTTTCAAAATTTTATCGATTACTTACACTTTATATTTTTTAGGAACCTAATGAGTCTTAATATTTTTGAGTGTATGCCTTAAGGGGTACACTAGAAAAGGGACAAGTAGACCATTGGTGCTTTTTATGATTGTTGTCCCTTTTTTCACTTGTTATCTACATACTTATCTCTTCAAACCATTATCCCTAAGCTTGTTCTTCTATTTTGTACCCATTCTAGGAATTTGATACATTTTATCTTCATTTTACTCACCTAAATCCATTTTTTTAGTTATCTATGATAGGTCAACTGGGTTAACCCTATATATTTTTGGGATACTTTCACTTAGGAATTAGATTAGCCTTTGGCCAAACTAGTTTGGGAACTAGTGAATTATTGTTTGAAATTGTGCTAGGTCGACTAAGCTGACCCTATTATCTAGGATTTTTTGAAGGGTCAAGGGTCAAATATACCTATATATACAAGTCCATTCCCATAATTTATCAAGGAGAAGCAAAATAAGAAGTAAGATAAAATAGACATTTTTTTATTGATCGTTCTACTTGAGAATTAAATTTTAGGGTTTCATACTTTTTTTAGAGATATGGATCTTATCTTGTAGAGAAGTCTTTTGGATGCATTAATAGGTTATGTAGCCTAGAGATAATTTTAATTTGTCATCCTTACATATCACAACAACCTATTGTGAAGAACCTTGGACAAGGGAGAGATTGAGGCTCAGTGGGTTCATATTCAAAGGTAAGTATTCCTAAGATTATTATCCTTTGTAAGAGTAGATAGATATGCATTTATGCTTCTCTTCTATGCATTAGGATTACATATACATTGATATGAGTATATGTCTTATATGCATGTTTAGTTTTATTATTTCTAACACCTACTTTGTGCCACAAGCTTTAGTCAGAACTAGATTAGATTTACTTTACTTGTTATAAGTATAGGTGAAATATAAAAACTCGTGACCCTTAGGGCTATTGTATGATTTTGTTAGACTAGAGGCTTTGGAACCCTCCTTATCATGGTGTATTATGGTAATATATCCCCTAATCAAGTTTAGTGGATCCCCATATTGGTTATGCTATCGCTTAACAAATGTGTCCCCAATCAGAAGTGTATGGTATGATCTATCTTCTTTGAGCTAGGATTGATTTATAGACATGATGCATTTTTGATTACATATATTTTGGTCAACCTAACATGAAGCTAACCCTTATAGGATCTATTTCATTTATTTCATCATTTTATAATTTTATTTTTCATATGTTTGCAATGTTGGGTCAATTGTATCAACATAGTACTAACTTTTGTGCATAGGTTTAACACAAAATCACATCAAAATGACTATATTCTATTTGTATAGGTTCATTTTTTAGTTTAGGTTACTGAGTCAACTTAGTCAACATAGTACAAGTTTTCAAACCTTTAGACATCATATTTAGACTACTAGGTCAATCTAGTCGATGTTGTACATTTCAGGCACTTAGTAATAGGCTTCTATAAATCTAGGTCAACATAGTTAGTAGTATTTACAAGCATTTATCAATGTTATTCAATCTAAATCTCATTTATCTACATCCTCCAACCCAACAAGGTTCCTTTATATCTTTCTCTCTTTCCTTACAATCCTATTTTTCATAGTTTATAGTCTTTGAAAATGCCCCTATATAGTCAACTAGGTCAAACCCATCAATCTAGTTATATATTCTTTATTTTATTTAAAAATATAGGTCAACCTTTTTGTCATAGTTCATTTTTATTTTTTTACTTCCATAGTATGGGGGTGACCCTATTTCCTCCTTTCTATATTATTTGCATACACTATCAACTAAATTGACACTATACTCTATTTCAATGTTGAAATTAACCCTTATATACTAGTAATTAGCTCACACTTTAATTTCTTATTACTTCCATGCTTAAAATAGGTCACATAATCTAATTAGGTAGTATTAAATATACCATTTATTTTCACTATATTATCTTTTATGCACACATGACCAAATCACAAAATTTTAACAATTATCTACTGAAAGCCAACCTACTTGAATTTCATCACCAAGGGGGAAGCCAACTTGGTTTTCTAGCCAAGTATACACACATGGTTAATGGTATATTTTGGATAATAAATTGACACCCCTATTATTATAATGTGTGAAGTGAGGGGGTAGGCCCCAATGCTAAGCTTATACCATTACCAATATAAATCTGTTTTAGAGCAAACGTCTTAAAACAATCCCTAGATTGATTTCTAGTTCCTTGCTTATAGCCAACTTCCTATCAGATCTAAAACTATATTCTAATAATCTAAAAACATTTAGGTTGACCATTTAGTTATATTTTAATTTACAATTTTATTGTTTTATCTTTGTTTGATTCTATGTTAAATTATAAAAACTTGCATTACTTAGCATTCATGCAAGTTTTTGCATTGTTTGCCTCAATTGGATCAACCTTATTGATCCAATTGATTGTGTGTTTTCCTTCAGTTCTTACTTTCAAAATACTTTAATTTTTTTTAGTACATAGTCATTTCAATTGACATAGTCTCTTGAAAACAATCTTTTTTTTTGGTTTGTTGTGTTAATTCGACCTAGTTGACCCCGTATACTTTTTTAACCTCTATCCTCTATGCTAGTTTGACCCTGTATAGTTTGCAGGCCCTATTTCCTATGCTATATCAACCCAATCAAATATGTATAGTTTATGTCACTTCTTATTTCCTTGATTTATCATTTATTTTCCCTAGTTTAGTCTTTTTCCTTCATCATGAATTTTCTCTTTGAAGACAACACTGAGTTAAATTCAACAAACATGATGAGTTTTAGCAACCCTCATAGGGTCTCCCATAAATAGAGTAGGGATTTTGTCTTGGATGAGAGTAATTTTCACATATCCACTCACAAAATTATCTATGAGACCTCTCCTCATTCCTCTTCATAGCTTAATCCTCTCTTTTCCCTTGAAGATCAACTCAAATTAGATTATAACCCTAAAATGTTTTTCTTTATTTTTGAATTTCATCAACATTGAGGAAAATATACCTACACCATTTACCATATCATGATTAGTGGTCAATATAAAGAGCCTAATTCACCTACTCCCACATTCTCAAATGTATTTAGGAGTACCACTTTCTTTGATTGTCAACTTCTTCCCTCAATTATGACCCCTTCTCATGCCATGGCCTCTTCTTCTTTAACTTATTCTACCTCCATGCATAGTATCTCCACTAACATGGTAGGTTCTACATCTAGTGGGCCTCTCCTAAGATCTAATATTATTAATCCTTCCACTAGTGCATCTTTTCTACCCAAGGTAATCATGCTTCTAATGCTTCCTCTTTTCATCCCTTCACTAGTCCATCTTTTGCCATAGAAGAAATTTTTTCCACTAGTGCCTCACATTCTCATAGTTCCTTTCAAGCTCATATATAAACCAATAGTAGTACCCAAGCCACTAATAACAAATCTAAAACTTTAATTAATGTTAACAATTCCAATCAAACCCACCAACATTTATTACAAACACTCAATCAAATGAATACCTTTCAAGCTCATAATATAAATCAAATGATGAGAATGCAAAATCACCTTCTCCATCTTCAAACTCATCCTCAAAAAATGTCTTCGTGCATGCATAATAAAAATATTTCCCCACGTCCTCTTTGATATTCCTATGGATATCTCATACCTTAGCCTCATTTGGTAAACAAAACCATTAAGCATATTTGAAATAAGCCTCTTACAACTCAAACTCCTAATATGATATTGGAGGTATCACCATTACCATTTATTATAATGGATCAACTAATCATAACCTTCATCTTACAACATTTAGAAATCTTTATAAGGATTTGGTCAAATTGAACACATTTTCCACTACCAAGCTCTTAGCCAAAACTTAAACCCTCATGGGTGATGCCTTAGATTGGTACAACCAACATAAAATTCATTTTATTACTAGTTTAGAAGATTTATTAAATTATTTAGTTTAATATTTTTAATCTAGTGATCTTCTTGAAAACACTTTGGCCCACTTCATAAATTGTAAACAACCTAAAAATGTAACTATACAAGCTTTTGTTAAAAGGTGGATAGCATTATCCAATAAATTTAAACATAACATGGCCAGTGATAAACTTTTCCATCTCTTTACCAAGACTCTTTTCCCCAAGTTGTTATATCAGGTCTATACTCTCTCTCTCTCTCTCTACATACCTTGGAGGAAGCTATTGACCAAGATAAATGTCAATATTTCTTTATGAATCAATTTGAGCCACCCTAATATTTTATGGGTCCTCATATCTTACTTAAGAAGAAGAATAGTAATGCTACCAATGATGGTGTCATATATTCTTATTATAATATTCACACTATTCAAGCTATTTTTCCTAACCAATCTTCACCTAATACTATCAACATTCACAAACCCCTATTTTTAGTTGAATTACTTAAACATCTACCTAGGCTTCTACCATGAGAACTTGCTCCCACTTATCCTATGAAATTTTGGTATGTTACTAATAAGTTTTATTCATTTCACACTATTTGGGGTCATTCTCATGAGACATGTAGGAAGATTCATAATTTAGATATGTATTTTTTCTTTGTCCTAATTTTGATCTTGATTTTATCATTCAAAAATGTCAACAAACATATGACATTGATTTTAAGGCTCATGAAACACATACTAAATCTCAAGCCTTGAATCAAGATAATGCTCATTAGGATATATATAAAGACTTTCTTCCTAACAACCAACCTAATCAAGATACCCAAGATAATCCCACCCCTTCCACCAACAATGTAGAAAGTCTAGTTGACCCCACTTCTAAGGAAAATATGGTCAATATGACTAATATGCGAAGGGTGGTTTATTACATTAACCCTCAACCTATCTACACTCCTCCATTATCTTGAACATTTCCTATTATCCAAGATTATTCTAAAACTCACTTAAATAGGCTAGGGAAAGATGACCTTATAACCTTTAATGAACCACTTCCTAATCCTCCCTAGGATAACACTTCTCATTCTATTTATACCATCACTCCATCTTCTTTACCTAACAATAATGATAATAAAGTTTCTATCAACACTTCTACCGATTTTCAAAACCAAATTAAACCAACTACTTCACCTTCTCACCATAATTTATAACCTCTTTCCAAACCTTTACCTTAATATTAACATAAATTCTAGTGTACTTTGACTCCTCATTTTGAGGACCTCATTCAACACTATGCACCTATTTATAACAACCTTAGTATGGGTTATGATGAGTGGGATGCCATTATGAAACTCACTAATCTCCCATTCCAAATTCCCTTTATTGAGCTTATGAGGGCCTCTCTGTGCCATAGAAACTATCTTATGCAACTCTGGTTCAAAAGGAACATCCTCATCCTCCCCTAGAATGATGTGAAGTAACCTTATCTAGATCTGAGGATAGCATATTATAAAAATGTCAAGAGATATCCATCTATGTTCAAGAAACAATGGGCAATTATATTTCCTTAATTTTTACCATTGCTTCTATGATTCTTGATGATATTATGCTTTGTGTAGATGATCTTCCTCTATTCATTAGTGTCCAAATTAGTGATATCCAAGTCAATTGTGCCTTGATTGATTAGGGTTATATCACCTATGTTTCCTCTCTTTATTTTATCAAAACCCTTGGATATTCTAAATGAAATATCAAATCCACACACAACACATGCCAAGGATATGATTAAAGACAAATACATCCTTTAGGTTGTGTGTGGTTTCCCATTACCATCCCACCTATCACCATTCATGTGAAGGTAATAATATTTCAATTTTTACTATCTTATAATGTCTTTCTTGGCAGGTCATGGATTCACCATATGATAACAATTGCTTCTTCCACCTACCAATGCATTAAATTCCCTCATAATGGAGCCATCTATAAGATTAAAGGTGAGACTAGCCATTAGAATTTCAAATAATTCCAAGACCATCGTGTCTTTAAGATTCTTACTCTTGAAACTTTGCCTAGTGTTCCATTCTATGAGTCTCAATGATTTAACTTTCCCATGAATTCCACTCAAGGTTACAATGATCATCCTTAACTCATTGAGAAAATTCCTCCTAATCTCATAGATTTTAATGATGATGAGCTTGATAAGATAAACTTAAATATTAAAATGTATAGTCTCTAACCTCATCTCATCTCTCAGCTTCTTGCTTCTTTGTAATCTTATTCTCATAAAACTCTTTGTGATGATATTCCATTATCTTGACTAAGAATTGGCATTCTATTCACCACACTTCATCAAGTGACAAGGTCATCCCTACTTACATCATTGATATTCACACCCCTAACTATGATAATGGTTATTGCTTATATTATCCATCCTTAGGTGTCTTGTTTAGGCCATGATGTAGAGATTATCTATTATCATTCCTCTTTGCTTGAGTCTTTTCATGTATCTTTTTGTGTTTTCTTATTTATAATTCCTAATTTTAGTATTTTTCCTCCTTATTACAAGGTAGATATGGTGTTGACACCTCTAATTTATGAAGAACCTCATAAGATTATTCTCATGGATCATGTTATGATTAGGCCTTACCACTTTGATAGGTACCCTAACCCATATAGCTTACTTATCCCTGAGATGCGTGTGACACTTATTTGTCCTTCTATAGACTCTGCCCCTCCCTCATTAAATCCCACATCAATTCCCATTCCTACTTCTACCATATTTGAGCCCATTATTGATCCTACTATATTTGGGCCCATTTTTACTCCTACTATCACTGAGTTTATCCCTACTTTTTATCCTATTACTCCTATAGATCCTAGTCCCATTCTTTACTCACCATCACCTTCTCTAGGTGACTTTTTACTTCCTTTACCTTAGATGGCTCTATTTCCCACCAAACGGTCTAATGATCCTTTGCAAGATCCTTCTATTCCTATTATACCTACTCATGTGATTAATTATTCTTAACCTACTCACAAGCATATATGTTGCTTCCATAGAATGGATAACCATTCCTCCACACATTATCACAAGCTAAGATAATATATTGATATTGTGAATCCTTATTCACTTTAGTCCTCAAATAAAGACATACCTCTCCTAAAGGTATTAATTAAGTATATTCCTAAGTATGGAGAGGTATATTATCTTTTCTACCAATGTGTCACCCATCACACTGATCATTATCATATCCTTCAATAACATCTTAAAGATCACTTTATAGTTATTCTTGGACCTTCTACCATTCCTCATATAGGTCATTCCCATAAGAAGGCTCCCCTTTCTTCTCCCATGGTTCTATCTCAAATGGTTCCATCCCCTCCTATAGTCCCTTAGTCACCTTCTATTCCTCCACTCATGATTCCTTCACCTATAAACCTTCCATCACATGTGGATCCTTCTCCACTTATGAGTCCCTCACATGTAGATCTTTCCCCACTAGTGATTCCTTTATCTCCCATAGAGTCCACTCCCATGAATCTTGTTGAGCACACCTTATCTAATATCCCTCCTTATCATGATCCATCAAGCATTCCTACTTTTTCTATTGAGGAGATTAGATGATAAGTATTTTCCCAATTTTTAATGAAGATAGATGAGACATTATCAAAAATTCAAGTCTAGCTTCATAGAGACTTATCAAATGTTCTGGATAATGCATGTGGGAAAATTTACTAGTATTTATGAAAACATACATGGTTTTATTTACATTTTCATTTTGGATTGGATGTGTGCTCCCATATTATCTTTATATCTTTGTTATATAATTTTACATTGTGTCAAATTCTTATTTATCTTACATGGTGACTTTACTTTTACATTATATATTGCTTATATTATCATGTATGTTCACTTATGGATGTCTTATTTATCATTACTTTATTTTCTTCTTGATTTTATTTATTAAAACTCCATTATTTTCTCTTCATGTTTTGTTTTCTTTCTTATATCTATTTTTCATGGATAGTTATCATTGTGACTTGGTTATACAAACCTGGTTCTGTTTATTCATTCCCTCTTTACCATATGATCTGTTAGCAAATAATTAATATCATTATAATATCCTTTCATTGAACCACTTTAGATATCCTTTATCCCTTTTTATTCCCATATTTAAAACTAAGAATATACATGATTAAGACTTGAGATAACATGATGGTTCATTATTAAGCCTAATTGTCCTAGTCAGTCTTGTCTTTGGTTACTTATCTTCCCTTAGACTAAGCCTATAACTCATTCATCTATATGGAGGAGGAATCTTAAAAATCCTATAAAACATTCAAAATCCAAACCATTTAAGTAAAAGGCAATGATACAAAAGGAAAAAAACATTCAAAATTCTTAAAATTCAAATCACAATAAAAAACATGATTCAAAGAACATCTCTTTTTTATAGTCTAAGCTCAAATTCCAAAATTAGCCTCATGATAGATCCAAGGTCCATTGGGGTGTGGTAGGCTAGTAGATTAGAAAAGGGGAATAAAAAAATATTTTAGTACTACCTAATTTCTCATAAAAGTACCCAATCTTCACTGTATATCAATGAATCTATAAGGGGTCCTGAGGAATAGGGAAGATAACATGGGAAGGTAGGTCAATTTTAATTTTATTATACCAATATACCTTTATGATTTGATCTTAGTAGCAGTATTATTTACCTACAAAGATTTGTGTCTATATTAAACATGTTTCCTTTGTACATTAATGATCACTAGTCACTTAGTGTCTTCTCATGTTCTTAGTATGCTTCTTACTTCCTAAGGTCTTCTCATAAGATGCCTAAGTCATGATTTTTATATTTCCATTTTCACTCTCTATATTCATCATATTTCCTCTTGAAAAATATTATTTTGTTCACTGATCACTCCCCTAGGGATTCCATTTGTGAGTTACATTGTAAGACCATGGTTAGGACCCAACCTTCTTCATAAATTACCATAATTTTACATTCTTGTTACCAACATACCTTGTTACTATATTTTCACATTTATTCCACCTCATTGGTGTTCCCTTTGTGAGTTATAGGATATGACCTAGTCTTGCTCAGAAAAGTTTTCAATAATCCAAGAAACAATCAATATTACATGTGTCAAATATGAGATAAGATGTGATCAATTATGAAGTTAGACATCATTGACATGATTCCCAACTTTATTTCGTATGTTTTATTATTAATTCATTTCTATTTCATTTTTATCTTCTTATTTTATGAGTGCATGTAATAATCCAACCATTTCTTGAATGTTTCATACTTCCTAGATTGAATTAGTGTCAAATTAATAACTAATTTTTGCCAATTTTTTTGTTTTATACTTCCCAACATGATTTATTATGATGGATTAACTTAATTGATTTTGTTTTTATACCATTTTTCCTTTTACATGACTTCCATTTTATTACATTATTTTCATACTTCCCAATGTGATTTAGTGTGATCTTACTTATTTTAATTTGGTACCAAATATTTATTTGGTTTAAAAACAAAAATTTTACCATCTTGATTACCACCCCTTTGGTTTCTTATACTTCATCATTTTCTTTTAATTACATAATTCCTAACATGAAATAGTGTGTAGTATATTTGGTTTTGATTAATTATATTTTACCAAATATTTTCCCTATTTATTTTTAACCACGCATATGTCCTACATAATGATAGAAAATAAACTAAAAATCATATATTTCCTATATCAAATACATCTAACAGCTATGTAAATGTGTTATAAATAAATATATCGAAGCATAAAAAACCATAACCCTAATGATAACATAGACAATTAGCATCCAACTACCAAAATGAAACATGTATATATATATCATGAATTTTAATAAAAAAACACAACCATATATAATTCTTTGGGCCCCATCCTACCTATCTCATGGCCTAGCCATGTTGCCTATAGAAGCGGTGATCTAACCCCTTTAAATAAAATGTTATTCAGAGGTTATCCTATTTATCAACCATAATATTTTCCCCTATAAATGAGATACTTGAGCCTACACATGTACCAACTAAGCTAGGGTAACCAGTTATGTCACTCTTTCCTACTCTTGTACTTGTGTTATATGGGTTAGGGTTACTGCATGTGTTGCTCTCTCGTAGACATGTGCATATGTCATCGATGGCACTATTGCTAGATATGCACCTCTTTCCTTAACTAGAGCCTATCATGCCTGTGTCTCTCTTGCACTCACCTCTACTATTATTTTCATCCCCTTTATGTGCACTCATAGCTACCTCACAACCTCTCCAACTAATCTAAACTAGCTTGCCTAAGCTGGGGCAGATGGCACCCTAGGATCCTCTAGTGTAGTGGGGTCATATGACATCAAAGACTCATCTAGGATATCATGGAGTTTTTCCCTCATTAGGGACATCTATTTGGTATCCTTATCCTCTAACACACCTACAAACATCATACCAAATAGATATTATATCTCTGATATATCTTAAAATCTATCTATCTTTAGTCTATTTCAAGTAAACTTAATAAAAATTTAATCACATTTTACTACTTATCTATATGTCATCTAATACTATTTCATCATCTGCATGATCGATAATCATAGTCTCCACATCCACATAGCCTCAAAGAACCTCCTTGGTTGGTCACCTCCTAAAAATGAATCTAGGATTTTCTAATCATGCTTATCTTAAGATATGCTTGAATGGTCTGTCTATAGTCCACCTCTGCTCTGGCTAACCTATTGGCTCATCTGAGATGGTAATAATTTATATTATCTTCTACTCTTAATGCCTCCATTAATTCCATGTCTATGGTTGTCACTATTCCACCTACTATGAATTTGGTGGTGGTACCTCTAGTTTTCCTACCTCTACACTCATCTCCTCTCTCTCCATTACCTATCATGCTTGACTAGTCCATAGTGTCTTATGATGTGGCTTGAGCATCAGCCTCACCACTAGTGTCCCTAGTCATCTTCTCCCATAAAATTCTTTCACATGCCAAGCCCAAAATGTGGGCACCACTATAGGTTCTACTAGGTGAGGCAAACCAATCTACCCTAGTACTCATACCATCAAATGTGTCTCTATCCACTAGGTATAGTGCCCTATCAACTCTATCTATTCTAAAGTTAGTACCATTATGTCCTAGCTAGGCCATATCATAGTGATGTGTGCATATGAATAATATAAAACATATGCACATCTCATGATCCACAATGTTGGAATGTAGGGTATGGTCTGTGTTACTTAGTCCTAACTCCATCTCTACACCTGAGGTAACCTATCATCGATCACATGGGGTAACTAAATTGATTGATATATTAGGTACCTCTCATAGATCCATGCATTAATAATATGATAAATCCCATTAAATTTATCCCTCTAGATAACACTCCATACGTTTCATGCATGAGCTATACCCAAATGAAATATCCCAAGTCATATAACACCCTCTTCTCTAATAACATCTAGCTCAAGGCTATCACAAAGAGTGGTACCTTGTCATCTAACTTGTGGCATAACACTCATGCTATCATAAGTCCTATCATAGCCTTTTAGATTTCCAAAATATATGATGTATATGAATAAAACATATTCACCCTCAATCTAAGGTGTATCATCTCTGAGCCCGTCACCTATATGGCTAAGGCTCTCCACTCCTCATCATTATTAGGTACTCATGTGAGTATATGTGTCACTATTATGGGAAATATTAGGATGGAATAAACATATTTATAGTATCCCCCTCCACCTCCCACCTAAAGGTGTTAGTCAATTATTCCCAACATCCCATGAACATGACTAAAAAATTTGAGCTAAGGGATATCCTACACATATCTACTATGTTGCCTAGGACTAAATAAATCAATCTAGCTCTATCCTCTATTGATAGGCACTCTAAGAAGTCTAAAAGCCATGATGCAGCCAAAAAATGACAATTGTTTTGATAACCCTACAATTAAGAAACAAAAAAAGATGTATTAGATCTTCCATGTCATGTATAATAAAAAATACATTCTTTTTCAATTTTAATAAAAAACAAGCCTAAATTGCTTTAATTTATTCATTATTAATCAATTGAACCTATTTTTATCCTAATCAACCCTTTTATCCCTCACTCAATCATTTTGGGCCCTTTTAGCATTCGTTCAGTCACTTGCATGTATTTTTGTACTATTTTGGTCCTTTGGTCAAACATAGTTTTACCAAAATTTCCCTATTTTGACCTGGTTGACTTAAAAATCTATGTCAACCCTCTTAGTTTCCCCTCTTATTATTGTATTGTCATACTAGGAGTTTTTGCTTAGTCGACAGTAACTTACTAGGTCAATAGTCTAAAAAATAAACTATGTTGACATAGACCTACTAGGTCGGTAGTATGGATTTTGTCACTTTTTAGCCTATCAGTTCGACTAGGTTAATCTAGTTGTTTTTCCCTAGTGACCCCTTACATTTTATAAAATAAGTACCTTATGGAAGTTATTTCCCCAAACCATTCAAACCCATTTCCCAATTAGTTTTTCCTACCTTTAGCATTTGATTTGAGTTCATTATGATGTCCAAAGATGCTTAGAAACACAAATTTCTCAAATACACTTAAAATATTCAAAAACTAGTTTGATATTCTTAGTTGCCTACTTGTCCTGCACCTGCTACTACCTCTGGGGTCCCTCTAACTTAGCTTATCATCTCCTCACCATCCTATCTCATTTGGTCTCTCAGAGTTCTTTTTATCTCCTTCACAAGTAAAGAATACCAAATGACTTTAATTTCAACCTATTGAAAATCACTTTTCAAAAATCATAATTTTTCAAATCTTTTTTGTCAAATTCCTTGTTTTATCTCTATCTTTGTTTTTACTCATCTATTTTTTGAACTATAAAATATTCTATAATCATGATGATGTAGGGAATATTTAGTAGTAGTATATGCCTATCTTCCAAAAAAATTATTTTTAGTTATTTTTTACACTAACTTCTATAGGTTTGCCTAATGTTCTTTACATTGGATGCCTTAACTTCTATTGTAATCTACTTATTTCTATACAGTACTAAGGTAAGTAAAGATATGTGTTTTTCATTTATATCTTTTCATTTATATTATTTGTTGCTTACTAAATTTTACTTAGCTTTAGTGTTATGTGTTATCATGTTCTATTCCTAAAGCACCATCCCATGTTGCACTCATGTGACACATAATGAGCTCCGAGTAGGGCATATGCATACAAATAATATTTTCAAACTTCTATCATTTAATGACACTTTGTAATTTTTAGGAACCCATTGAGTCTCAATGTCTTTGAGTGCATGCCTTAAGGAGTGCACCAAGAAAGGGGTAGGAAGACCATTAGTGCTTTATAGGATTATTGTCCCTTTTTCCACTTATCATACACACACTTGTCTACTAAAACCATTATGCCTAATCTTGTTCTTATCTATTGCACCCATTTAAATAATTTTATACATTTTATCCTCATTTTACTCACCTAAATCCATTTTTATTAGTCAGCTATGCTAGGTTGACTGGGTTGACCCTATAGAGTTTTGAAATATTTTTACATAGGAATTAGGTTAGCCTTTGGCCAACCTAGCTTAGGACCTAGTGAATTATTATCCAAAATTTACTAGGTCAAGTATTTTGACCCTATTTGTCAATATTTTTATAAGGGTCAAGGGAAAATCAACCTATAAATACAAGTTCATTCCCATCATTTATCAAGGAGAAGTGAAAGAAGAAGTAAGAGAAAATAAACATCTACTTATTGACGATTCTAATTTAGAATTAAAGCTTAGGGTTTCATACTTTATTTGGAGATACATATCTTGTCTTACGAAGAATTATTTTGGATGGATTGATAGGTTATGTATCCTAGAGCTGATTTGTCTTTTTCATCTTTACATACCACAATAACCTCTTGCAAAGCACCTTAGCCAAGGGAGAGATTGAGGCTTGTTAGGTTTGTCTTCAAAAGTGAGTATTCTTAGCTTTATTTATTCTTTGTAAGAGTATATAGATATACATTTATGATTCTCTTCTATGTATTAGGATTATGTATACATTTAAATGAGTATATTCCATCTATGCATGTTTGTTTTTATTGTTTCTAATCCCCACTCAGTGCCACAATCTTTAGTGAGAACTAGATTAGATTTACTTGTTATTAGAATAGGTGAAATATCAAAATGCAAGACCCCCTTAAGGTTATTATGTGATTGTGTTAGATTGGAGGTTTTGGAACCCTCCTTATCATGGTTTATTTCAATAAGACATCCCCTAATTAGTTTTAACGGATCCCCATATTAGTTTTAATGGATTCTCTAAGCTAGGATTGGTTTATAGATATGATGTGTTTATGATTGCATACACTATGAATTGAGACCTATTAATGTGACAAGGATGTTATGTTTTGATAGAAGACCAATTATTTGAAGGTATTAATTAAATAATCATCCTCAATTTTAGTTGTGTTGTGAACTCAGTGTTGAGATTTTTTCCAAACTGTAAGTTATTCTATCCATCTGATGCTTCTACGAGATCCAAGTAGAAGGACAAAAAAATTAATAAGAAAATGTGACATAGGTATTTAGGTTTATATTTAGTTTTTTTGTTTATGTGGGTTTATAATTATAAATTGAATGTCATTTACGAAAATAAAGTTTTTAGTTTGTTTTTTATTTTACTATATGTAAGAATGTATAAAGAAGAGAATTCTGAGTTTAGTTTTTATTTATACATATTAAATATATATAGGATTTTGTTTAAAGACAAGGTTTTATGTGTCAAAATCAAAAAAAGATTTATGATTTTAAATTCATAGTCATTTTGGATCTATTTATTAAAAAAATGATCCCTTTATGTCAAAAATAATTAGAGTCATAGTCAAAAGTATTAAAATGTATAAGGACACATTATCACTTATATGAGACATCCTAAGTCAAATGTTGAGTGTGTCTAAATTATGGCAGGGTTTTTCATTGATAAATTCATGCATTGAGATTCATCAACACATATGCTAAATAAGCAGTTTCTTTAGTTAGAGGTTGGAGGATACTAGAGGATGGAAGCTTTTTATGCCTCTTATTAGCCACTAATTAGGGGTCACTTCTTGTTATAGTGGTGCATGTGTGTGTGTGTGTGTGTGTGTGTGTGTGTGTGTGTGTGTGTGTGTGTGTGTGTGTGTGTTATATTTTTATCACTTGTTTATATGTGTGATGAATAAGAGGCAAGTTTCGTATTTTCTCACATAGTGTACTTCATAAAAAATGTGTTGAGGAGAAACATGAATGTGGAAATAGTTAGGAGAGTAGGTAACTATAGAGATCCTTTGAATGCCTCATTTTTTTATAGAGATAATCGATCAATTATACATCCATTATAGTCATATGGAGTAAATGTGGGATGCATTAATCACATAGTAGTGTTCATCTGGAACAAGATTTAAATAGTAGTATGCAGACCTAAGAATATGCATTAGCATATAGTTCTATTCAAGCTAGTTCTTAGAGAAATATGAGTGAATATTGAACAAATGGTTCTTGCTTGTAAGTTCTCACACTATTTAGTTTGATGCAGTTCCCTAAGTGAATGGTTTATGAAATATGTTCCTAATTAAAGTTCTCATATTTATTTGATTAATTTGTTCTCGATGGTGAATGGTTGATAAGAAGTTGATGTGTTCCTTATTTACTTTCATTAATTCATGTGAAACACAAATTACCATGTAAGGCCTAAGCGGGGGAATGTTATGGAATAATTAGACATCACATTAATTTTAATATCATAAGGTGAATAATTATGAGAGTAATAATTCAATGTTACATATAGTTAGTTGTTATAATATATTTGGTTAAGATTATATTGTCAATTGTATTGTTATTGTGAGTTACAACAATAGTATGTAAATAAGTTAGTTTTTATTTATGTATGAGAGTTTATAGGAGATTGAGTATTCAGGTGAGATATTGGTGGAGATATGATCTCCCCAATTATAAAAAAGAGTTTTCTTATATGTTTTTAATGTTTCATATGAATTTAAAACAATGTGTGAATAATATTATTTTATAATGTGAGTTTATTATTCTCTATATTTGGCCTATGAATTCTATTGAACTTTACTTGCATGAAATAAAGTTATGATAAGCTTTTGATCCTAATGACCAGAATACCATAAGTAGTATGGGCCTACTACACTATTTGGAAGACAACCACTGGGTTCTTGCATTATGAGTTAGTGTAAAGAAATAAACCTTAAATTTCTATTCAATTTGAATTATAAACTTTGAAAATATCAATGGAAGTAGATATTTATTTGGATAAGGAACAATAAGATAAAATTATTCAATTAAATGAAATTGATGAGATGAGGATAGAAGATTTAAAATAAATAGAGATAATGCAACATCAAATGAAAATATGGCATGATTCCCACATAAAATAAAGAATATTTTAGAAAATATATTGGACACTTTTTTTCACTCCAAGTTTTAGCAATTTAAAGGCAAGTTGAGGAAAAGATGGTTAGGCCCATATCAAATAGAAAAGATATTTGAGAATGGATTAGTGCAATTGTTGTTAATATATGGGAATCAAAAAACATTTCTCATCAATGGACATAGACTCAAATTATATCAAAAACCTATCAATAAGGAGGAATTTGTTTAAAACATCAAA
Organism: Torreya grandis; assembly: GCA_037957365.1. NCBI lineage: Eukaryota > Viridiplantae > Streptophyta > Pinopsida > Cupressales > Taxaceae > Torreya > Torreya grandis. The sequence goes on from JARHVA010001931.1 coordinate 1,592,082, forward strand.
CCTGAAGTAGTTTTCAAGGAAGGACGTAGTTTTTACATGATAACAACTCCATGATGGTATATTTTGTAAAACAAAAGGAGATCATTTTTTGGTTTTACTTATTCTAATAATAATAATAATAATAATAATAATAATAATAATAATAATAATAATAATAATAATAATAATAATAATAATAATAATAATGATAATAATAATATTTTTTTCAATAGTGAAAATCATTTTTAAGACACTATTAATAGTATTGATCATAAAACTATCTTGTTGGCTGGTCATGTATTGAATAATGAGCCTTGAAAACCAAGAATGTCTGGTCAAGGGAAAATAAAAAAAAATAAAAAATGTATATAAAAACATAAAAAATACTAAAAATTGATCAGTTGTTTTAGGAAATAAAATTATTGATGTATTTATTCGTATAAACCATACAAAGACTAATTCATACATTTGTTTTTTTCTCTAGAATTAGGTGGAAAGAAAGGAATGAAGGCTAAGAGTATGATTTGGTAAGTAGAGAATTTTATTTACTTGCATCATGTTAATATAAGTGTTGTTAATTCATGTACATTCATGTTTAAGAGGATGTTTGGAAATAAGATGTCTTGTAGGCCATCAAAGTAAAAATAAAATAAAAGCATTTGATGACATGAGAAGTTCATAAGTGAGGGGACATCTATTCAAAAATAATGTCATGTTTACTAATAGCAACATTTGATGACATAAAGAGGCCATAAGTGAAAAGACATGCAAGTAAAAAAAATGTCATATCAACTTTATTAATGTATACAAACCTCCTATTAACTCACTCCAAAGTACCTTGAATAATTTTGGTGAGTTTTATGGTGAACAATTTTCATTAGTGTGAAAGTAAATTAAATTTTTCTCAAAGATAATCTCATTTAACTTCCATGTTATATGATGATTTCTTCAAATTATGTTAGCAGTCATCAAAACCAAATACCCATTTTAATCACTTATTTCCATTTTAATTTCACACTATTATTTTTGTTGGCATTGACTATTGTACCTACTAAACCACCCCAACTTTTAGAATATTGCTAGAGACACCAAGAGACACAATAAACACTCTGAACTTGAGTCAATAGCTAGATTGATGACTGATGATATCTCTATATAATTTTTTGAGGAGGTTGGATGGATATCATTTTTAAAAAAAATTAAAGGATATGACAAATCTTTAGTAAAGGAATTCAATGTCAATCTGATAGAAAACTCCACTATAATAATAGGCATCAACATTCCATTTTATAGCTCAATCATCAGTGTAATTTATAGAATTGCTGAAGAAGGTAAAAGAATAATTAGAAGAATTCATTTTGTAGATTTAATTACATGATTCAATGGAAATGAACCATTGTATATTACATGTGTACAAAACCATCAAGGGAAGATAAAGGGATCGGTAGGGAAACCCTACCTAAAACTTGGAAATATGTTTTTTGGTAATAAAGTATTTCATGTATGAAGGGCAATACAATAATTTGGGATGTGAAGCAATGTGTATCATTCTTCACCTAAATTATGGCCAAGAATAAATTAAACATAGGGTTAACCTCCCTTTATTCTTATATGGAGTCATTTGGATTCTGGGCACTAATAGATTAACTCCTCTTTGTTATCATAGTCTTATCTATTTAGTTATTGAACATCATTTCCTTTAGTGAAAAAAATCAGCATGGTAGAATTTTTAGAACAATAAATTCAGTCAATCCTTAACATCTATTTCAAAATCCTTTTTATAACCATCAATACTCAAAATAAAAGAAGAGGCTTCCTCTTCTAGGGTTATGGTTTTGTCTAGTGAGAGATGATATAGTAGATCACAAACCACACATGTGGTTACATAAATTTTTTAATATTCTCCAATAAAATGAAAATTATGAACATAGGATTGTAAGAGGGGGAGATTATTATTGTGTTAGTGAATAAACCAAATCAATCAAAAACACACAAAATTAACACCCTAAGCCTATCTCAAAGGAAGAGCTTAGTTTTAAAAAAAAAATTGAAAAACATAACTAAAAAAAGAAATAAATACCTTTCTTCACATTCCTTGGATGCTCGAAAATGCTTGTTGTAGTGGCTTGCTTTATTTGTGCTCATGAAGTCTGCATCAATGAAGTATGGCTACCTCCATCTCTCCTTAGAACCTTGTCTAGCTTTGGCTTGGCTCAATATTTGGGAATTATAACACTAAGATGAAATGATTTTTTTAATGTATTTTGGAATTATAATTTTGGCATACAAGAGCTTAAAATTAAATAGGCAAGGCCTCATATTTACATATTTTCAAAAATGGTTAGAATTAACCTGAATTGTCCATCTCAAAATGGAGATGCGTGGCTAAGGATTAATCTAATTTTGTAATTAAAATTAACAAATAGGTTCATCAATATTTGGGATAGAGGAGAATTTAATAATCATGGAGGGTATTAATAATGCATGGGAGGGTTTAACCTTAATAATTTATGCATTTATGGCCTAGGGATGTCTTCTAAAGAAATGATGTCACCTAATGATACAGATACTCAATATTCATTTCCAAAAAGAATTTATTAAAAAATTTCCAAGGAATTATTAATTAGGATCATGTTTTTATTTAATTATCTCTTAAGAATGATTAATCACTTTGATGCAAACCTTGGCTCTTTGTGCACAAATTACTCAAACTGGTCATAATGTATTGTTATTGGCCTAAGTTTTGACTAGATTAGAATTGGAAATTGATGTCAGATGTGTTGGATCCATTATCCCATTTAGGATGTTTTAAAAAAAATAACAAAGGCACATGTCTTGGGTAAGAGATTTGATAGAAAAGATCAATCCAGAGCACCCAAGTACAAAATTGGCATTTTGACTTGAAAGGATCTGATCAAAGTTAGTTGGCCCATAAATTGCATTATCCAATTTAGTGATACCTTGGCCAAAATTGGCACTTGAATATATCAATATCAATAAATTTAATGTATTTTATTTTTTCTAGGCCAAACTATGCATTTTGGTAGAAATTGGTCAAAAGCTTGATTGGAGGTTATCAGTGGCCAACTTTAGGTGTCTATAGTTTGCCCCTATTTGGGAAGGTGTTACAAGATATAATCATAGTAATGTCTTCTCAAAGAATGAAAAGGTCTCATATGCCTAAAAATATAATGATGATGAACTAACTACATGATGTCCCATCGAGGGAATGGTTGGCATAAGTAGGTTAGTAAATGGTCCCTCAAAAAGAAAGAAGTGAAACAAGTGGAACAAAGAAAGGAAAATGAAGGGGTGAAAACACAATGAGTTTTTAAAAGTAGTCAAAATAATTTAGAATATAAGTGGGATGGTGTACAATGGTTTACCCAAAGGCTATTATAAGAATTGTACCCCAGTAGTGGCAACATGGTATGACAACACAATGATTTTCTCAAAGATAGTTATAATCATTCAGAAGATGGATTTGCCCTAGTTAGGATAGATAAACAAGATAACAACATGCCCCTATATGAGAAGAGAAAGTAAAGGGGTGATAACATAATGATTTTCCCTAAGGTGGTTATAATCATTAAGAAATGTAGGTGGGATAGTGTATAATGACTTGCCCATAGGTGGTTATAATCATTATACCCTAATTATTACAAATATGATTGATTGGCTAATTGATGTTGGTAACTTAACACAAAGGGTAATGATGAATTATAATAACATGATAATAAGGAGATTCTCATCTAAACTAAACAATGGTTGAAATTCATTTTTTGTTTAATTACTTTTTTTGGGATATGATTAGGATTGAATCGAGATGCTAGTGTTGAAAAGATGTCAATGTTACCATTTCTAAATAGTCTTCATGAAGCTGAGGTTTTTTTTAGCATGTGTCAGTAGGAATCATGGTATAACATCATGAGGACCTAGTTGAAATACACATAAGGACTAACTCCTAAAATCCAATACTCAATAGAAAATAATACATCAATGATAAAAACCATGATGATAATGTAAACACATGAACATGGATGGATTAAAGTGTAAGTGTGGGCAAGGAATCACCCAATGAATGCACATAGACTAAATCAAGGAAAAAATATAGAAGGCAAACAAATAGGCACATAAATAAAATAATTAATGTAAGCCATACAAACATTACCCCTAGAAAATAGCCAACAATTTAACAAATAATAGAATGGGGGAATAGAATAAAAGGAAGGGGGTGGTCGAGTTATCTCCATATGCATTAGGTAAGTGGATTATAATTACATAGTTCCATAGACATAATATCCAACAAAAACTTTAGGCCAAATGTAGTTCTCCCAAGAAATGGGAAGAAAATGATTACTAATGAAAAAACATAATGAATATAATAGAAGAATGTGAATGGTCCTATAAAATGGCAAGTGCATTAGATAAAAGTCCAAAAAGGATGGGGAAACTAAGGAACAAGTGATTTACTTGTGAATTAGTAAGGGTTCCTAGTAACCTTAAATCAAAGAAGTGGTCAACGTTTTGGTTTTTATAATGGTTTTACAATTTTGTTTGGACTTGTTAGAATATCTCAACTCGATTGAGAATCACAAGACATTAAATTATTAAAACTCATAAAATGTGAGAGCATGGCTTAGGTTGCTTTTAAAATGGTGAGATCATTACTTAGGTTTCTCATAAAATGGTAAGATCATGTCTAGAAAGGGTGACTGAGCTAACCTCAACAAGTATTGATGCTACCTACATATTCCCAGAGTAGGACCTCAATTCATTGTACTAAATAGTGTAATAGTCAATTCAAACAAAATAGGAAATGTTGGTATAAAGTCATAGTATGGAATAGGGAATGGATAGTTAGTATGATCAAGGCATAATAAACAAGTGTTTCCACTAGTTTTCCTATAGGTGGTTATAACTAAGATACAATGGCATAGGTCATTGAGACCAGTTTTCCCATAGGCAGTTATAATTAGGATCAAAACAATGAGAGATAATGAAACAAGAAATGAAGGATGTAACTTCTAAATGTCTATCATACTACTCCAAAATATAGCCTCTATCTAGAATGTATGAAACAACTTTTGAAACCAAATTTGAATGCTCGTATTGAAAGTGGTAATGGGACCAAATAGAATTGAACCAGGGTCATAGGGCTAGGTAGAGAGGGATAAATGAACTTGAATGATGGGTAAAAGTATGATATGTGATATGAAAAGTGATAGGTTGGTATAATGATAGGTTGGTAAGAAAGGTATTATACAAAGAGGATTAACAAAATGATAGAACTTGAAGTAGTATTTATAGGCAATACACCAAGTCACTCAATTTTAATACCACTACAGGTGGATAATGTTCATCATCTCATCAAGTTCATCTATATCTGGTGTGATGAGCCTATATTCTCTTGATCCATAATCTACAATAATGATGAAAGGCCCTATCTAGTTTGGTTTGAATTTACGTTTATGCTTCTTCTTAGTTGTGGTATTATTTTGGTTTTCTTTAAAAACAAGATCACCAAGTTCAAATTTTATAAACTTAATGTGCCAATTATAGTGGCCTTTGAGTCATTTTTGATATGCATGAAGATTATTGAGCATAGCTATGAATTTTTCATCAATTAGGTATATCTCTTATAGGTGAGCTACATGATAGTCATGATCATCTAATACATGATTGAAAGATATATGTAAAGATGGTAACTCAACCTTAATAGGAAGGATGGATTCTATACCATAAATAAGGTAATATGGAGTGGCTCATGTGGGTGTACGATGATTGGTATGATATGCCCATAGGGCACAAAATATTTGAAGATCCCAGTCATGAATAACATCATTAACAATCTTTGTAAGAATATTGACAATGGTTTTTTTGGATACCTCAACCTGACCATTACCTTGAGAGTAATATCTAGTAGAAAAATATTGTACGATGTTATATTCAACACATATGTTATTAACATCCTTTTTATTGAATGATCTTCCATTATTAGATATAATTTTAGAGGGGATACCATACCATTAGATGACATGGTTGAAAATGAACTTGAAAATATGATTTTTAATCATGTAAGTGAGGGGTATAGCTTCAACTCACTTAGTGAAATATTTAGTGGTAGTAAGGATATGTGTATGGCTGTTAGATGAGGTGGGATTAATATTACCAATGAGGTCAAGGACTCATGTATAAAATGGCCATGGTGTCAACACTAGTTTTAGAGTCTTTACTAGAGCATGAATCAAATTGGCATGCCATTGACATTTGTCACACTTCTTTAAATATGTAAATGTATCTACATCCATTATGGACCCATAATAACTAGTATGTGAGAGAGTTTTGGATAATAATACCCCATTATAGTGGGATCCACATACTCTTTCATGTACTTCTCATTTTGATAGTGTAGATTCTACTGAAGTTAAATAATGAAGCAAAGTTCCATCAAAACTATGGTGGAAAAAGGTTGATCCAAGTAAGGTATAATGAGTGGTTTTTTGGATGAAGGCTTTGGTTTGTTTTCAAGATAGATCAAGTGGTATAAATTGGTCATGAGGATAGTTATAAAGGTCTAAATACCAGATAGAATTATCACCAATGATATCATAAATCATGACAATGGTTGAATCTTCATGAGATAGTGTGAACAAATTATTCATGAGGAACTAATACTCTTTATCTTTATCCATTTGTTAAATTAGAGAGCTAATAGTATCCATGATATCTACATCTCTATTACTAGCCCTTGGTATATGCTTAAATTGGATATTTACAATTTACTATTTTAGAGTGTTGACCATAGCTTTGTAAAGAACTAGCTTGTCATCTTAAGTTTGGAAATGGTTTGTGATCTGATTAATGATTAACTAAGAATCACCATAAACCTTGAGATGAGATATGTTCTATTTTATTACATGTCAAAGTCCTAAAACAAGTGCTTCATACTTGTCCATGTTGTTCTTATAAGGAAAACTGATTCTAAAAGATTTAGGAATTATATCCCCATGTAGTGTAATAAATAATAGGCCTAATCCCAATCCATGTGCAGTAAATGATCCATAAAAATATATCTTCAAATGCTTATATTCAAGAGGTATGCTAATAATGTCATTATGTATTCATCCATAAATTGGAATGTGAGTGGACCTATGTCTATAAGGGGTGCTTCAACAAGTTGATCTACAAGGACTTGTCCCTTTATTGCCTTCTGATTAACATACTCTATGTCAAACTCACTAAGAAGCATGATCCACTTGGCCATTCTGACTTGTAAAGCTATTTTAGATAGTATATACTTGAGTAGATCTACTTTTTAAATGACCATGGTCTTATTGTTCAACATGTAGTGTTGCAATTTCTAAGCTATGAAAACCATGGCTAGACAGGCTTTTTCAATAGGCATATAGTTGTGTCCATATGTGACCAATGTATAGATTAAGTAGTATACTACATGCTATTTTCCATTGTCATCATGTTGAGATAGAATTTCCCCTAAGGAATTATCTATAGTTGATAGGTAAAACAAAAATGGTTTTCTTAACATAAGGGGTAACAAAATAGGTAGATTTTCTAGGTAATCTTTTATCTGCTAAAAAGTTGTTTGGTAGTGATTATCCTAGTGGAATGCAACTCCCTTATTTAGAAAATGTGTAAATTGATGAAACTTGTTTGATAACTAAGATATGAAGCATCAGATTGACTGGATATTGCCATATAAATTATGGAGTTGCTTCAAATTGGTTGGTGGTGTAATATTTGTTATAGCTTGGACTCTAGTTGGATCGATTTCAATACCTATGTGAGGCATGATGAATCCAATTAATTTACTTTAAATTAATCAAAATACATATTTATTTGGATTTAGTTAGACTTTTTACTCATTTAATCTTTCAAATAGTCTGCATAGCACTGCTAGATGGTCAGCCCTAGTTTTTAATTTGCCTAGTATATCATTGACGTAGTCTTCAATGATATCATGCATCATATCATGGAATATGATAGTTATGGATATTTAGTAGGTGGAACTTGCATTATTAATACTAAATGGCATAACCTAATAATATAATGTTCCCCATAGAGTGGTGAATGTTATCTTGTGTTGATATTCTAGTGCTATTTTAATCTAGTTATATCTTAAAAATCCATCCATGAGTGAAACCATCTCATAACCCATTATGGAGTTGATGATAACGTCAATATTAGGAAATGAAAAGTTATCCTTAGGGTAATATTTGTTTATGTCTCAAAAATCAATACATATTATGATTTTCTCAAGATTTTTGCTAATAGGTACAACATTAGATATCCATTCTGAGTAGTCAATGGATCGAATATATCCTGCTTCTAAGATTTTTTCCAACTCTTTCTTTACTAATCTAGAAATTCAAAGATGCATCTTGCATAAATTTTGATTAACTAGTTTAACATCAAGATTGACCATAAGGTGATGAAAAACTAGGGTAGAATTCAAACTTGGCATGTCAGAATAAGCCCATGTAAATATATCTACAAATTCTCTTAATAGAGATGTAAATACTTCACATTCCTCCTCAATGAGGGATGCACCTAATTTTATCCATTTTAGGTCTAATAGAGTCATGATGTTTCTCTATATTTTATATTTGACTAGAAGGGTAGAGCCATCTTCTAGGATAGTAGGAAAAGACTTGAACTATTAGACTATATTAGGATCCTCTATTAGGACTTGCTCTTCAACTTCTCCTAAGCATGATGAATTTTATTCCCCTAATGGGAGATCTAGCCATGTGACAAAAAAAGTCAAAAATTCTTGAATAATTTGATCAAACACTTGTTATTACTCAAAACTAAACTCAAATCCATAGGCAAGTTCATCATTGGTGGTCTCCTAGTATAAATTTGAATAAGAATGAACACCCCCATCTAATGGTGCCTAGAACAGGTTTTCACCACTAGAATGGACTTTATGTTTACTTTTTCCCTAGTTAAAAAGGACCTTAAAGAGGTTTTCAATTTGGGACCTTAATGTTTTATTTATTTATTTTGGATAAAGATGTTCACCTGCTCTCCAAAATAGGCTTTAGTATCCAATGTGATTGAAAATCCTAATTTATGATCTCCTAATGAAATGTTGTCTCTAAGGTCTATAAAATCATATAATGCTTCATCATTCTAAAACTCATCAATCAGTAAACTAGATTCTTATTGGTCCCAATCTATTAGTTGGTAATAATATAATGGCAATGGGTTATTATGGATGTTTGGGATAAGGGTACATATGGAATTATTATAAAATAAGTTAGTCTTGGCTAGGTCATCAAAAATAAGGCTATGATCAGACTCTCTTTCACTATCAACATCACATCATTATTCATTGGTGATGGAACTCGAATAAGACATGTGGCATCACCCCTAGGTGGTTTAAATCTCAGTCCATAGGGTCTTTTATATTTGGTCATGGAAATTAGCTCAATGGTTCTTTTTTGATTTGGTCTAAGGCCTCTTCCTTCATAATCTTGACATTCCATGATTTAATTAGGAATGACATATTTGATGCTCTTGTAATAATCAGCCAACTTTTCATTGTATAACTAGGATTCATCTCCTTTGAGAGGGTCTTGTTCTTGGCCAGATAGTAGTATGAACATGACTGGTCCTAGATTATGATGTTTATCTTTACTTTTTCATTACCAATGAATTTATGGGGTAAATTTAGGTATTCAAAAGGTATTTGTATTTTGAGGAATATTGACAATATGAAAGGTATCATGTGTTAAATATTCTCTTGGGCCATTAACTGAAATGATGTAATGATTTGAAGCTTTAAGAGGTGACATGGGGGAAAGGGAATCTAGGGTATTGAGATATATATAGTTATCTTCTAGAGAATCAATAAGTATGGCCTTTTCTTTATCCTACTTGAAAATTGGATTCATGCCATACAAGTAATTATAGATTTAAAACTCGGCCTCAAGATGTTTGTAGTGTTCATATGGGTGTAAATCTCCTAAAATATTTACTCCCATACCTAAGTGGGATAACTTGATACATTAGTGCAATGTTGATGGGATTGTATGAATCTCACATAACCAAGGCCTACCTAGAAGCATATTATATGATAAATCAATATCAATCACATGGCATAGTTTATCATGGGTTAAAAAGCCAATGATAACTAACAACCTAATGGTGCCTTGTGATTATCTCTCCTAATTATCATAGGATTTGATAGTTATCATTTCTAGTTAGAGATCTACCATTGTGTACCCAAGAAGCTTGACAATTTTTATAAAAACTATGTTGAGGCTTGATCCATTGTCTATAAGGACACATTTTAATTTATGCCTCCTTATATAAACTTCTATGTATAGTGGATTACTATGGAGTGGGCCAAGGTAAGACATATCACTTAGGTTGAATGTGACTTATTGGGTGGGAGCTAGGTGCTCAACCAAAGATTGAAATTTATTAGAGGATATGTCACTCACAATAATGGATTGGGTTAAGAATTAATTAAAAATGTTCTTTTGGATTGTCAAAATTCATAAAAAATATAAAATAAAGATCTAAGTTGGTGTCTTCTACAATTGTTCCACAATATAAAAATTATTTTTTGGGTCATTGGTAAATGGATTATTCTAAGGTTGAATGGCTAGTTGGATAATGGGCAAAGTGATAGATGGTTGTGGGCTTGGGATGGTAATCTATGACCTCAAAGTTATGATTACATAATCAAGATTAAGGACAAGACCATGGTTGATAAAAAATGGTGGTAACTGTGTAGGATAAAATAGTATAAGTCTTGGTTATTGGTGCACTTATATGTGGTCATGGGGTAAGGAAAAGTTATCGGTATAAGGTCCAAAAGTGGAAATCTTGGTTTACTAGTTTGCCTACATATGTTCCTAAGTCAAAGAAGGATTATCCATATAATTTGGTTGAGTGGAATTGTTTATCAATGGTCTAGATTGATTGGTTCTCAGTGTAAGATTAATAGAAATGGTATTAATGCTACCCCATACAATATTAACTACAACCCTTTTATAGTCATGTGTAACTACATGGTAGGCTTGTTGGTTGTTACCATTATGACTTTATTTTTTTCCATTATTTTGAGATTGTTGGTTATATTATTAATATTACTAGTTCTACTAATTTTCCCTTTGATTTTGATACTATTGATTTTGTTGTTGCACTAGTCATGGCTATTGTTATTGTTGGTTATGATGTGGAAAAGGGTTTTGATAAATACCAAGAGTCTGGTTGGAGGTGAAAGCACCATTATCTAATATTATCTCCCCATTCTCCAATATATTTTCAATTAAATACTTAATTTACACACATCTTCATAAATTGTGCTCATTGACGTGATGATACTCATAGAATTCATTTTCATGATACCAATCAGGATAAGGGATGCCTTGAGGATAATTCTTTGGTATAGGCTAACTAATCAAATTAGTGATGGTAAGTTTGAAAAATATAGACTCAATAGGCTCTCCAAAGTCACTAAAAACATGATTCATAGGTGAATTTTTCCTTAAAGGAGGGTTTTATAATGGAAAGGGTTGTGGAATTTGTTTCATGGGTCTTGGTTGTTGTGCTTATGGCATTGTTAAAAGAGGTTGTCAGGTAGGAGTAAGCTAAAAAGGTGGAGTAGGTTGAGTATATGATGTGTGTACTATTTAGACATGATGTGACTCAGTTACTCCATTTCTCACAACATTCCTATTGCAATTGAATCACCTTGGTATTTCTTGGTTATTGGCTTGTGTTGGTTGTGATGCTTGCACTTGGATTGGATGTTGGTTTTGGCTACTTCCCTGATTAGTACCTTAGTTCTAATTAGTTGAATTAAAATTGATGAATTCTTTATTAATGAACACTCACTCAATCAATAAACCTTTGTTAATAATTTATTTAAAGGTATGTGTGTACTATAGTTCCATATAATAGGCTATCTCACTATGCAGTTTTTTAGTAAACATAGTGGTTAATTGTTTATCTAGTAAACTATGAGTGAACCATCTTACAAAGGCTCTCCATCACTATAGATATCTCATAAAACTCACAAAATATTTTTGTTTAGATTACATCAAATCAATGAATGAAATATCATGCTCAATATTATAGGAAAAGTGTTACACAAGCTTATCTAAAATATCATCAAAATTAGTTATTGAATTATTAGGCAACTTCAAGAACCACTCCAAGGCTTGTCCAAATAAGCTCTTTGGAAACAACAACAAAAGGTATATATCACTATATGCCACTGGCTAGTATGTGATAAAGAACTTGGTTAAATGGGCTTCGGGATCACCTTTCCCCTTGTATTTATCAAATTTTGGTAGCTCATATCCTAGAGGAAATAGAATCTATAAGTACTCCATATTGAAAGGATAAGAACACAAATGATCCAAATTAAACTTTTTAACCTATTTCCCTACTTAGATGGCCATAATTACATCCTTCATTTATTGTAGATCTTGCTCTAAGAAACTTATGGGAATATTTGCCTAGGTAGATAGTTGGGTGGTCATAATTAAAGAACTTTAACTAGGGGATGATGAAAATATTTAGTATACATTAGATTGGTTGGGAAAGGAACCAAGAATATGCATACATAGATTATCATGTAATTTTTGAAAGTGCACATTTGGTTGTGTGATATTATGGTTTGGGTTGGTGATGAAAGTTTGACTAGGAGGATTTTGAGGTTGAGATGGAGGGATATAATTATATTGTGCCTATTTTGGTTGAATAGCGACCTATGCTAGCTACTCAAACCTTGTTGTTGAGTGGAAACTTGTGAGCTAATACCTTATCTTTAAACTTGTGGTATGCTCTACACAAAAGTCAATTGTTTCCTATCAAGTATTTGAGAGACATTGGAACCCCCTTTTTTCATGAATCCTAATTAGGAAGTGGATGCATGTTGGATATCTATTACCTATGACTAAACATAATGAATACACTATTGATTAAAAATTATTTGGTTTTGAATGTCATGTTAGTATGCAAAGAAAAAGGTATGTTTGTTACTACCTGATGAGGTACAACATTAGTTACCCCTTATTAAGATGGCAATATGTTTGACCTATATTGCATTTCTATTTTCATTTGTGCCTATTATTGTGGATTGATAATCCTTACCTATTGAGGAGGAATAGGATTCATCATATTCTATTATTGAGGTAAAGTATTGGTTGTTGATTGACAACCTGATCATATTGGTTATACACTTGACATAGCAGATGGTTGAGGTTGGGGTGCAAAATCTACCATTCTTAGGTTTGTAGAGATAATTGTGGTATTAACTAAAGTGATATGTTTTTGACTATTTGTTTGTGTATTAGTACCATTTTGATTTGGATTAGACATTATTTATGCATTGTCCACTATAATTTTCTCATTATTTTGCATAGAAGTAGAAGACACTTCTTTGATAATTGGCATATGCAACAAGTTGTCTACCAAAGTGTTTTTCATGAATGGGTCTAAACTCTAATGTCTTGACCAATTAACTCTATCAAAACTTTTATTGAAGGAACTATGTCAATAAGAGGTTTACTCACCATGGTCATTTGATTGAAATTGCATGCTAGATTTAGGTAGGCTTGATATGATGTCTACATTTAATTAAAGTTATTTTACATGAGGTTGTATCCTTTGGAATATTAGGATCCTGATAGATCATTTAGACTAGAGTTAGAGGATTACTAGAAGAGGCATGTCTACTACACAATATGTTGTGAGGTATTTTTACTAGGCTTGGTAAAATTTCATGAGGGAAGTCTGTTGACAACTTAACCCCTACTTCTATGGTTATAACTATGTTATGAAGCTAATATAACAAATACACAAAATAACTAAAAATACTGACTATATTACTATTGTATTCCTTTTATGAAAGGAATAACTCCACAATGCCACTTCGAGGGTGCTACCTCCTTAAGATTAATCCTCTATTACAATTCTTCTTAGATACATTATAATGGGATATGTTGTCTTATTTATATTATTCTAATCTATCCCACTCTTTCAGTTTATGCTTGTGGGATTATTATTACTATTCACTACTATTCATTTTATTACTATTCTACCCCCATATATAATATATAACTCTATATAGGTATATTATATTCCATCCCCCTTGACATGTTTCATCCTTGAAACATGAAAAGAATTACATATCAAAAATATGTACAAGACCAAATAAAGGAACGTCCATGTGTCATTTTTACTTCTAATTATTATTCTTGTACTTGGAGAGGAGCATGTATATTAACAATATGAGATCAAGTAATATATCAAGAGTGTGAAGTGTAAAAAGAGTTATGGATGGAATAACTTTAGATTTAAAAATGAGGTTAGAGTTAAGCATTAAAATTTGAAACTTGACCATCAACATCTCAAAGTTAGAACAAGGGTTCACAAAAAATTCTATCGAGTGAGCCAATCGATGGAACATTCCATCCCCTTAACATGGTACTTTGAGGGTTTCAAAGCTTTAGGATGATACTTGGGTGTTTTTTCCTAATGAATGGAATAATTGGTGAATGAAACATCAAATGAATCAATCTCTCTAGAGTGATCAACATACCATGATCTACAAGTGTCCTCTAATTCCATCCATGTAGTTATTTCCACTTCATATTATTTAACTATAGGAAATGAATCTACATACCATTCACTATAGTTATGCTCCCAATCTAACCATGCATAAATTTCATCATCATATTATGTTATGATATATGAGTGAAGCTTAATGTGATCAAGACCAACATGTATATCATGTGTTATTTGGTTGAGTTTGTGTAAAATATTAGTGAAAGTGGAACATACATCCTCCATTATAGAAAGTGAGGAATTACATGAAATTTTTTTACCTTTTTTTTAACAAATAAATTTCCACTAAAACCATGATAACTTTTACAATACACAACAAAAATCAAAACTATAAACTATCTATAAATTTGAGATTGAGGTGCACAAAAACCAGCAAATGTTTTACATGAGTCATTATTGTTTGAGAGTGGTATACAAAAGAACAATTGAATTATTTTGAGATAAAAATAGAAATTTTCTCTTTAAATTGGTAAATTTTGACTTCATATATCCAACTAGCTCTTTAAACTTGCATTTTGATAATTATAATTACCTAATATTTCCACAAAAATACTTCTCTCAACTCTACAAAAGAATAACACTCAAAAATATCACTCTAAAATATCTCTCACAAATGCTAAAAACACACTCTAAAATATCTTGTACAAATGCTACAAACCCTTCCTAAAACTCTCCATATTGATGTTTCTACAAACCATGAAATTAAACTAAATATCTTCTCTTAAAAAAATAAAAAATAATTTGTATTCACTTTCTGATCACCAGGTTCCCATTAAGGCAAGGTGAGAGCATATAGTGAACAAACATAAAAACTCTTAATTGCATAAACTCTTACTAAAATATAAAAAATACATGAAAATGGTCCTGGAAAGAGTACTGATACTTGATGTTATGAACTTAATATAACTAATACACAAAATAACTAAAAATACTAACTATATTAATATTGTATTCTTTTTATGGAAGGATTAACTCCATAATCACTTGTCACTTCAATGGGGATGCCTCCTTAAGATCAATGCCCTATTGAAATTCTTCTTAGATGCATTACAATGGGCTATGCCCTCTTATTTATATTATTCTAATCTATCCCACTCTTTCATTCTATGCATGTGGGATTATTATTACTATTCTAGCCCCCATATATAATATATACCTCTATATAGGTGTATTAAAAACTAAAATCTCATTTTTGTTCTCCAACAAATGATGCTCAAATAAAAATGGATCATACATGGAAGGCATATTAATAGAGTACTATTGTTAAGGAATTGGTTCTTCAACTATAGGTATCGTAGCTAGGTATTTCATAGTTTATTTTTGGTCATATTTGAATATGGTGGTGTATTAACCAAATTGTTAGCCAATTGATCTTGGTTTTGTTCCCCTATTTGAGTATTATAAGATGGATAAGGATCTATCTCATAAGAAATATTATCTATATAGAGGTCTTGCACCATTTCTTCTTGTATAACGACATTATTAATCCTTCGATTGTACATGAGTACACTACAAGTGTAGGAATACATGTTGGAATCCATAGTGAAATTTTTTGTGATAGAAATGGAAGAGAGTTCAACAAACTCTAAATAGACAATGTCTAAAAGATGATATTCAAAATTAGTCTAGATTCATCAAAAGGATGGAAGGATTTATGTAATGATTTGTGATAAAACAAGCTAACATTAATTATCTAACATTACACATCTTATACAAAAAATATTAAGTTTATAGACTAAAAATCAAAATGCCAAACGATAAGGTCGAAGTGTTTTAAATTAGTCTAGTCTAGGAAATAAATCGATGCTAGGTATTTTGGCCAAACACAACATCATAAGCTAGGCTTAAACAAGGAATGTGTTAGGACTCTTGGCCAAATGATGTCAAAATATATAATTTGAAATATATGATATTTTAATCTAATAGATCTGAAACACTTCTAAAAAACCAAGGCATTTGACTCTTGGACATAAACTCGATCAATTATGTAGAAGGTGTGAATTGAAAGGCACTTTAGAGACAATTTGTTTTCTCTTAAATAATGATATAAAACTTTGGTTCCTTTGAAAAATAGGTTAGAAAAATGTGAATGATGTAATTGTGATAGATGAAGATTCACAAAGGTATACTTAGATTGGCTAAAAATGTGCAAAAACTTGAAATCTATGCAAGAAGGTCTATGAAACAATGTTTTAAATATTTTGGGTAGCATAAGAATGATAAATTACTAAAAATATGTGATAAAATGGTTTTTTTCAAAAACTCTCTAAGGAAAAAATGGTTTCTCAAAAATTTGGTAGCATAACACTACCTTTTTAAACTCAAATGACATACATACCTTCATATTTTTGATAATATCTCTAAGGCAAAAAAGTATGTATACAGATGATCTTAGTGGAAATAGGATATTAACACAAAAATTTTTGGTACATAGACTCAAATTGTAGGTTTTTAGCATAAAATGACTTAAGTTTATCAAGTGGTGATAATGATTATGAGTCTTAAATGGCCTTCAACCCAATTTGGAAATTGAACCTAAGTTCCCTCAAGTTTAGTGAAAATGGAGAACCCACTTAACACATCTACCATATGAACCTATGAAAGTACAATTTCAAATTTAAGTTATAAATGGACTTAAACAATGTTTGGTATAAATCTAGACTCAATTGGGAAACATAATTGCACCAAAGTGGTTGATATGACTCAGAGTTTTGATAAACTTTAAACAAGGCAAATTGATGATTCACGTGGGTAGGCATAATGCCTCTTTTTTCAAAGGAAAATGAAGTCCATGTGTTTCATTTTTATCATTTTTTAACACTATGTTTTAACTCTAAACAATACTTTAATCTAGGAAAAAACTAACTAATTAATCGCTTTTGGATCCTACATTGACAAGGTTGATTGGTATTATTAGAATCTATTAATACGTCATTTGAGGGGATTTTTTAGCATTCATCCAAAAAGTAAAATGTCCATTATATAGTAGATTTTTTACAACCCCCTTCTCTCAAATGACTATGTTGTGACATGGACCTTAAGGCACACCTTACACCAATAACACTTCCATTGCAAGTGGGGATTTACTAAAAACTACAAGTTTTTGAATGTTTTTAGGGAGATCAATTACACAAATTTCATGTCATGATGTAAAATAAAATCATATAATTGGGTGTTCATGGCACTTAGCTTATTAAAAAAAGGGCTTGCCCTTTTTATAACCACTACATTCATTGCTTGCTCAGTGTAGTATGATGTCTAAAGTGTAAATACATCCCATGTGTAAATCCAACACTAAAAGGTGGTTTAACCACTCAAACCTCTGATCCTAGTGGGAGTGGTTGAAGTTAGTTCTAGGAGATGAAACCCTGGGTCAAATATTCTTTATATAACTTATGGGAGTTAATGAAGTCCCCCTCACAAACCAATATTGCATAAAAATAAATGACTAATAGAAAGACTTTAGGGTCATTTTCAAGGTCACCCAAATTATTGTGAGTTTTTTGGGAGTGCTTTAAATTCCATTCTTTCTTTTTGCCTTGGACTAGGCATGTTTATAGTAAGGATGATGCTTTTGATTCAAAACTCTCCTGAAAGGAAATGAATGGAAGAGCATACATGCAATGACCTTAGTTTCACCAATTAAATTCTAAGTTTAAATAACTATTGAAGATAAAATAGATAAATGAGTTCAATTTTAAGCACCAAATGAAATATTAGGTGGTGTTATTTTGACCCCTTGATCTTAAGTTGTAACTTTGAAAGCATAATTTGTCAAAACATTCCCTTAAGCACCCTAGTTTTTCATTAAGCACCAAAATAAGGTTCCTAATTCATTTTAAGCTTTCAAAGAAGGTCTAAAAACATGTATTAATGAATTTCAAGCTTGATCCTATAATGAAAAATATATTATGTCCTTTAGATTTGAAGTTATTTTAAGTTTGGAATAATAAAATTTGAAAAATGAAGTCTTGGATTCACATAATGCAATCCCATGACTCCATAGAGAAATCCCATAACTCATAGGGAAATACTATGACTATGAAAGTTATGATATTCTCGATAAACCACCAATGGTTTATCAATAATCTTGTGAATCATCTAGTCAATACTGTGACTCTAAATATAATAGCACCACCAAAAAAAATTTGGTATTATCAAAAGATGATAATAGATTTTGACAATCCTATGACTTGGTTAGGCAATACAATGAGTCAGGTTGATAATCTTGTGATGGTACAGTTGTGGTATTGCAATATTGCTACTGGCTAGTAGCATGATTGCAATATCTCTACTTTTGAGTAGTGGTACTATCATAATCTATAGATAGAATCAATGTCAATGAAAAAAAAAATTAAAATGAAATACCATAACTTGCAGTGACAATCTCGTGATTGTGTTAAGATAAATCCATGACTTTTATAAAAATATGTTTTTACTCAATTTTATCACTTTTTGGGCCTCCCATTCTAATATTATACATAACAAAGGTTAGTAGTTTACTTTTAGGAGCCTTATGACCAAATCTATGAGGCTAGGGTCCCATTGGGTGTGCCATTTGTGAACATAGGATTACAATAGGGGAAGGCTAGTATTGTGTTAGTGAATAAACCAAATCAATCAAAAACACACTAAACTAACACCCTAAGCCTATCTCAAAAGAGGAACTTAGTTAAAAAAACAAAAAATTAAAATACAACTAAAAATGAAATAAATACCTTCCTTCACCTTCCTTGGATGCCCCAAAATGTTTTTGTAGTGGCCTGCTTAATTTGTGCTCAAGAAGTCTATATTAATGAAGTATGGCTACCTCTATCTCTCCTTGGAATCTTGTGTGGCTTTGGATTAGCTCAATATTTTGGAATTATAAGACTAAGATGAAATGATTTTTAAATGCATTTGGGCATTATAATTTTTGCATACAAGATCTTAAAATTCAATAGGTAAGGCCTCTTATTTATAGATTTTCAACAATGGCTAGAATCAACCTGAACCGTCCATCTCAAAATGGAGATGTGTGTCTAAAGACTAATCTAATTTTTTTAAAATAAAAATTCATAAATAGGTTCATCAATATTTGGGATAGGTGCATTGAATAGGCATGGAGGGTCTTAATGAGGCACGAAAGGGGTTAACCTTGATATTTTATGCATTTATGGCCTAGGGATGTCTTCCCAAGAAATGATGTCACTTGATGATGTAGATAATGAACATTCATTTCCAAATATAAATTATTTAAAAATTTCCATGGAATTATCAATTAGGCTCATTATTTGGTTTAATTAGATCTTAATCATGATTAAGCACTTTGATGCAAACCTTGGCTCTTTGTGCACAAATTACTCAAATTGGTCATAATGTCTTGTTATTAGCCTAAAATTTGACTGGATTGGAATTGAAAGTCAATGTTAGATGTGTTGAATCCTTTATCCCATTTAGGATGTTGTCAAAACAAAATAACAAAGGCACATGTCTTGTGTAATAGATTTTATAAAAAAGAGCAATATAGAGGACCTAGGTGCAAAATTAGTATTTTGACTCAAAAAGATTTGATCAAAGTTAGCTAGCCCATAAATTGCATTGTCCTATTTAGTGATACCCTAGCCAAAATCGGCACTTGAAAATATCAATTTCAAAGCATTTAATGTGTTTTAGTGTTTTTAGGATAGATTATACATTTTGGTGGAAATTGGTCAAAAGCTTGGTTGAAGGTTATTGATGGCCAGGTTTAGGTGCCTACAAAAACTAAGACCAAAGGTTTCACAGTCTCATGTAAACCCTAAATGTATGGATATTCGTTCAACAATCACAACACATGTACTCAAAATAAATGGATCATCACAAACTATTGAGTATACTTCTATAAAGGAACCTAGTTCCCTTATGTAGATAAAAAGAATATGCATAAAATTAATTTTGGCACAAGATGATGAGGAGACAGAAGTAGTTTCCACTCTTGATAGACTCAAATAATCACCATTGTTCTCTTCCCCAATAATAATATAAATAATAGCAACAGATGTTGATAAAAAAGTATCCCATCAGATATTCCTGAGTCAACATCAGTAGTTTCTGATGGATAAGCTATCATAGTAGAGATTCCTAAGTCATCAGTAGTATCCTGAGATGAAGAACCTATCCCACTAGATTTTCCTACTGAGGTATTTTTTTAGAAAAAAATATACTCATAGATTAAATTTTAATATTGGAAGTATAATCTTCTCCATATTCTTCAAATCTTGATATAAGACCAATATTAGAAAAAGGGAAAAGAATTATGGTCTCTAAAGAAGAAAAATCATCTAACTCCAGTGAAGATCTAGAGTTGTAGCTCATACTTACATTGTCAAAGGCTGAGGTCATCATCAAACAACAAACTATAGATATTTTTTATCATTTAGCTCAACTACAATGTAAATATCTACTCAACTCTTCTTTGATTCAAAGATTAGATAGTTTTAAAGATAAATCTTTGGATCAGAAGACTAGGAACAAAAGGATTAATAACAAATATCTCATTTTGATGAAGACATGGAAAATTCTTGGATATATATTTGAATTAAAAGAAGAAAATATGTTTTTAAAATAGCAACTCCAAAATTATCAGCAACAATAGCTCAATATGCAAACTTCCTCTTCTTCTAAACCTTCCATATATCAAGCTTATCAAATTATTGTTTTTCATGTTGACTACCTAGATAAATAAAATTAGGTATGTTTTGATTTTATGGAACTCAAGGAACAAAAAAATGTTTTATAAAATAAAAAATGAGCCATGAAAGAAAACTTGGAAAAAGAAAAATCTTAGACTTAAAAAATTGAAACAAATATACAAGTTGCATGTTAGACAGGAAAAAACCTTATACCTTGTAGAGTTCCCTCTTCTTCTTATATCTTATATTAACATGAATAGTATTATAGATGGCATCTACTAACAATTTCATGTGATTTACCTCACAACATTAAATATCTTCCTATGTTTTTAAATAATTTTTAGGAATCCACTCCAAAACAACAAGATTTGTTATGTGATATTTATTCATATAATATGATATTAGGAGGCTATAATAAGTTCATGATCATATATATATATATATATATATATATATATATATATATATATATATATATATATATATATATATATATATATATATATATAGGAGAATTTCAGATGAGATCTCTTCTTTCTACCTATAAAAAGAAGATACCTTGGAAAGCTAGACATGAGGAATATGTAGAAAAATCCAAAACTACATGGCTAAGTATTAGACCTACCTTTTATAGTGACAAGAATTTATTGATTAACTTCAAAACTACTTATTTGGTGAATCCAAACATCAAAGATTATTACTTATAGGATTTATATAACAATAGTGTCTCTTTTGATCTATATACAAGATAAAATTTTGGTCATATATTTACATCCAATGTTAGGTGTTGGGACATAATGACAATTTCATTGAAAATAAGAGAGGTTATGTCTCCAACCAATCTAAGATGGAGATTATAAATGGCACAAGCTATCAATGACATGACTATTGATGTCATTAAATTAAGAGGAGAACAAATTTGGGTTGGCATGAGATTTATGTCACCACTTATTTTGAATCTTATTCCACAATGGCATAGATGGAGACCTCAAATAGATGAACAATTTTTGAATTGACAAAAAATGGTACAAACATATCAAGGTCTATCTAGTCCCTTGGATAATCATTAGGATAATGAATTTGACACATATGACCTCATCTAGCATTTACAAATTAGAATTCATAATTATGAGAGAACAAGTAGTGGCTAAATTTGTAAAAGGGACTTGTAAAAGGTAAATCATGGTGGAAATGATGAATCTAAAATATGGCTCATTATTACTATTAGTTTTCTTCATTTTTCTTCCATTACCTCTCCTCTAGACTAAAAAATGTAAGGATCTTAGGATTGTATCTAATAATAGTGTAGTAAATATATGCTTTATCATAATTAATGAAAATAAATCCTAAGTTACTAAATATATCATTTAATTCTAACTCTTTGCATGTTTTGTATCTCTATTTTGTGTATATATAGATGATATAATAGTCTATAAGAAATAAGGACCCTTTTTATTAAGGTTAAATGGAGGGGGAGTTTTTTGAACTATGGTCCCTAGACCCTAAGATAAGTACAATCAAAAGAGATTCAAATGTCTCCCATAGAACAAACTAGAAATTAAGACCAAAGGCCCAAAGATAGCCAAAAACTAGCCCAGAAACAACAAAGAACAATGAAAGAAACCAAGGCCTATTCTAAAACTAAACTACTAGAGACACCCTACCAACAAGTTTTCATCTTTTTAATATTTTTATCAGTCTTAAACAATAATTTATCTTTATCTATGACATTATAAGATCCACTACATTGGCCCTACTTACCTTTCCCTTTACTAGCCATCTTAGGCTCAAATAACTCCTATAGGTGAGCTATAAGATTCTCTACATTCTAGATACCCTCATACATGCTTCCTTATTTCAATTAACTATGAATTTTATGTTATTTATAAGTTTATCATTATCATTATCCAAGATATCCACCCTGAATAAGAGGCTCTGTAATTATTGATCATCCTCCTTGGTTGAAGAGATTTGGTTTAATCTGATGTTGTCCTACTAAAATAAATACACCTTCCCTTTGGGATCCATGGTATTTCTTAGAAACTAGTGAATTATATATTTTTAAAGATCTAATTATTTAACTATCTTATCTACATTCTCCTTGTCCTTAAGTGAAATCAAAAGGTTATTTAAATCCTCATTTTGGTCTTTTTATTTGTTATTTGCAGGACTCTTCTCTTTTTCTTTGGGATCATCTTTAGTCACTCTTTTCTCAACCTCAAGAATGTCATTCTAAACCATATTTTTCCTTGACATTCATATTTATTCCCATCCCCATAAAAATCTCTATCATCATCCACTTCAATAAATTCTCATTAAAAATAACCTATATTACCCTACTTGCCCTGTTTCCCCTAATAGACTATTGAAGGTTTTGACGCACTCTAAAGGCATTTTTTAATATTATCTTACATATTTGGATTTTTCCATTTCATTGGTATTTTATCAAAAAATTTAATGGGATTATTGATCTCTATAGACCTAGTCGAACTCCCATGATATTTAATCCATACTTTTTTTATTTTCCTAATGTCAATAGGAGCACCCTCTGGGGATTTATTTAAAGACTGAGAAACAGTTGGGTTAATTTGGTTCATACCATTAAAGTATTTATGAATGGGTTAAAAACCCCATTTATGCCTTTTGGTTGAATAATTTCCATGATTTAGTTTCATGATAAAAAATTCTATTGATTGTAGAGTGAAGAAAGGTGGACCAAAAGGAATACCATGCCTAAAATAATTCAACATCTTAAATAAAGACAATCTAAATATGTTAAACCTACCTTATAGGGTTACATATTGTATTAGATGGGAGGTAGCATCTAAATATTTCCTAGGAAATGATTCTTGGTCAAACCCATTATGAAATAACTCCATTTGTTTTCCTTCCTCTAGGTATGTCTCTTTATCTCTTTGTAAGTTCCTTGCCCAGTTGTAAAGTTTAGGTTCCTCAATATATAGACTAGTTATGTGGTAAATGAGTTCCACTATGATTTATAAAGTAAATCCATGAATAATTATAGTTATATCTTCCAAAAATTTCACAAACTTGATTGAAATGAGCATATCCTTCCCTTTTATCTTCTTCATGAAACCTACAAAACCTCTCACCTATAAATCTACCCCAATTCTCTGATTTTTTCTCACTTGTGGTGGAATTTTTGGTTTTATTGTGTTTGGTGAGACATATTTTTCCCCATATATAAAAAATAGTGGTGAAATCAACTTTATCTACTCTAGAATTTAGGCTTCATAGGATAGAGTCAAGAGGAAATGCTATTACTTTTGGTATTTAGGTAGTCTATTAGATGTTTTATGATTTCTAGAAACTTTTTAATAGGCCCAATATGGCTTATCTAAATAAATATAAGGCCCCAACTAAAATGGGCCCAATGTCTTTTTCCTCTATGAATTGGAGGCTTCCCCAATATGATCAAGGTTTTTTTCATTAGAATTACCTTCATATTTTATCCTTAGTATAAGATCCCTAGAGAATTATTCATAGTCCATCCATATCATTTATCCTAGAGCATTCACTCCTTTATTGGTGAACCAATTTTAAATAGCATTTCCTTTCATATAAGTGTGTTGAATAATAACTTCCTACAAAGAGTCCATAATATCTATTACTTCCTTTATAAATTCTTTAATGGACCAACTGATGACAATTTTCCTATACAAACAATTCATAATATTTATAGAGTCCCCCTCTATTATGAGTTTTTGGATTATTAATTATTTTTCCAATTTGATCCCCCATATAGATGCAAGATCTTTAGCCCAGTGGTTACAAAACGTCCATGTCTTTGTCATATACTACAACCAAATTTACCAAATTATCTCTTATTATTATACTTCCTCTAGGTGGGCATGGATTTCCTTTTGAAGCTCCATCAAAATTGATATTCATCCAATCCAAAATAAGTGTTTCCATTTAGTTATTTTCATAATTTATTCTTTATGGTCTGGCTTACCCAACTCAGTGGTATCAATTTACCAATTGTGAGATGGAATTTGTTCATAATAAAGAAAACATTTTCCTTTCTTGATAAGAACAATATTTTAATTCTCCAAAATGTGATAAAAATTTATTTTAGAAATATCTTTGCTGATGTATCTCTTCCCCTTAAAAATTATATTGTTATGCTCTACTCAAATACCCCATATGATATGTGCTAGAAACATGTTTCTGAAGTTTCTTGAGAAGGGTTTTGAAATGGGCACCCCCATGTCTACCAAACTTTTAAAAGAGAACCTGTTAGCACCCATGAGACATTAAATTCATAAAAAAAATAGATCCATATCTTCTAAGAAAAATAATAACTCATAAGTGAATGGAAAAGAGATTCATTTTCCTTTTCACATAGGACACATCTGTTGATTAAAATACATCCTCTTTTTCTTAAGTTATCAATTATGAGTATTATATTTTGAACCATGACCCAAAAAAATAAAATAAGTTTTATAATTATCCATTTTTCCCATAGTAACTCCCAACTACCATTCAGTCCAAGTTCATGTGCTTCAAAATCATATCTTGACTTAATTTTTTAGTGTCCATTGAGAGAGTCATTCTAGAGCAATTGATCTTCTCTATTAGTTCCTAGTATATGAATGTTTCTCAATAGGCTATTAAGGTTAGATAACCTCAAATTATCTTCATATTTAAATTTATCCAAACTTAAAATTTTCCATCTCTTAACTCCTTCCCACTCCTACCAATATTCATTCACTTTATACCCATATTTATTTTGAATATTTTATTGAAATTAAATCCCTATGTCCCACTGAGAAATAGGATACTCTAAGACCCAGGTGTCTCTCTAAAATGCAACCATGTGATCATTTATGATCTACCATTTAGATCCTATTATTATCAACTCCTTGTTTGAGATCAAGAATTTTCAAACATGTGAACCTTGAAAAAATGATCTTCTACAAGATTGTTTATCAATTCTCTACCTTTTAAATACTTGAAAGTAAGGATTCTACCCTAGACCATGTTTGACTTGATGAATCTTCACATAGATTTTTAAATGAAATATTGATTCATCATTTGAAATTTCCTTACACCATGTCTACCATATATTTTTTTAGACTAGACTTTATTCCAAGTAACAAGATGAAATTTATTTCTTTCTTATATTCCATCCAAAATAAAGTTTTGTTGAATTTTATTTATTTTATCATCCTCTCCTTTTGTAAAATGAAAGAGTGAAATAATATATTTTGAAAGTCTCTAAAACACACTTTTAATAAGTAAAATCTTGTTATTCTACGATAAGAGATTATCTTTCCAACCTGTACGATTTTTTTTAAAATATCTCAATCAAAGGATTCCACACTATCATAGGGAGTTGGTTACTGAATAGAAGCATACCTAGATATGAAGAGGGTATTTTCTTGATTTGGAAACCTAAAAGAAGAGCTATTCTAGCTTGTGTAGCCACCAAAGTATTAAAGAAATACATAGAGATTTTATCAAAATTATTTTTTTGATTAGAGGCCTATTCATACATCACCAAAATATTTTTAATATTTATCACTTCCTGTATAGACGCTTCAGGCAAAAGAATGGTGTCATCTTCAAATTGTTGATATGTTATAGATTCCACAAAACATGTTGGTTTAAAACCTTTCAAATTTGAAGAAATAATAGAATTATAAATGAATATACTCATATATTCTAAAATAATGATGAACCAAAATGGGGATAGGGGATTCTCTTGTCTCTCCCCTTTAGCACTCTTAAAGAATCCATGAGATACCCCATTAACCAAAATATAAAACATGTGTGTAGTAATACAATGTCTAATGATTTACCTAAATTTGTATAAATATACAAATTGAGACATAATTTTATCCAATAAACTCTAATATATTCTATCATGACTTCAACCACATCATCTATTATATCCTAGAATTTATGGGAAAAAGCTATAGGGAATCCATCTGAACTAAGAGCCTTGTCTAGATTCATCTTGGAGAGAAAAACTTTAAGATATTCATTAGAGGTACTATTGTGTTCATTTAATTATCCTCCTAATTAACTAATTATAGGGTCACATGCAATAATTCCTACTCAAATTTGATATTCTTCTTAAAATCATTCTTGTACAATTTTTTGAAAAAATTGACACTCTCTTCATTAATATAATCTACATCTAAGGAAATTTGACCTTCGTTATTAATTATTTATTTAATATCATCATGTTTCATATTTTTCAAAGTAGACATGTGGAAAAAATGGGGGTTTCTATCCCCTTAACCCAAAAAAAATTAGTTTTTATTCTCTGAAGTGATTCTTATCTTACTGCAATAGTGTGATAGTCACATAAGAGCTATCTTTATTTGTTTTGTAACTCTAATTCATAACCCTTCTCACTTTATTATTATATATTCAAGATTTATGATTTTATATATTTATTTTTAATATGAACATTTTCAAATACATTTTAATTCCATTATTTAATATTGGTTTTAACCTCTTTCAAGTTTTTAGCCAGATTAAACATAGTTGAACCACTTCTATTTGGAGACCACCATTCTAAGATCCTATCATGAATATTAGGATGAGTAAACCACATGTTTTCCATAATAAATGGATATATATTAACCTTAGAAATCTAATCATTGATACTCAACTCTAATAATTTATGATTTGATCTAATCTTAGAGAGAGTGTTAAGAGACAAATCCTTAGATTATAACAAATATAAAGAAACAAAAACTCTAACCTACATTGAATGAGATTTTCTCCTAGTCTCCTATTGTTTCAAGTAAATTTAGACCCTATTAATTATAAATCCAACAATCCTATATCATAAATAAGAGAAGAAAAGTCTTCCATGCTAACTGTACACACTTGATTTCCTCTTTTTTATCTCTTAAATGCAAGGGAGAATTAAAATTACCTACTAGGATCCAAAAAATATCTTTGCAATTATTTCAAAAAAATATAATATCTTCCAAATATTTATTCAAGCTACAATAGATTTTGGATCATATATATTAGAAAAAGTCCACTATTTATTATCAATCACAACTATGAAAAGGATTGTCACATGATATTAAGTCTTGAGGATATGTTCTCCCAATAGATATTTACAATCCTAAAAGGTTATAAGTCTATCTGAATAGATGGATGCACAAACACAACCTACTTTAGCCTCTCTCTAATACCCATTTTTATGATTCATTAATAAATTTTCCTCAATCTTAGATTATTGTATTGCTAAAATAACTAGTTTATTAGTTCTTTTAAAGTCCCTAAAAATGTTTTTATTAATTGAATTATGCATCCCTATGATATTACATGAAAAATTAACATTATTAACTACTAGGGGAAGAGGTACCTCCTTTAAACAAGAGAGTTTTTTGAAACCCATCTATTATGTCTTCCTTACTACATTTTTTGAAGATCTCTTTTGTTGTATAAAAGTCTGTGTTAAGGGGTTTAAGGTTATATTAGTCAGTTCTAGACTCATTACAGCTAGGAACAAACATAGGATATTCCTATAGCACTCAACATTTTACACTAGGCTGCATTGGCATCAATTCACATAAGTCACATGCCTTATGTGCTCACCTAAAGCACAATAGAGAAAGAACTAGGGCTCGTGTTGGGATAGTTATGCCATGGTGCAAGACATTAATAATAGGACTTATTCAATTCACAATAAGGCTTAAGTATATCCCTTGATTCAAGTCCTTCATGGACTAGGCTTGGTGGTTGATAGGTGCAAGCCCATTTCGGGAACTAGTTCTAATGCCATAAGGGTGTAACCCTTTATTACTCTAATCTTAGCATCATATAAGCACTAGATGGGTCAAGAGGCTACTTTTGATTTAATTTCTCATACTAGGATCATGTTTCTTAGCAAAGGTAGGAAAATTTGTTGCAGGATCTCTCTACACTTAGGCTATTTCTATAAGATATGTTGACAACATCATTTAATATAGGGACTCCATTGATGATATAAATTAGAAGCTCAAATATAGATTAATTACCATAACTGAAGTGAACTTATATCATTACATTCACATTTATATAACATTATCAAAGGAACATAAACTAGATTGAGATCAATTTGATGTAACATTCATCTTTATTAAATAAAATCCAAATAAAATGGAGTACATGATATTTCAAATAGAGAAAATGCTTTACTCAACCTATCTAACAACCCAAAGGCTCATATGTGAGTTTGGGTGTATACAAACACAACCTTCATATAATTTGAGCTATATCTAATACTAATGACAACCATCATAATGCATGCATAACCAATTAGTTATATATTTGTTTCATCAATTTATTTCTCTTACATTAGCTAGTTTGAGCTCATTTTATAGACTATAAGAACATCTCCTACCAAGGTGGAGTGCACATGTTGGGTGCTGATTTAGAGCCTAAGTAATAATTTTACCAAGTCCATTACCTTATTTCCTTCATGATTCAATCACAACATATCACCCAACCTAGAGGATACCCCAAGAATCTTATAAATGGGTTATCTACCTACTAGCTAGCACAAGGTGTGTGGTGATTCCTCTAGCTAATGCCAATATGTAAAATATAAATAATCACTATAACTAATTGCCTTACACCTATGTTTCTATTGTGCTAGTTTGAATCCCATACTTACCAAAAGAGGGGCCCAATATTACCCCATACATAATTACTAGTGTGCCCTCAGACTAGGCTATCAAAGTCTTCAGTGCACAAAACTTGGGTGCACTCTCCTTAAGCTCAATGCTGAAGTCTTCAAATCCCTTGATAGTGAGCATGATTTATTTGGAATAAATTCTTATTTTTGTGGAGGTAGTGCTAAGTGAAATAACATCAATCTTATCTAGCTCCTTTTTGAAGGCCTCTAGGTTTTTTTAAGATTTTATCACACCCCCATCTAGGATTGTTCCTTGATTGCAAGCCTTAGTCTATAAGGCATGGAAGAGTGTTTCAAGGTTATGATCTTGGTAATTATCTAGGTACTTAATGGATTGACCTTCTACATTATTTGTATGCATTATAACTAGCTCATAGAGTACACCTACACCATCATCTTCTCATTTTCCTCCTTTGCCTACTTAAGGCACATGTATATGATTGATACTTGGCTAGAAAATCTCAGAAAGATGGAATTGGCTACATCTATGCCCATCACCATTTTAAGCTTAGAAATAAGATCCTTTTTTATTATATTATAGGGATCTTATTCTTCTTATAAAATTGGATTTGGTTTCATCCTTGAGAGGATTTACTCCACTAAAACACATGTTTTATCAACCTTGGAGAAGTTAAAAGTATGTATGCTGACCAAAAGGGATGGTTCAACCATCTCTATGCACTTGTATAGCTAATTTAGCTTGAATTTCATGGCCTTAAATTCATCTTCAACATCTTTTTATAGTTTCTTCCATTTCTTTTCCCTATCATCATTGAGGATATTTTTGTATGCAACTTCAGTGGCCATTTGAGCAAGTGCATTCCCAAACCAAACTAGGTTCATGGTATGAAGGTTGATGATGAGGGAGTCATGCCATTCTTCAGGTTCTTCTATGCTCAATATGAACTTTCAAAGTTACTCAAAGTGAAGTTCATCCATGTAGTGATCAAACATAAATGTAAGTTGTTTTCATACCCTAGTTGTGATAGCCTCAAGGGAATGAATTCAAAAATATAAAAATCTTCATCTATCTACCCCTTATGCACCTTTTATCTAATTCTTAATTATGCGTCATCCTTTTTGATGATGGCTAGCTCTATTTCATTTGCCTCCTCTTCACTAGTGCCACCACTTTCATTGACACTTTCCTCTAAGGACTCATCTTATTATATAAAGGGTTCTTCCTTAGATATTTCCCCTTTGTACACTCCCTCTTCTTAGGGTTTCTCAATGCTTACCTTCAGGTGTATTCCCTCAGGGCTAGTTTCCACTTCTTATTCTTACTAGGGTTCCTTTTCAATCTCCTTTTGATTTTCCAAGGTGCCAATATCACCTTTCTTTTCTTTAGGTGCCCCATCACTAATTAGGCATGCTTGTTGTGTAGATTCATCTACTTTCCTAGTGGGGAAGCTATGCACCTTCTTGGGTTTCTCAAAGACTAGTCTTGTGATTATGAGAACCTTTTTCGTCTTCTTCTCTTTCTTGTCCTTCTCTTCCCCAACCTTAGCCTTATAAGTATCTACCTAACTTAGGCCCATTTCCTTCCAAGCCCTCCTCTTCTTCTCAAGCACCAACACCATCTGAATCTCTTCTTTGTTATGGACTATATTATTCCATAAATATCTCTTCTCCTCATTTATTTGTGGAGGATATGTGGATGGGTTTTTTTGGATGAGGATATCATCAACTTATTTTACTTATTTATGCATAATGGTTGTTTCCCCTTGGAGGGCCTTGTAGACATCCTTGGTGATAGGCTCCTCTTTTTTGACTTGTATGATGTAGGTCTTTGTTCCTTCTTATTCCTCTATCTCTTCTTCCTTTATATGTGTGAAGGATTATTCCTCCTCCATTTCTTCTAGAGTTATTGTAAGGATCACAATGGGTTCCTTAGACTTCTTATTTTTCTAATTCTTGCCAGAGGAAGTGGCATAAAGTTTATGCACTTTTAGGAACTGGAGGTGTTATTTGTTCACTAGAGGTGACCCTCAAATCGATGCACTCCTAGATTTTCTCAAGTGTTTCTCCCCACTTATTTTAGGAAGAGTTATACAATGTCTTTATTTATATATTTACTTCATCATCTATTAAGAGTAGTACTTCATAATCTTTCCCAAGGTCTCACCCTTCTCCTACAGCTTCATCTCATATAACAAATTGAAGATGTGTTTGGTTATACTTTCCCTCTAGAGGGGATGGAGGTCCATTCGATCAGAGTCATCCTCCTCATCCTTTATGGATTTTTATATTGGGTGTACATAATAGTTCTTCAATATTCTCCTTTATTGATCCATGACCTTCACAAGGATTCTAGCTACTACATATTGGGAATCCTTAATTCCATTAGGAAATATTTAGTAAAAAATGCATAAGTTAGTTTGAGCTAATTGGATAGTTTCTCATCTATGAGTTCTTAGTACATTACATAGAAATGTTGCATGATAGTGAAGATCGTTATGAATAACATGTGATAGGGAATATCCTAAGGGATGTGCCATTTAATCCCAAATGACTCTATGTATCGATCATATGACCCCTGTACTCTTGTCTTGTACTTTTAAAAGAATCTAGGTGGTTAGGTGAATTCTTGGTACTTTAGTATTGGGGAGTCCTTGTGTGGTGGGAACACCCATAGATTATTTTTGTCATTATTGGGCACTTCGATCTCTTTTATCATAATAAAAATTAACATGGACCCCTACTAAAATGTCTCATTCACCATGTGGTATTACAATGTGTTCTTCACCATATCCTTAGTGATAAATTTTGAAATATTGAACTTGACCCTTGTGCCATGTGGTGGGTGATGCATAAGTCTATATTGCTTATGTTAGTCTACCCTATTATAGGGTATAACTTAGAGCTCATGAAGAAAACCACTACCCTCATGTTAGGGTCTTATATGTATTTGATTACGAATGTGATCCCTACCTTGAAATACCCAATGAGTTTCATAACCCACTCCACCTTCACATCATCCTCCATCATCTAGTGGATGTCCATACCTATACCTGGGAGCCCTATGATCCTATTGATGAGGTGCATAGATTTCCACATGCACCTTCCTAAAAATTAAAAGAGATCACCATGGACATATAAGTAGAGGTATTGAATTTATTCTTCTATATTGATAAAAATTGATAGCTCATATAATTAGGTCATGCTGGTGGTTACTAGCTTGTCTCAAATAGAGATGTCAAATATCACCATAACCACTTCATATTCATTCCTATGTTAACCACATAATCTTGTTTTATCTCCTACATATTACTTGATGTGTGATGGTTATACTCCTTCAACTTGCACATGTGTGTGAAGGATAACCGTGTCTCACTAACTATGGCCTTAGTAGGAAACTATATTTATCTATGCACAAGATTTGCACTTGCCTTAGGGTCAATATTAGTGACACTAACACTTTCTACTAGTTACACCTTTTTCTTCACAATGATTATTTATTCTACCATCCACACCTTCTTGGAATCCTTCTATGCTTGTGGTAGACCTAACTTAACCTCTTTTTGTCAATCTTGAATAAGCTATAGTTGAAGCATGGTTTATTTATCCTCCCAAAGCTCTTAATCTTGCTTTATTATTCCTCATATTCATGAGGTTTATGACTATGAATTTATCTCTTTAGCTTCATTCTCCATTAGTGGTGACCTTGACATCACTCAAAATATATACTATCTCATTCTATCACAATTCTCTCTCCACACACCTCCTTTTTGATTCCAAATGGAATGTAATCTCTTTCTCAGTTTAAATGTTTTCACTTAGGGTTGTGGATGTTTTTAAATTTCACTATGTAGTGTTTTCATGGTTTGGCTCTAGTTTAGCTTCTATTTTTGACTATACATTTAGGTTCAAATTCATATAGTGTTTATAACTTGTTATAGTATGTTATTCTATTTTATATACCTTAATTTTATTAACCTTATTAATGATAGGTGAGTAATAACATGACAGTGCATGGATTTACTAAAATACACTAAACCCATAAAATCCATGAAAATTTATCTCCACATTCGCATTTATTATGTATCTTTATGCCTATGTCATCACCACATCAACTTCTATTAATGGTGTATTGGTGAAGTCACAAGTGATTCAAATGATCACTTCCTACCAACTCTTGGGTGGGTGCCAACTATCTTGACAATCTTCCTTATAATCTTTAATCACCTTGGCATGGCCTTCACCTTTCTTATGGAAACATAGGAGAAATGTTGCACATTCATAAAATTTAGTCTCCTTAGTTCCATCCCCTCTTCTTAATATGCTTCATTTCAAGTGCACTTTGATTTCTTGGTCAATTTATTTATGTTTTCATTTGTTGCCTTGGCCTACCCTACCCCATGAAAATTCATGAAATATTCTTCCAATGCTTCATTCTCTAGGTTTCTTATGCACTATCATATTATACCCCACTCTTTGACAACTTAGCCTCACATATTTATAAATATGGAAAACTCCACATGCTTAAAAACTTAGGGTTTTGGGTTTAGTCACTTAGAAATCATCAATGCTTGACTCACCCAACTAGAGTTATGCATGTAATTGTAAAAAGAGTTATTCTATAGGCCTGAAAGTGCCACACTTATTTACTCAAACATAAATAACACAAACATAAGTAAATATTTGGCTTTTACCAAATTGTATTCATGGTAAGCACAACATAACTGACTTGTGTTTGGGAAGTTTGTCTCTGATGGTGCAAGCACCATTCTATTGACTATAAGGATTCAATCTATTGATGTTGAAATACTTAGGGAACATTTCACTGATTAATATGCACAACTTACATGCACTAGTCTCTAATATGATGTGGATGATATAAGGTCCCATCCACCTAATTTTCATCTTGTGTATATTCTTGAGGTACTTGGACACATATAAAGAGACTAATGTTCCTTCAGTAAGTACCTTACACTTGATATTTCTATCATGCCATTGCTTCTAGTTCACCTTCTCTAGTTGATGTCTCCATCTTGATTGGGTGTATGTCTCATCCAAGTGTTCCAAGTCTTTCAAGTATACTTGGTCATATAATTGAATAATACATGTGATGATTAATGAAGGTACTAGAAACTCCATGGGTAGAATGGCCTCTACACTAAACACTAGTTGCAATGGTATAGTCTTTTTTAAGAACTTATATGTAGTATGATGGGCCCATAATATTTTTGATGCATGATCATCCCAATCCTTATGACCAATGTTGCATATATTTGTGAGGCACATTCCCAATATCTTATTTAATGCCTCAGTGGTGTCATTCACTTGGGGATGATAAGGTGTTGTTTATGGTGCACTACCATGTATTCATTTTGTAGGATGTACATGATTTCATTGATGAAGTGCATACCATGATTGCTAGTTATGCTAAGAGGGAACCCATAGTAACTAATGATGTTCTCTTAGATGAACCTTGATATGGTGGTAGCTATGTAATATTTGGTTGGTGCTACCTCAGCCTACTTGGTGATGTAATTTATGACCTTCATAATCTATCAGGCACATATGCACCTCATAGTGAGAGTAATAGGTCCAAAAAATTCAATGACCCATTTTTAAAATGATGATTGGGTAAGAATGGAAATGAGAGGCATCTCATCTCAATGGTTTGGTTTTCTAGTGTGATGGTATATATCACATGCCTTTGTGAACTCTTTTATGTCTTGAAACAAGGTTGAGCACCACAAGCTTAACTATAACACCTTGTATGTCATATCATCTCTAGTGTAATGGCATCCTTTTATCCCCTTACATGCCTCTTGTAATATGGAGTCCTTTTTATTCTCTAGGACTATCAGTATAGGACCTCATCATGGCTCAAATTTTATATTTCCTCACTAATAAGCTAGAAGGGGGTAGTGAAAATCATGAACTACTTCTTTTCTTTGGTCGACATAGTCTAGGGCATAGACCCAGATGTTATCAATATGGAAATCTCCACCAATTTTTATAAGATATGATGCATTTTTTACCTTTGTGCATCTATCATATCATCCTTAATAGGTTTTTCTTCATCACCAGAGTCATTGCAAGATAGATGGTCTGGGCCCAAGTTTTATTTTCTAGGCATTACTATAATCAATAACTAGAATTATTAAAATAGGACTATCCATCTATAAATGTTCTTATGGTGAATAGGCTTGTTCATAAGGTACTTAAGCACCTCATGATCAATGAAGAAGATGAATGGGGTTACCAACAAATTTTTCCTCAATTTATACAAGGAACATACCATGAAAAGTGCCTCATGTTTAGTTATGGTATAGTTCTACTCTACTTGGGTCAGTTTCCTACTTACAAAAGAAATGGGATGATCCCTTTTATCTTTTCCTAGTTACACCAGAATGACATCATTTATGGAACTATATGAATCAACATGGATGTATAATGGAGTAGTCTTGTTGGGAAATTATAATATCATTATGCTAACTAATTTGAGTTTAAGGGTTTCAAAGGAATCTTATTACATTGTGCCCCAATAGAATGAGCCATCCTTATGCAAGAGTTCTTCTAGTGACATCATAATATTTACATATTTCTTTATGAATTTTATATAATATCCATATTATATAAGAAAGGTATGAACATCTTTCTATGTCGACGGGGTCTGGAGTTGAAGGATGGTTGAGATCATTGTGGAATTAACAAGAAGACCATACTTATAAATGATGTTCTTGAGCAAAGTTCCAAATGACATTATAAAGACATACTTTTTGAGGTTTAAATAAATATGTAGATATTGGAACCTCTCAAACATTAGGTGCAATTTATCATAATGTTCCTTCACTAGCCCATACATAGTCCAATCATCTAAGTAAACTTGGAAGAATATGTGAATGAAGTCCATAAAACTGTTGATGACCACTTGAGAGAATATGACTAATGCATTCTTGAGTCTAAAGGGCATCATATTGTATAAAAAAAAACTCCATTTTATTAGAAAGGTAGTTTTGGGCTTTTCCACCTCTTAGATAGAGACTTTATGGTATCTTAAGAACCCAATAGTGAAAGTGTATATCTTACATCTTGTGATGCCATCTAAAACTTTGATGGTGAACAGAGTCGAGAAGGGGTCAATTACATAGGTGGAATTCAAAAATCTATAGTTGATGTAGATCTGGATGCACTGATCTTTCTATATATTGATAACTATGGGGCTAACCCATTCAAATTATTGCATAGGGTAGATGACACCTTTGGCTAACATACCATCAATCTCTATTTTGACCCTTTTGAGAAGGTTGGAATTTATCCTATATGGTCACTTCTTAATAGGTCTCACACTATAGGCTATCTTGATGCTCATATTTATAAGGGATTGATGTGTGCCCTTCACATATTTATAGTTCCTATAGAACAAGTATTGTAATTATTTTATGATGTCCAAAATGTGTGCCATTTCCATGTCAAACTAATATGTGCTTAGAGTAGTAATCTTTGGTTCCCCTTCTGAATTGATATCTACCTTGATAGTTTTGAATGGCATATGGTAGGGATAATTCTTCTCCTAATGTGAATCCTTAACTTGGATACTATACTCATTTGTTTTTATCTAAAAGTTAGTAGGGTTTTATTCTTCTTGAGTACTATCTTCAATGTGGCACACTAACATTTATTTGATTTTTAGGTTTGTTTAGCTACATGCCTTTCATGTTTCATCATCTTTATCACTTGAGTAACTATTGAGGGTTTAATCTTAAAATATATTTGAGATTTCCAAACCCTTTTCTCTAAACATGTCTTTCAGGTACTCCTCTAATATTGTAGTGTCCTTAAATACTAACCTCTAAATTATCTATAGTGGCTTGACCAATTCAATATTTTACAAGGAAAATTAAAAGGTGTGAACAAACCACTCATTGAGTGCATCACAATTGAATATATCATGGTACATCTTATGGATAGCATACCAAGATTATGCCCATGTCTTTAAGGTCCTATAGAATACATGCACCCACAGATTCCTCAAGGCATTCTCACCATAAATATTCCATGTTTCTTTGCATAAGTGCACATACACTATAGGGTTAGAGTCCTTAGAGTACATAAATATGTTCAGGTCCTCATTTATCTTCCCAAATCTAGTGTAGATGGATACTTCACATCTTGATAAGTTGGCGAGCTAGGCCTTTGTGTTTCCCATCAATGAGTAGTATTGATCCTCAATGTATACACTAGTGTGCCCATTCTACCTACCTCTTTTGGGATGTGTGATTTGAGATCATGGATATACTCTTCCACTAGATTGATCCAATCATATCTTAGGAGAACCAAAATTTTACCTTAGGTGAAAAAATATATTTCCCTTCTACATAGTGTAAGGGACCCTCCTCTTAAAAGTGTGATCAATCTAGACCTAGCCTTTCTTCATTAGTTTTGGTGCCTTTGAATGCACCAAATGGTATCTTTGACTACTGGTCTCATATGTTTCCTCAACCCATCAATCATAAGAAACATTGGTCATATCTAAGGTTGATTTCCCATCTTCCCAAGAAAGAACTCCTTCATCATTAGGGTTTAGTTTCTCGATGTCTTGCATCATGATGTTATATATGTGGTTAATCTCATCTTTAAGGTCCAAACTCTCGATATAGGGGGTCCTTGGTCACTTTAGAGGGGGATAACTACCCTATCCTTTCCATTATCAAAAGGCATGTGGCATCTCTTAAATCACATGTATGCATTATTTACATAGCACCATGGCCTTCTCAGAAGCACTAGATAATTGTCTTATTATACTAACTTGATTACCTTGAAGTCAGCATGGAACTCATCTCCCATGATATCTAAATTGTGATATTTATAATTTTGATTAGTTATGCTTGGGTCTTATTAGCCATGAAAAGTACATGAGGGGAAGGCTTTAGGGCTGGCCTACCCATCTTCTCCCATGCATTTTTTGTCAATATATTTACCTCAATGCCTATGTCTATTAGAACTTCACATATATAAAATCTATTAATGGTGGAATTCATAAGGAGTTATTGATCATACTCCACATTCTATGTATCCAAAACTTCACATATCCACTCTATGTGTGGCATAACAACATCAGTTGTATTTTGCCCAGCATGCTCAAAGAGAAAGTTTTCAATAGGGGTATCATTCCTTCTATCTATAATAGGCATAAGATCTATGTTAATTCTTGTATCTCCACCTCTTAGACATCCTACTTTGTTTAGGAGGTAGCATCCTATGATTTTATATCTCAAGCCAATTAGATCTCTCCTTGCAAGTTTTCAATTGCATTCATGGCCTACTTCAATACCTTTTTCTAGTGTGATGGGTCTAGATAAGGCATAACATTAGGTTCAAGTTATGTTATGCACTCTATATGACTCTTATCCCCATATTATAAATGTAACTTAGGTATTACCACAACTAGGGACTGAGTTGTGAATCCACTATGAGTAGTTGCTTGTAACTTAACTATCTTTTTATGGGTTAGTTATGCCTTTGAAGTCTACTTCTCCATTTTTAGCTCATGCTTAATCATTCATTTACCCTTATCTAAACTATTCCTACCTTAGGTTAAGGTTTTGCACAATTTAGGTCATTACTCAACCTTATGGGTCCCTCACCAATACCCACACATGGGATGTGTAGGGCAGTCACACTAATAATGCTCTATCAAGCCACACTTGTAACATGAGTGGGGTGGGAACCTTCCATTATCACATCCTCCACATCTCCCTATAGTGCCTCATTACACTCTAAAACTTGTACTTTGATGGATATATCCCTTATTTCCTTGATTATCCTACCCTATAACTACTATAATGGCATACCTTATGCTTCTCTCCATGTTCTTGCACATATCATCAATCACTAAATAATCAGTTATGTTATGAGTATATGTGTCTCATAATGGATAATAGATGGTTGTGTTGACTTTGATAGTGTACTATAACAAATGGTAGTTTCAAACATAATGTGCCTCTTGATAGACTTCATACCTTATAATCAATGTGTGTACATTTTTTTGATGGCATTTATTCCTTTTATGGCCTTTTGCTTTGTAGTTGATGAACCATAATCCACTTTGAGCATCTTGTGATGAAATAGAGGTAATATTTTAGATTTGAGAGGCCATGGATGCAATATACACCTCCATAAATGGGTTGATCCTAGTATTTTCACTTCTGACTACCTCATCTCTGAGCATGCCTTCAATCACTTCATGAAGGTTTGTGAATTTCTTTATGAAAAGTGATCTTCTAAATGACACTAGAAACCTTCTAATAATCCATTATGCATGATGGGAGGGGTTTCTATTATATGGATGCTTTTATAGAAGAGTTTTGAGCCTTTTATTATAGAGGCACATGATTTTTGAGATTCCTTGGGGATCTCCTTGAGCATGATGATGCTCTATTATTCAAACTCTTGTATGAATTCCTCCTTCAAAGTGTCATAGTCAACCATTGCCTAGTTAGGGTCAAAATTTATGTATCAAGGATGGGTGTGATCAAATACAGTTATCATGAATTGGGTTTATCTTCATTCTAATTAGGTTATGCCTCAAGTAGACCACTATATTTCACACTTTAGCACATGCTTTATAACATTTTCCATGTTTTGATACTCTAGTAAATGCATGGCCATTTCATAATAGATTTATTATGGGGGGGACAGATATCATCTAGGGAACTTGTCCCACTATCATATAACTTGGTTGTGGCCCTTAAATTCCTCTAACCATTGGGTTAGGCACCATCCCTATGATTACTATTGGCATCATTGATGTTGATGGTGTTGTACTACTTACTTGTGGTCTTGAACCACTTCCTATGGGTTATTACCCACTTTGCATCACTAACATATGATGAACTAGGATGTTTGTGCTCACTTTATATTATGGTGATCTAGCACCCAATGGTATAGATCTATTTTCACTCACCTCTTTATAGGGAATATTTTTTTCAATCACAAAATTAC
The DNA here is from genome assembly GCA_037957365.1 of Torreya grandis. NCBI lineage: Eukaryota > Viridiplantae > Streptophyta > Pinopsida > Cupressales > Taxaceae > Torreya > Torreya grandis. The sequence continues at coordinate 1,632,954 of JARHVA010001931.1, forward strand.
ACTCCAAATCTACAAATTATCTAAAATCTATGTTGATAATAGGGTTAATTATCACTCTTATTCTTTCTTAAAGTGGGGGATCTAGCACATGATCATGTACCATAGGTTTAAATGGGGTAGGCACACTAGGTGTATATTTAGTCACCAAGTATTTTAGGAACAAAGTGGATTACACACCTTTCAAATACTGAGCTTGATCCATCATTCTATGATATCTTTCCTCCTTATACTATTGTATATCAAGAGATGATTTACCATGCCCTTCCTAGTCACTATGGGCTATCTTGACACTTCCAAGTTCAAGATCTTCTATTATCTTACATCATATCTTATTATAGGTCTATCTTTTGAGGTATCAGGTGTGAATCTGCTCATCTCCTTCCATTGTGCTTTACCTATGCATCCCCTTTCCCCCTTTACATTGCTCATATGTGAAAGGACTTTAGACTTCCATCCCTAAAGTTTCAAATACATAGTCCACCATTATATTTTTAAGTTATATACCTTATTACTTCACAAGCATGCCTCTATGTCCATGCAAAAATTGATACTTTGCTTCTTTAGGGCATGAGTATGTTGAAACTATAAAATCAAACATGTAACTATTTAGCACTCCTTGCTACCATTTGTCTACTTCTCTAGTCAAATTGGTATCTAGGGTCTCAAGCCTCTCTAGGATATCCTTTATCCACTCATAACATTGCCCATAACTTTATTTTCCATGGGTTGCATATGGAGCCAAGCACTAGTACACATACTTAGGTAGTTCATTAAAAAATACCTCATACAAAGCATCATACATGTTATTCTAAACCCACTTTCTCATTTTTTGTCATCTACAATTTGGATGCTTAAGAACAAAGCTATATTCCACCTATTGTAACTAATGATCAATGTTCTTGAGGGAAAGTTAGATCATTATTCTATCACACCATTACAAAAACAAAATTCAACATGGGACCTGACAATGGAACCAAAATGTTGTAAAAAATTCCTTATCAAGGGGTGAAATGTTGTCTTAGTTAGTTCTATACTATTACAACTAGGTACAAACATGAGATATTCCTATAGTGCTCAATATTTTACACTCTACTATGCTAGTATCAATTCACATAAGGTAAAAGCCTTATGCACTCATTTGAAGCATAACATAGAAAGAACTTGGACATGGATTGGGCTATTTGTGCCATGGCATAAGAATTACTAATATGACTTGGTTGATTCATATGGTTTAAGTAGATTTCTTAATGCAAGTTTTTCATGGACTAGGCTTGGTGATATATAAGCACAAGCCCATTTGGGGAACTATTTTTAGTTTCATAATGGTGCAAGCCTTTATTACTCTAAGTTTAGCATCATATAGGTTCTAGATGGGTCAAGAGGCTACTTTTGATTCAATTACTCATATTAGGCTTTTGATTCTTACAAAAGGTAGGAACATTTGTTGCAAGCTCTCTCTACACTTAGGCTATTTCTATAAGATATGTTTACATCATCATTTAATATAGGGACTCCATTAATGATGTAAACTAGTAGCTTGAATACACATTAATTAACATAATTGAAGTGAACTTATAACATTAAATTTGCATTTATAAAACATTACCAAAGGCACATAAACTAGAGCAAGCTCAATTTGATGCAACATTCATCTTCATTAAATAAAGTCCAAATAAAGTAGAGTACATAATATTTCAAATAGATCAAATGCTTCAGTCAAGCTATCTAATGACCCACAGGGTTAAAGGTTAGATTGAGCATATACAAATGTATCCTTCATGGAATCTAAGCTATATCTAATACTTATGGGGGCCATCATAATTCATGTAGAACCAATTCTCTAGAGCTTCACTACATCAATTTTTGTCCCTTCCATTGGCTTGTTCAAGCTCATTTTATACCCTACAAGAAAATCTCGTGCTAAGATAAAGTGTACATGTCGGGTTCCAATATCAAGCCTAAATAATCATTCTACTACTTCCATTATCTTATGCCCTTTGTCATTAAATCACCACATATCACCCAACCTAGAAGATGCCTCATGAATCATGGAAATGGGTTAGCCACCTACCAACTAGTGCAAGGTGTGAGTTGATTCCTCTAGCTAGTGTTAAGATGCCAAAATAACAATTATCATGCCAAGTGATTGCCTCATGTTAATGTGTCTATAATGTTGGTGTAAATCCAAAACTTACCAAAATAGGGGTTGAACATCTTTCTTAGAAGATTTATCTATTTTGAAAAAAAAATTAAGTAATACCTTTGCTTCCTCTCTTGGTAAGAATCACTAAAGTAATTTTTTATTTGGAATTACTCTTGGGTGTAGTTGCTACTTGATGAGAGTTTCTTACCTATTCAATGACCACTCTAGAAGGTTTATTAACCAACTCTTTATAATCTTTTGCACTATTTTTGTTGACCACTTGCTCTTGGATTTAATCATCTTGCTTCTGAACTCTAAACTTATTAGGGGACTGAGGAATGAATATCTATGGAACTTCTAAGTCAACACTATTAATTTGAATAATGACTACATCTACTTCTAGATCTATGCCATTCTAATTTACCTAATTGAGGATGAATTCTAATGAAAATTAATCTTGAACATTTTTCACACCATTTCTTTCTATGATTTTATTTTTCCCATGTTATAAAATTGAATTTTTTATATTTACCTCCTTTAAAGTGTCATCTAGAATTACCTTGTCTCCATCCTCTACTATTGTTTTGGACAAATTTGAAACCAAAGATAAGGACCCTTTTCGATGATCTTCTAAAATAAGGACCGTTTTTCATGATATTCTAAGACAACCTATAGAAAATATTCTGACATTTTAGCAAGCTAAAAACTCATTTGACCCTCTTCTAGTTCATTCAAGTCTTCTCTAAACTGTGATATAGACTTGTCTAGAAGCTATAGGCTCTCACAGTCTATTTCTTCAAACTCACCTAATAGTTATAGACTCACCCAGTCTATAGCTATAGACTCATTTAAGATAAAATTTTGTTTACCAAAGCATACCTAGCTTAGCAACCTCATTATGGGATTTTTCAAACATCCAAGTTTCTTGAAACAAGTTGTTAGGGAGCTAGGCCAAACTTTGCTAGAGTTACTATGGACTCCACCAAAGTTGCTACGGATTTGATTTGAACTCCACCAAAATTAATATAAAATTGATTTAGACTCTACCAAAATCACTTTAAATTCTTTTAGTACAGATTTTGAGATTACAAAAATAAAATATCCATACTTGATTATTTTTTGGTCACTTACTATTTATAGGATTAATATAAATAGTAGATCTATAAATGGACTGTGTGTGTGTGTGTGTATAAGTCAATGTAAATATGTCCATAGTCTTTTTAAGGTAAATCAATCTAGAAGATCTAGGAAGTCATTAATAGTAGATATTTAATAGATTTAATAATAGATGGATCTTCTTATTATAAAAAGCCAATTTCCTATTTTCAAGAACCACTAAAATTAAGAGATTTGTCCTGATAAGAGAAGATTGAATACTAAGATCTAGGAATATTTTGTTACAACATTATATAATTAGATCTTCATATCTTAATGAGATATAGATTGAGAAATAGATAATATATTGTTATTTGGTTAATATTCTATCATAGTTACTATTACATTTTTGTAATTTACTTTGATTAATGAATAAATCTTCAATTTCCAAGTACTAAGTCTTTTTTCATTCATATTCCCAAGTCGAGCAAGGCCCCACTCTCCTTAAGAACTAAAAATATATTTCTATATGGTATTTAATGTATTTACAATTTTTATTAATTGTAGATCTATTTCATATTGACATCAATAATTATGAATAGACTTTAAAACATGCAGGAAATTATCTTTAAGTTTTAAGAGTTAATTTAAGATTGCAAATCAATTGTTTTAATTTCATCAAGTATGTTTATTTTCAACAGATTGTTTATTTATAGAAAAGTGTGTTTATTTTTAGTAAGTGTGTTAATTTGAGCAAATTTGATTACAAAGTGTTCTAATTCTAAAAGTGTGTTTTTTATTACATAAGCAAATCATTACTATAATAAATTAGATTAGACATTTAGGAAGACAAACCCCCCCTAATAATATCTATAAGACCTAAAACCATAAGCATTGTTGCAAATAGCTTTGGACACTACCCCTAGTTTTAATGACATCAATAAAATAAGTTGATTAAATGAAGGGATTAATGGCACCCATCACCAACTGATCTACATGTTGATTAGACTCTATTGGGATTGAGAAAATGTTAAAGGCCTCAAATTCTTCCAATACACCCAAAACCCTATGTTTGTATGCCTTCAAGAGTGTATTCTTTACTTATTCTACCCTATTACTTGATACACTAATAATTCACTATCTCTCATGGATTGTAGAAACCAGATGCCTCTCTTTCTTGCCCATTATAGCCCATATATGAGTTTCTCATATTCTATTGTGTTTCATGTGAAACTAAATTGAAACCTCAAGATAGATAAGTATCTTTATTTAGAAGGAGAGATAAGCATGAAACATATCCAACTTCCATTATTGGTCTTGGAGCCATTAAAGAACAAACTACATATTCCTTCATGATCGTGACTTAGATTAGTAAGATCTAGTATGACAACACCTTCTTCATGCACACAATATAAACCCAAAACTACTTCTTAAATGATCTTGTATGGATCATAGACATGTTTATCTTCCACACATTAATCAAGAAGCAAATCTGATATACCTTCAAGTGGCTTAATGGGCTCTTGGTCATTGGGGTGTTCATCCTCATCTATGATAGTGCAATTGAAATTAGACAAGTTAGGAATGTAAGGCTCTAAATAGAACCTAGAGATAGGAAAAGACCTTATGATGAGTTTTGTTCCATACCTCATCCTAAAATCCATATAAGAATAGTCATAAGAGAAATCACCCCTTGTTTTGGCAGTGAAATCACTAGACAAGCATAGAATAAAGTAAGGAAGGAGGTCAACTACCACCACATCTTGAGATATAGTGCAATTAGGACAAACATCCAAGACAATTTTTAGATCCTTAAGGACATAAATAGTCTTAGTAGGAGACCCATCTATTCATAATATCCATTTACCATTAGGTTCATAGTTTAGCCCCAACTTATCTACTATACACATAGGCATGACAAAAGTACTAGCCCAACTATTTATCATATAATTGTGTAATAGGGAATCACCTATAATGATAAAGAGATATAAAATAGGTGTCTTGATGTTGGATATTAATTAATGATGTCATCATGATGTCATGGAGGTTTTTGGTGAGTGGATGAAGCTCTTTTATAGCCTATGTGACAATGACAAAGTGTGCAATGTGCTTGTCTTAGTGTGCTTGAAGTTGGCTTGGTTGATCTTTAGTTTTAGCATGATTAGAGATGTTTAGGGATGAGCATGGTGATTTAAGCATGTGTAATGGGTATTATCAATAGTAAAATATGATTTTAGATCTTGTGTGCATAAGTGGAATTCATCTATAAGTCCATAATTTTCATCTAGATAGTTTGGGTCTAGTGCTAAAAAATCTAAGTAAGCAATTTTTTGATGTCACCATTCCCACGTGTGGATGAGTTAGGGGAAGTTGGTCACATGTTTGTGATCACATTAGTCCCTAATTACTATTAACTAAATATTAGGTCATTTTAATAAGCATATTAAAATATGTGTGGGCATAAAGTTGGGATCTCAATCATATTGATAGTGTTTTCTATGTTCAAATAGAGTCAAGTAAGCATGTTGATGATGTCAAAATTCACACGCATAGAGGTTTCAAGAGAAAATGGTCACATGGGTTTATTTATTATTTTTCATAATTATTATGTTCTAAATATTAGGTCATTCATATAATCATGATAAAATATATTCAATTTCAAAGTTTGGCTCCCAGGCAGTTTAACATTGTTTTCCCATACTTAGCCAAATTTACATGAGGCTAGAAAGAGCCAAGCAAGCACTTTGGTGATGGAATATATCACATGTGTGGATGCTATATAATAATATTATCATATGGGTTTGTTTATTTTTAATCCTAGTTTATTTTTGATAAATTTTAAATCACGTGCTAAAGTGTGCCAAAATATATGCATGTGCAAATTTGGCCTTCTAGGCAATTCTTCACATTAATGGCTCTATGGCAGAAAAATCTAAGTGAGAAGATTAATGGTGTTATATATAAAACATGAAAAGGATTAAAGATTAGTTTGAAACATGTTTGGATTATCCTATGTGAGGAGATCATATGTTCCAAGTTTGAAAACATGTAAGTGAGTGAGGTAAAAGTTACTGAGGTTCAAAGTTGGCTTCTTATACAAATTGTAATGATTCCCATACTTATTCAATTTTACACAAGGTAAAGTTTGAACATCATCGATAGAGAATGTTTATAAAATATATAAATAATAAATGAGATGGTCCCAAGTGTTAAAATTTTTAACGTTGTGCAGAGTTAAAGATCAAGCTTCTTTCAAGGATCAATGGTGAATAGGTGATTATACAGATAGAGATCAACAATGCACATTAAAGTCAAGAGGTCAAAGTTTTAGTATTGTTAAATACCAAGAATAATAAAATAATATTGATGGTAAATGTTCAATATGAGTAGTGAGGATTCGATATGAGAGAATAATGTTTGAGGTTTAACTATGACTATTTGAATTTAACAAAGGAAAAAATTAGTTTATGGTTTTTAGACCATATCTTTAGATCCAAGTCAAATTTTCTCATGATGTACAAATAAAATTTGTATAAGACTCGAAGGATAATTTGGAAATATGATTTTTAAGGTGTAATTTTTAATACAGCCAAAGTTATTAAGGTTTAAAATTAACTATGTGTTTGATTGTGTTCTACAAGTGATCCAAGAAAGATGTTAGAGCTTGTATTGATATTGTTTCAATGTTTCATAATGAATAAAATATTTGGGAGTGTTTTAGTCTCCAGAAGGAGGCTATGTGTGAATTATAAAGTTTTTAGCAATCATATTAATTATAAACAAAGCTTTACAAGTTAACTATGTATTCGTTCATGGTGAGTATGTGCACATAATGTTGTTTGATCAAAGTGTGCTTAAGAAGAAGGGTAATATAATAATTTTTGGTAATTATGGAGAACATATAGACCATGTATAATGGTTAAATTCATTTGGAAAGTGTTCCTATGTTTCTTAGTTTTCTCAGAGAATTGTCAAACAGATGAATGGGTCTACATAGGACCTAAAAGTGGCTTAGGCCTATTTGAAAGTGGATTGTGCTTAAGTTTGACCCATGTGAGATGATTTAAGGGTGAAGGAATGTTTTTTGGATAACAAGGAAATATTTTGGACTTGATAATTCATTATTTATCTATTTATAGTGAAACCAAATGTTTTGGTTCTTAGACTTGTTAAGGAGACTAGTGCATGTGAGAATTATGGAGTGAAGGAGAGGTAGAGTGCCTGGTTGATGACTTGATGAACATATCAGATTGATGAATATGTGTATGACTTGTAGGTCATATTTATGATTTTATAAAAGTGTTCTTTTAGTTTGAGTATATGTGAAGAGGTCTAAGTGTGCATTTGAGGATAATTTTAGTTAAGGAGAGAGATTGTGGCATCCCTATGTGAGATGCCTACATGAGATATGGAGAGAGTTTATGAAGGGGTTATATAAATAGATATCCATCATCAGGTGTAGAAGATATAATTTTTAAGGTGGATGTGTTTAAAGAGGGTATAAAGGATCTGATCTTCCTTAGGGGTAGTTTATCCTTGTGAGATAGGTGTTTCATTAAAGGCCTTTGGTCTAGAGGATTTGATCAAGTTTTTTTGGTCTAAAGGAGTTGACCTGTCTCTTGTTTATTATTTATTATAAGATAGTAGTCCATGTCTTATAGACTTGTGAGTGGTTTTTATTCCCCATGAGGGTTTCCCATAGGAATTATGTGTTGTGTTTGATCTAGTGTATGTATTTAATGAATGAGTTATCTTGTTAATGTTTCTTTATAAAGTTGATATATGTTGATTGGTTAATAGTTTAAATAAATACAATTGAAATTTAAATATTTAGTCTCACTAATTCACTCCCCATCTCAGTGATTATACCTCTAATAATTGGTATTAGAGTAGGTCATGTGGTAAGGCTTGATAGCTTAAAGGTGATCAAAGGTACAATATGGGTAGTCATCAAGGAGGTTTTTCTACTAAGAAAGCACCAATGTTCAATGGATCTAATTATACATTTTGGAGTGTAAGGATGAGGACATATATTATGTCCCTAAGGTTTAATGTATGTTAATCTATTATGAATGGTTATGTTGTACCCACCACTCCATCTAATGATATAGATAAGAAGTTGTCTAAGAATAATTCTAATGCAATGAATGCCATCACCTATGGTCTTACAAAGATTGAGTTCACCAAGGTAATCTATTACAAATATACTAAATAGATATGGGACAAAATGTAGATCATTTGTGAAGAAGATTTAGAGGTCAATCTTGTTAAGTTGTAGACTCATAGAAGGCAATTTTAAAGTCTTAAAATGAATGAAGAAGATTCTATCTCATCCTTTCTACAGAAAGTTGATGAGATTGTGAACATCATCAAAGGTCTTCGATAGAACGTTGAAGAGGCTACTATTATTAAAAGGTATTAAGGTCTATATTTCCCAAATTTGATCCAAAATTATTTTCTATAGAAGAAAGTCATGACCTTACTCAATTGAAGATGGATAAATTGCATGGCATCGTTATTACATATAAGTGTAAACACCAAAATTATGTCACACACGTGCATAACTCCCTATGTCAAATCCCCCCTTAAGCCCCTTTTCAATAATAATTAGCCTCCATAACCCATGCTTTTACCCTTCACACATTTAATTAATTTAAAATATTTAATTAAGTTAATTAAAAACCCCTTATGCCACCTTACCTAGCCACCTCATCCTAAGACTAATTCTCACCTGATGAGTCACCTCAATACTTAGTCCCCTTATCCTAACTACCTATGACTTATTCTCACCTAAAAAATAAATTCCTAACCAACCACATCCTTCTTAACCTCTCATTTCTACCATTTTGTAACAAATACAACACTTGACATGAGAAATAATAGAAAATAGATTAAAATAGTAGTTTTACCTATTCTATTACCACCGATGCTAGTTATATAAGCCAAAATCCAAACTAATGTTCAAGTCAGTAGAAATCAAGAAAACTCATTCTTATTTTCATACAGGGTTTCGGCATTCAAGTTTTGACATCTTGGATTACTATTACCTTGCATAAGTCAACCTATATCAAGAACCAAGCTCTTGAGAACCAACAACATCCACTTGTTTTCTCTATTTCAAGTCATCAATTTGACAATCCTGATAGGAGCCATCCATTCAACACTTATCAATAAATCACCTCTATAGATAAGTATAACACTTATTCTATAAGTCTTTAAGTAGTTACTTTGTAATCACTCTATATCTACTATTCATTACCTTACATAGTCCTGACTGAACCCTCATGAAGTAGTTATAAAGCTTCCCCACTTGTATCCCCTTATTCCAACACACCAAACCTCTGACCAAATCCATCCAAACACTACTCTCTCTCAAAAATCTCCCCCAACCTTCCATACCTAATGAAAACCATTTCCCAGACCCAAAAAGCCTTCTGTAAGCTCTTAGGCAATTATTTCCCCTACCAACCTCAACAGCCTAGCTAATATTGGTCACACTTACCTTCTAACCTCCAAAGCCTAACCGATATCAACCACTTTTACTACCAACCTTGGTAGCCTAACCGATGTTGGCAACTATGGATTTCCATTAACCCTTCTAAAACCTACCCAAATAACTTCCAAAATACAAACTAAATATACCACCTATACTTTGTTACTTTATACTACACTCAGGTTGGGAATAATAGTAACATTATCTCTCTTTTACTCTTTATTTTCTTCTCTCTTTGTTATTTATTACTCTTTTATCTCTTAAAAGTGGACTGAGATCTCTAAGGAAGTTTGACACTTCCTAGAATAAGCACGTAGCTTGGCAACCCACTCATATATCTACTAATAGACATTTTGTGGTAGGTTTTATTACTTGCAAGTAGTCCTCCTTAGCCAAAGAGGAGTGATCAAAATGTTAAGATATGGTGTGCAAAACAATCTGGGTTCATTCTAATCACTTATCCCTATTCTTCTTCTCTATTTTTCTTTAGACTTCAAATAGACAAATTATAGTTAAACATTTTTGGCATGCCTGGTTGGACCCTGGATTTTTCCTTGGATTCATTACTTGTTTTAATCATTCATATAGGTGAATTATAGTGAAAATTTTATTTCTTTCACCTTCTCCTTCCTTTTTCACTCAAAGCTAAAAATTCAACATTTTATTTTCTGTTTAAAGGGCAATAAACTAAAATTTCTTCTTCCTTGCCACTCTTCTTTTCTCTTTGCATTTAAAAGCAATTTATAATTTTTATTATAACTTAAATGAATATTTTATTTATTTCTTTATTACATGCACATCGGGATAGTGAAGTTCATTCTCTACTCCTATTTAATCTTTGTTTTCATTCAAATCTAAACATTTGGGTTTAAAACTTACTACACTTCATTATTTGCTTGCTACATATTAACTCACCTAGTTAATTACAAGCATTATGAATGAATTGTAATTCACCTATGTTACACAACCAATAAAAAAAATATATAAACTCACTTAAGAGAACACCCATTAAGATTTCATCACCTAGTGGATCACCTTACCCTACCCAGCTATCCTACTTAGATTTCACCACCAAGGGGAGAACCCACTCCATTTTATGGTAGAGTATAAACTCTAGGTAGAAGGTATATTTTGGCTAAGTGGCCTAGCTTGGTTTTAGGTCCATGAAATGTGGGGAGAAAGCTTCTATAACAAGCCACATACCTAGTCTAACACAGATTTCCTCTTGAACACTAAAACTAACCTGAAACTAGATCTAGATTGCTTTTTATTACCTTCAATAACCAAATTCTCCTCTCACTATCTGATTAATACATAAGCCAACACAAGACTAAAATTAATCTCTAGGAGTTAATAATTAGTGTTTGTATGTTCTTTTTTTGCTTTTTTATTACCTTATAAATTTTAGAGTTGGTAAGGACATTTTCCATTGATTCACAAAAATAACACTATTTATAATACTTAGTTTATATAACCTATTATATTAGGTTTTCTGAGTGCTCTTCCTTCTTACATAGACCTCTTACATTCTCTATTTTACCTATATTTTACCTCTAGGTTTCTAAAACATTTGATTTTCCATCTCTCAGTATATCAAAGTGACCGACATCAGTTAACTACACTGACATTGGTAGGCTTTAGCTATCGACATCGGTTAATCCCACCGATGTCAACAAACTTTTACTACCAACATTGATCAAGCCACTGACATCGATGACTATGTAATTTTAGATTGCTTAACAAAAAAGTTAAAAAACCCCACTTACCTACACTTGAACCTAATTTTTCCTTATTCTATCTATTAAGACTATTCTTACTTATTCTTGCATTGTATTGACGTGAGATCAAGCAAAAATTATTGTCGATTACATAAGCTAACAACCACTTCCACATTCCCCTCTTGTTACTGAATCTATCATGGAGCATACTTTTGTTGGAAATATTGTCATTGATGTCAAAGGTTTAGCATTATTGGTGATAAAGGCTCCATTGCATTTAATGTTGTTTGCAATAAATATATCTTGGCTAATATGAGTTAATATTTATTTAATATTAATGAATATATTTTTGGTTGCGTATGAGACAAAATAAGGGTCCATGGAGAAGTCAAAGAGCTATGGGATAAAGACAAAAGAAGGATGGGATGCATTTTCCCATGAAGAGTCATCTTGGGGAATTCCAAGAGTCACCAAGTGAAGACAAAAGAGGACGGGCACAATTTCTCATGAAGGGACACTTTAAGGAATACAAAAAGTCACCAAGATGAGGACAAAAGAGGGAAGGACGTTTTTGATCATGAAGGGTCACCACATGACTTTTCAAAGGCTTGAATATGAAGGGTCATACAAGTTTTGTGCCATTTTCCATGAGGATTAAAGGGTCACAAAGGGGGAAGACCAAAGGTCATTTGGAAAGCTATAAATAAAGGCTTGAGAAGCCATTTGAAAATATGAGAGATAGAGGTTGATTTGATATTGTAATATCTAGCTTAGAAGAGCAATTTTGAGAGATGAATATGATTTGTATTTGTTATATCTAGCTTAGAAGAGCAAAGGTGAGAGAGAGGAAAGAGATGTTGTATTGATCTATCATTTGTTGAGATAGCAACATTGAGAGATAGGTGTGTGGTATACACAAAGGGGTTAGTGCTCCTATGGGTTGGTGCACACGAATTGTTGCTGGGTTGGTGCTTGACAAAGGGGTTAGTGCTCCTATGGGTTGGTACTCATGAATTGTTGTTGGGTTGGTGCTCAACAAAGGGGTTGATGCTCCTGTGGGTTAGTGCTCATGAATAGTAGCTGGGTTGGTGCTCGGCAAAGGGGTGTGGTGTTCCTGTGGGTTGGTGCTCATGAATAATTGTTGGGTTGGTGCTCAGCAAAGGGTTTGGTACTCCTATAAGCTTGTCTTGTGAATATTGTTTGGGTTGGTCTTCATTCATATACTTGAGATTGTTCTCTATGGTTTTTCCCACGTTAGGTTTCCACGTTATATCTGGTGTCTTTCTCTATCTTGTGTGGTGTTTATTGTTTGAGTTTTATTGCATATCTTGAATGTTTGATTAAGGGGAATTTGGTTAAGGAAAAGATTTGTAAGATATATGACATATTGATTCACACCCCCTCTTAGTATATCCCATGCTTAACAATTGGTATCAAACCAGGTTCCTTTTTAAAAAGTTTTACAGCTTGAAGGTAGATTGAGAAAGCACGATGGCTAGGTCACATGAAGGATTTTCTACAAATAAGGCACCTTTGTTTGATGGGATAAATTATGCTTTTTGGAGCATGAGAATGAAGGTTTATTTAATGGCCCTTGGAATTGGCATATGGAAAGTAGTGGCAAAGGAATATGAAGAGCCACAGACATTTGAAATTACTCCATTAGAAATGAAGGCAAGTGAATATAATTCTAAAGATTTAAATATTATTTTATGTGGTTTATGTGAATCTAAATTTGTTAAAGTTATGCAATGTAAATCTGCTCATGAAACCTGGGTAAAACTTGAGAATATGTACAAAGGTGATGGAAAGGTTTAGCAAGCTAAGCTGCAGACTTTTAGAAGGAAGTTTGAAAGTTTGAAGATGGAAGAAGAAGAAGATATAGCAAGTTATTGTTTGTGAGTTGATCAAATTGTAAATCATATTCAAGGTCTTGGAGAATATTGGATGAGTCAATGGTGGTGCAAAAGGTTTCGAGATCTCTACCAATGAGATATGATGTAAAGGTTTCAACAATCAAGGAGATGAAGAATTTAGCCAAGCTAAAGATGGATGAGCTTCATGGTATTCTCACGGCATATGAGATGTAGACAGAACAATATAACCCCTCAAAGAGAGAAGTGGCTTTCAAGACATCAAAGAAGGAGAAAGCTAAGATTCAAGAATGAAGTGATAGTTTTAGTGATGATGAAGATGATAATGGAGCACTTTTCATTTGCAAGCCGAAAAGAGGAATAGGTAAATATCAAGGAAAATTACCTTTTAAATGTTTTAATTATGGAAAGATTGGACATTTTTCAACTAGATGCCTAGATAAGGTTAATGATGATTAAGAAGAAAATCCTACATACAAGAAGAATTTCAAAGGAAAATCTAAGAAGGGATTCGAGAAGAAGAGCCTATATTTTAAGGATCCTAGCTCAGGTGAAGATAGTGGAGTTAGTGATTTAGAAGAAGAAGAGATTCTATTCATGGCCAATCATGAATATGATCAAGAAGAAGAGGAGGAAGCTAAAGTGAATATGGAAGGAGAGCTCATTTGTGCCTTAGAAGAGTTAGAAGCTATTCAAAAGAAGAATCAAAGATTAAAGTGCGAGATCAAGAAAAATGAACAAGAGTCAAAGGAAATGATTGAAGATCTATAAGCACACTTTGAAGAAGCCAAGAAGAATGAAGAAAACCTCACAACATAGTTAGAAATAGCAAGAAAATAATGTCAAAGGTATGTTATTGAAATTTCCTCTTTAAAATAAGATATTAAGAAAGTAGTCAGTGATTCAGAATTTGAAGATATCACTATCATGTTGAATAAGATATTGGAAAGTCAAAAAGCAAATTTAGATAAGACAGGGATTAGATTTGAAAAGAAAAAGAGCTATGTTGAAGCTCTTACAAAAGAGGAAACAAAAAGGGGAGAAGTGAAAAATACATAGGACATTTTAAATAGAGAAGGCTAGAGAGAATAAAGCTACAAAAGAAAATTAGGTTAGAGATATACAGGCAGGTCTTATTTTTATGGCTATTGTTTTTATTGTAATGAATATAGTCACAAGAAATTAGAATGTAGAAAAAGAGCTAACAATTTCAGAAATAAGGAGAAGGAAAGTCAAGGAGAGTCAAGTAGAAGCCACAACTCTTTTTCTCCTCTATCAATTTTTGATGAAGAGACCGTATTATGCTACAAGTGCAACAAATTTGGATAGATAGCTTGGTATTGTAGAAGTGTGTTTGAGTCAATCAAGAAGGATCAGAGTTTCAAATCTCCATTCATCAAGAAGATGGCTTAGACATGTTCATGGTAGAAGAAACAACTTGAAGATTCTATGATGGTTTAGACAGCTCTGCGTGTAAGAGGTAAAGATCAGCCATGGTTAATTGATAATGGATGTTTGAGGCATATGACGGTGATAAAAGTAAGTTCACAACTCTAAAGAAGATCAATGGTGGTACAGTGAGATTCAAAGATAAAACCACTGCTAGGATAGCTAGAAAAGGTACTTTAAGTTTGGATTATGGTAGAACTAAGACTAAGAATGTTTTATATGTAAAAGGTCTTAAGCATAATCTGTTGAGTTTTAGTCACAAATGTGATCAAGGATACACATTAAAGTTTCATAAGGAAGGTTGTGAGATTAGAAGAAAAGATTCAAATGAGTTAATTTTAGATGCTCAAAGGATAGGGAATAATGTATATGTTTTGTCAGATGTCTTATCAAAGGCACGATCAAAGGATACATTCAAAGATCGATGAGAGTTGGGAGTGATTTCTATTACTTCCTACCATTGATGTTCAGCATCAGTTGAGGGGGAGCTAAGTGTTAGCTCCAAGTAGGCCCTTTGCCATTGATTTCAAAGGGGGAGAATAACAAGTATAAGTACAGGTGCAAAAAATAGGTACAGGGAATAGGTACAGGTTAGTACAGTAAGGGGGAGTTACTGTATGTTTTTAGATGATAGTATGTGCAGGTGATAGGATGTGTCAGTTTTAGGATTGAGGTTGCCATCAATGACAAAGGGGGAGATTATTGGAAATATTGTCATTGATGTCAAAGGTTTAACATTATTGGTGATAAAGGCCCCATTGCATTTAATATTGTTTGTAATAAATATATCTTGGCTAATATGAGTTAATATTTATTTAATATTAATGAATATATTTTTAGTTGCATATGAGACAAAAGAAGAGCCCATGGAGAAGTCAAAGAGCCATGGGATAAAGACAAAAGAAGGATGGGATGCATTTTCCCATGAAGAGTCATCTTGGGGAATTCCAAGAGTCACCAAGTGAAGATAAAAGAGGAAGGGTGAAATTTCTCATGAAGGGACACTTTAAGGAATACAAAAAGTCACCAAGATGAGGACAAAAGAAGGAAGGACGTTTTTGATCATGAAGGGTCACCACATGAATTTTCAAAGGCTTGAATATGAAGGGTCATACAATTTTGGTGCCATTTTCCATGATAATTGAAGGGTCAAAAAGGGGGAAGACCAAAGGTCATTTGGAAAGCTATAGATAAAGGCTTGAGAAGCCATTTGAAAATATGAGAGATAGAGGTTGATTTGATATTGTAATATCTAGCTTAGAAGAGCAATTGTGAGAGATGAATATGATTTGTATTTGTTATATCTAGCTTAAAAGAGCAAAGGTGAGAGAGAGGAAAGAGATGTTGTATTTATCTATCATTTGTTGAGATAGCAACATTGAGAGATAGGTGTGTGGTATACACAAAGGCGTTGGTGCTCCTCTGGGTTGGTGCTTAGAAAAGGGGCTAGTGTTCTTATGGGTTGGTGCTCATGAATAGTAGCTGGGTTGTTGCTTGACAAAGGGGTGTGGTGCTCCTGTGGGTTGGTGCTCATGAATAGTTGTTGGGTTAGTGCTCAGCAAAGGGTTTGGTGCTCCTACAAGCTTGGCTTGTGAATATTTTTTGGGTTGGTGCTCATTCATATACTTGAGATTGTTCTCTATGGTTTTTCCCACATTGGGTTTCCACATTATATCTAGTGTCTATCTTTATCTTGTGTGGTGTTTATTGTTTGAGTTTTATTACATATCTTGAATGTTTGATTAAGTGGAATTTCATTAAGGAAAAGATTTATAAGATATATGATATATTGATTCACCCCCCCTCTCAAAATATCCCATGCTTAACAACTTTAGATATAGAGCATACTCCTAGTCTTGACCAAATTCCCATTGTGCTTGAAGGAGATCAAAATTTTGCTAAATTTCTTGATCATAATGTGGTATCCCTTTAGTATTACCTTTCCATGAGCTAAACTCATAATTATTCAGGTGACCTAATCTATGGTATGCTAACTTCTCTAATGGAGACAACCTCAGTTTCAAATGTCTCCACCATTTTCCCTATGGTCACTCAAACCACCACCTTGACAAGTAACCTAACCATAGATAATGTCCAAAGTTTAGCATCATCAACTACCCAATCGCACCTAACCCTAGCAAGACTTCTCTGCTTTCATAACCATAATAAGTTTAGTCAAGTCACACCCCATTTCAGAATTTGGTGGTACCTATTCCATTCACTCTAGCACCTATAATTACCTAAGTTATGACTCACCCTTCATCTAATCTAACCATGCCAATAACCCAACCTCTAATAAAAACATTCAACCAAATCATAGTCTTTAACTCAATGGGGCAAGCCCCTTTTATTTTTAGCCCCCAGCCTATGACTCATTATCCTTATGTTGTGTCAACATAACCTTAGCAAACAATGTCATATGCTCCCTCTACATCCTATTAGGTTCCTTAAAACTTAGTGGGTATCCCCTAGACTAATCCCCCTCTAGACCTCATCAGAATCCTAATGGACAAGATGTCTAATCTAGAGACATTAATTTTTAGTTCAAAGAATATGTTATATTATGATCAGATATGCAATAAACCCATCCATCCTTTTATTCCTATTCAACCTTATCCAGGCTAATGGGAACTCCCCAAATTTATTCTTTTCCAAAGTAAAGAGGACCTACAACAACATTTATGAGCATTTAGACATGCTTGTTATTTAATAGGGCATAATGATGCATTACTACTTCACACATTCCCTATGTCTCTTTTGGGTGTTACCCTAGATTGGTAATTGATCTATAACTCATCACTCCCTTTTCTCATTTACCAACTCACCCAAATATTCCTAAGCCATTTCTCTATTAACATTTCTAAAAAGGTTTCTATTACAGACATTTATTCTATTAGATAATTTGATGATGAATCTATCATATATTTTGTCACTCATTAGAGAGGATTGATAAATAAAATCTCCTTCTTATTACCCCAACTTTAGTTTATTGAGATCTTCTCAAGGGCATGTGCTAAGCACATTTCATCCACACTCTGAGTATAAACTTTCTACAGATTTGATGAGGCCTTTACAATGGCATGGAAACTTGAGATTCGAGTTATAGATGAAGTTAGAGTCAAGTTGCATAGTAAGAACACCAAATCAAAATGTAATGACTCATTTTATTATAAAAATTATCCTTCTAACCAAAAATCTAAAGGATCTACTAATGTGGTGGTCATTAAATCAATTTCTTCCACAACCACAAACCAACCTAATTCCTTGACTTCCTAAAATCTAACCAAGAAATTCTAATAATAGTATGAAAAAAGACAATATAATCCCATTAGGGAGTCATATGCATCCATTTTGGAAAAACTATTGCAAAAAGATGTCATAACCCCTCCTCAAATCAAACCTCTTATACAATTTAACCCCTCTTATCTTATTCCAACTTGGTACAAGGAGGATGAGTTTTTTGGATACCATCAAGTTAAAGGCCATAATTATAATAACTATAAAACATTCAAGAACATTATTCAAGACATTCTTGATATGGGAGATCTCATCTTGGATAATCCTAATGCAACCACTAATCAAAATATGGATGTGTTCAAACAAACTTTTCCTAACCATTCAACCAATCAAAATATTGTTTAGACCATGTCTAACTCATTTGATCATAATATCCATATAGTTAATATGGTCTTTCCTTTACCTCTAGTTCAACCTCTCCCACAATAAGAGGCACCCATTTTATCAACTTCTCCCCCATAGCTAGTGGCATTTGTTTTTCCCATTCTCCCTCCCCATGTAGAAGAACCTATTTCACCTATTACACTCTCATGTGAGGAAGAGCCTCCTTTAGAACTTATTTTGCCACTAGAGGAGCTAGTATTGCTAGTTCTTTTTACACCAATATTACCTATCCTTTAAACACTTAAATACCATGCCTTACCCATTCTACAACCACATGTTGAGGGGAACATCATTCATGTGTTATAACCTCTTGAGAAACCTTCTTCTCCTACCTCTCTTCCATTGATAGAGGGTAATACCCCATCCACTCCACCTTTGCACCTAGAAGAGTCAGTGTTATCTACTCCCACATTAGATGAGAGACCTATTGTGCCTACTCTAATTCCACCACTCTTACCAATTATTTTACCTATGGAGGATATTACTTTACCTATTCCTCACCCACATGTTGAGGGAGCAATTATACCTATGCTCTACCCCCTTGAGGAACCCTCTTCACCTACCTCTCCTCCACCCATGGAAGATCATGACTCTTCTCTTATCTTAGTTGAAGAAGACCTTGTTATGTCTCTTTCTCATCCTTGGCCTCAAGTAGAAGAGACCAAAAATTACCCTCATTCTCAAATACCTCAGCCTTTTAAATATGCAACCATAAGGCCCACTTCGAATTCATCTAAACCCTTCTTGTGGTTGGTGAAAAGTCTAAATTTTTTTGACTCCATGAAACTAGATCACATGGCATTTTGGGATCGACTTAAAACTCTTTAACTAATATAATGAGTGTCAACCTTTGCCACCAACCCTATCACTACCCTTTACCCTAAGGTCTTTGAAAAATCTAGAGCCTCTTCACCAAAATCACTAGAAGTTCATCCATATATGTTAGAACCATCACCCCTAAAGGTATCTTCCACATTAAAGTAGATTATGCCTTTAGGTATATACCTCATCTCTGATCTAATTCATCCATAGGTGAGATTATATCTAACTCTCCAACCATAAGTTGGAGTTTTATGGCCTAAATTATAGAAAAATGTTAATCTTCATAGATCTCACCGATCCTTCCCTCTTCAACCCTAAGCTTTATGATAAATTTTGGGACCACACCCCTCTACTTTAGTTGGAGTATCACCAATCTAAGCTAAAAAAAGGCTAAGTTACCTTCACTACTACCTTTGCCACCTGGTAGGCCTTTCGCATCTAACACCATGATACCTAACACCAAGAAAGTGTTAGCAAAACATGTAACTCTACCCCCACCAAACAAGGCACCATGCAAAACCACCCCTGTGACTCCTAAACAAAAGAATGTGTCCACTCTTATTACCATAACAAGTACGATCCTATTCATAGGGTCTTAGAGCTTTTTCCTATGTCATTTTTTGAAATCTTCCATAATAACTCTTCCTCCTATTAAGACTTTTAGTCATCTTGGAATGAATCCATCTTGGTTTAATGATACACAAGTGTGTATATATCATCATTCACATGAACATGATACTAAGAGTTGTAAAGCCCTCACAATAGTCATTCGACAACACTTTGATGTTGACATGCTCTTTGTTGATACTCCTGTTAACCTTCCTATTATTCACCTCTGGAATCCATAATGCCTCTTATTATTTCACCTAAATTAAAACCTAAAGATGTTGTCTTACCCCCTTTTCCACTTCCTTTACCTATATTTCATATCAACATAGTTAATGTGGCCATGTGGTCATAAAACCAAAATGCTAAAGGTAAGGAAAAATTTACTACTCCTTGGACTCATCCCTTTTCCAAAGACACTCCTCCCTTAAATCCCAATATTTCCATTTTGGGTGTCCCAAAACTAGCATCTTCAGATGTTATTCAAAACTTGATAGTGAAACAACTTCACCAAACTCTTGTGAAAATGTCTTTGCATGAGTTAATCCAAAACTCACCCCAACACCATCAAGATTTGATTATTGCCTTGTAAACAATTAATGTACAACTTGATGATCCCCAACCTCTTACAACTTTGGTCAGCTCTCTTAATTGTAGCTCCTTGATTTCCTTTAGTAATTCAGAAATTCCACTTCAACACCCTGAAGATTAGGATTCTACCCTTTTCATTACCACATATATTTATCAAACTCATATCAAAAGAGTCATGATTGATGGGGGAACTAGTATTAATATTATTTCCACCCATCGCTACAAATATCTAGCTCTTCCTAACAATTACATGTCTCAAACTGATGTGATACTCCACTCTTTTCATGATACCACAGATATTACAATGGGCACTATTGTATTACATATTCATATAGGTCCCTACATAATTATTGAGCTCTTATATGTTGTATAATTAGATTTAAAATATAACATCCTACTTGGATGACCTTAGATATGTGTTATGGCATGTGTACCCTTAACTTTGCACCACTATGTTAAGTTTGAGCACGATGGGCAAGTGCATGTTATACCTACTAACCCACCTTGATTTAAAACATGTAACATGACTTATAGTTGCAATTATATTCTCATTCCATTAAATACATCATCTTCTCTACATGATACTTCTAAAGCTTTCACAAGCTCCACTACCCCAGTTATATAGATACCAACAACACAAATTCCTAAAAAGGATCCCATGGAAGAAGCTTTTAATTTATTTTCATTTGAAGAATATCATCTATTGATGATCAACATGTTATATACTCCACAAGAGTATGTAATGATTCATATGTACCCAAATTATAATCCATGCATTAGGATAATCATCCCTTATGGCCCCCCTAACCTTCAAACTAATTTCACATATAGGGGAATTGATTAGGCTCATGCTATTGACAATCCATCCTCTTCACCACAACCATTTACCTGTGACTTCTCTTTCCTGAGAAAGCCTAGTTTCACTCACACCTATCTTTGTAGGTGTACCTATAAAGGATTTGGTTTGGGTTGTTACAAGTAGGGTGCCATATGCCTATTGAATATCCCACTAGAAAAACCTTTGAAAATGCTAAAAAGAGGCATGGTGTGGGTTATGATGAACCAAATAAACTCATAAAAACTTCATATGTACCAATTATTGAATGGCCAATCTCTCCTTCTTCACCTTCTTCCCCACCATCACCTACCTAATTAGAGGTATCTATACCTCATAAATTGTTTTTTCAATAAATGTCATCCATTTGGGGCCTCTCGCTTATCACCAGGGTAAAAAAATAAGGTCCCTTCCTCTCATTCATCCTAAAATAATTCATGAAGATTCTCCTATTATTAACACTATCCAATGTCAAGATGATGATGCTATTCTCACATACATGGGTGTAAATGATTCTTACATCTAATGATCACTCCCATCCAAAACATAAGCTATGTTAAATGAATCAACCATTGACATCAATTTTCCCTCTCATGATAACCCCCACATCCTCAAGATTGGCCAATCTTTAGATTCCTCTGAGCAAGTTGATTATGCCACATTTCTTAATAACCATAACAAAGCATTTTCTTGGTCTTATAATGACATGCTTGGTACTAACCCCTCTATCATCACTCATAACATTATCACAAGTCAAGATGATAAAATTGTTAAGTAGAAGCTTTGAAAGTTGTATCCTTGTATTGATCTCCTTGTCAAAGAAGAGCTCCAACACCTCCTTCTTGTTAATTTTATCCAACTCATCAACTACGTAAAATGGATTTCCAATATTGTTCCTATCACAAAAGCAATCAGGGGAATCCAAATTTGTACTGACTACCATGAATTTAACCTCTCTTGTCCAAAATATGACTTCCCATTGAAAATTATTGACCAACTTATTGATCTAACAGTTGGCCACAAGATGCTATCACTTATGGATGGGCTCTCTAGATATAATCAAATCTTGGTTGCTCATGAGGATTAACACAAGATAACCTTAATTACCCCATGGGGGACTTTTTATTATTAGGTCATGCCTTTTGGTTTGAAGAACACTAGTGCCAGCTACCAATGTGTTATGACTTACATCGTTCATGATCTCCTACATAAAATTATGGAAGATTATGTGGATGACTTACTTGGAAAGTCTAATCTTCATGAAGATCACTTGATGATTCTAAAAAACATATTTACTCATCTCCTCTAATATAACATATGACTAAACACAAAGAAATGTGTCTTTGGTGTTATTTTAGGTAAGCTCTTAGGCTTTATTATTTATCTTCATGGTATTGAATTTGACCCTGCTAAGGTTAGAGAAATACTAGAGATGCCTCCACCTACTAATATCAAACAACTCCACAACCTTCAAGGCAAAATTTAGTCAATCTACTACTTCATCTCCCAGTTGTTACATCATTTCCAACCCTTTCACCATATCCTCAAAAAATATGTCTCCTTCCATTAGAATATAGATTTCTAGGAAGTTTTTGATGCACTCAAATAATATCTCCTTTCCCCACCATTTGTTATTCAACCTAAGGAAAATCATCCTTTATACCTTTACATCTCTATAATGGACCATTCTATAGGTGATATGATTGCACATCGAGATGATCACCATCAAGAACTTGTGGTTTAATACATAAGCTACACATTTATTATGAGACTTGATATACCCATACCAAAAATATTTGTCTCACATTAGTCTATTTAGCCTCTAACCTCTACCATTATCTCCTAAATCACAATACTTATGTGGTCACCCATGCTGATACCCTCAAATACAACCATTCCAAGCCATATCATAACTAATTTGTATCTCAGTGGCTCATGCTCCTTTCTAAAGTTGACTTAGAGTTTATTCAACAAAAGTCTATCAAAGGGCAAATGATCATTGGCCAGCTATCTACCACCCCTTTACCTAAAAACCAACCTTCAAATTTTGAAATCCCTAATGAATCCATCACAATGCTCTCCACCGATGACATCCAATGTCAAATAATGACGTTCTTTAATAGATCTAATTGTCAATATGGTGGGGGTGTGGGGGTCATTCTTATTCCTCTAGATGGTGAACCTATGTCTTTGTCATTTAAACTAGATTTTGAATGTAATAACAATATGGCCAAATATGAGGCTTTTATCTTAGGGATTCAAATGGCTCTCTTCTTAGGTATCAAACCCATAACCATTTTTGGTGATTCTCAGCAAGTGGTTAATCAGGTTAATGGTTCCTACCTATGCAAAAACAAGATTCTACAATGCTATAAACATCATGTAGATACACTATTGGTATCATTTGACTCTTATCTCTTAAAAATTGTTCCTTGATCTATAAACAAGTTTACTATCATAATGGATTGACTTGATTCACATATACCCTCTTCATCCTCTTCCTAAAAAATCTATGTCACCATGCATCATTTAACATTAGGCTCCTATGTATCAACTAACATCCTCCTTATTAGAAATGTAACATCAAACCCACAAGAATTTTGGTATAAGAAAATCATGGATTATCTTTCCTTTTCTATTACCCCTTTTGATCTCTCCAATAATGGGAGATGTGCCTTCATGAAACATGTTGCTCATTACACTATGCTAGGGAGACTTATCTATAAGCAAGGTTTTGATGGTCTCCTCCTTAGATGCCTCACTAGTACTTAGACTCCCTTTGCTATTAAGGAAGTCCATGATAGGATTTTTGGTGGACATTTCAATGGTCACATAGTTTCCAAGCATATCTTTTAACTTGATTATTATTAGACAACACTCCATCAAAACTATGTTGATTACATTTGGTATTACATCAAATATTAACAACATGCTAACCTCCTTCACATTTAAATTCATGCATTATAAGTCACCAAAGACTTTTTACCCTTCTCCTAATGGGGCTTGTATCTAATTGGGGAGATTAAACCTCATTCATCACTCTGTAATCATTCTATCATTATTACCACTAAATACTTCACCAAGTGGGTCAAGGCTATTCCTCTCATCCAACTAAGGCTGACAAAATTGTTGACTTTATCAACCACCACATCATCTATCATTTTGGTGTCCCATATATAATTATAATAGATAATGACAAGTCTTTCAAAAATAAGACTATCCAAAGTCTTAGTGATATATTCAAAATAAAATTAAGCTTTTCATCACCATACTATCCATAAGTGAATGGATAGGCAAAACATTCTAACAAAACATTAACCAAAATTCTCATGAAGGTAGTCAATGATATGGGAAATGATTCACACACACACATTCCCTTTTCTTTATGAGCTTACTATACTAGCATTCAAATCCCTATGGGTGCTACACCTTTTTCCTTGGTGTATGGGATTGAAGTTGTTTTACCTCTTGAGGTTTAAATTCCTTCTCTTCACATTTATATAAAAACATGCTTACTAATGATGGCTCTCACTAATAATATTTTTCTCAACTCAATTTACTTGATGAGTACCATCTCATAACCCTCAACCACCTCCAAATCTATCAAGAGTGTATCAAATGTGTTTACAACAAAAACCTTAAAGAGTGAGATTTTAATATTGGGCATCTCATCGTAAAATAAAATCAACATGTGATGAACATGGAGAAAATCAAAGGGGGTAAGTTTTATCCTAATTGGCTTGGACCCTACATCATAACTCACAAGTATGTCTTAGGAACTTATCACTTGTCTTATCTTGAAGGAAAGCCAAAACTTTAGCCTTTAAATACCTTACACCTATGACCATTATTTTGTTAACCAAGTAACACTTCACTCAATGTTTAACTTGAGCTCATCCCTTGAGTACCCTCATTACATTCATCTCCCTTCCTCTTAACCCTTACTCATACACACTTAGTTAATTTATGAAGTGTTATGGTTTTGCCCTCAAAGTGAAAAAATCCTAAGCCTTTATAGTCTTGTCCATGATGAAAATAAAATTAAAAAAAATTGGATATGTAGACAAGTTATAATCTCTCAAGTCATGATTCTCAACGTAGACTACTCCCTTAAAGGATAGCTATGTAACTTCTCTTTACTACTATCAATAGACTGTTCCCTTAAAGGACAACTATTTAAACTCAAAAACAAATGCTTATACCACTCCCTTGAAGGATGGCTAGGCCAAGATTTATTATCAAAGGGAAAACAAATAAAAATCTTCTTGTATTGATCAGCTTCATATGACCTCAACACATACAACATCCCATTGTAGGCTTCCCACATTGATTATCTTACACAAAAAAAAAATCTTTAAGTCATGGACTTACCTATAATCACTCTCAAGTCACCCATAGTAGGGGCATATCATCCCCACTTTGAAGGTTATTGTACCCCAAAACTTTCAATCATTTTACCCTTTTTCCTTCATACTCCTTCAAGGGAATTTGAATTCCCTTAATACAAGGTGAACATGATGCTTCTCTAACAAATAAAATGCTCCAATGATGTAAAGCATGAAAGAGGCTTATATTCCTGAGCCTGGTTATGTTATGATTATGGTCTTTGCTAGTACATGAGTGTTCTACCTCTTTATTTCCCATCCACATCTTATGTTTATCTCTTTGATAAGATGATAAATTCATACAAATAATTAAAAAAATAGCCTATCCAGTTTAAGCATACACCATCATAAATATGGAAAAATTCTAAGATGAAGCTAACAAATCAACTATACATATACCATCACAGATATGGGAAATGATAGTCTAACTCAACTAACATACTAAACATTAACATAAAATTCAAATAATCATCTACATCAACATCATCATATAAATCACAATAAATACATCTCAAAATCATAATAAACACATCTCAAAATCATAATAAACACATCTTAAAATCATAATAAATATACATCTCATATATATCTATGCTCAACATAAATGTACATCAATACATCATCCAAATATCATCTCTCTCTCAAAATATACATCTCTCATCTTCAGCTCATAGGTTGATGTGCATATAACATATATAAAAATAACAAAATCTAGTGCTCAGAGTCCTCAAAGCTCTCTGTGTTATGAAGAAGTAATGTCATTACCAGTCACTTCCCATCTGTATCTACATGATCTAGAATTCTTGGTGCATGTCACTAATCTCTCCTACTCATTGAACTCATAATACCTTTGAATCTATGATAACTCCTTGATGGACCTCTCATAATAAGTAATCTTATCAAGGGTAGTATTATACCTTACCAGAGATACATTCTATGATGGTCCCATTGTACCTACTAAAATCCCAACCTATATTAGTCCCTATGGTAGACAAGGAGTATCCTAACCTACTGCTCTCAAAATATCCCTTTCTATTGTTAGTTTAATAAATTGGCCCTATAATACCTCAATTTGGCCCTATAATATCCTGACCCAGTCCTACAATGTCACCACTTATCCCTATAAAACCAAAACATGTGACTAAGTTGCATCTTGAGCCTATACTACTACATCCTATAATTGTATCACTACATCTCAAGCCTTTACTAGTGCATCTCTCTCTCATCAACTCCTAAAAATATAGTGGTGGCCTCTTGACCTCAATCGTAGGATGTAAACCTATCCACTAAGAAAGATATGATTTTTTTCATCTTAGATCTACTACACCTAACCTTACTAGTAGCTCCTCAAAATTTGGCCCATATATCTCTAACTCAACAACTCATCTCCCTCTAACCCATAATGAGCTCTATAAGCCAACTAGCTACTCTACCTATCCTCTGAATGTAGGTTATGTCAAGTAAGGTCTCCATAAAATATCTACTCGGGTCTGGGCCATACCATCTTTTCAGCATTTGAAGCTAACCTTGAAACTAGATACAATTATGTTAGGAAACCCTAATATTCATGTCACCATGATATGCTCATATGACCAACAATGGACTAAATTCCTAATGCACAAACTGTATCACCATCACAATCTCAACCCCCACAGCTCTCATCATTACTATGTCAAAAACATTGGTCCCTATGCAATATAGTTTTCTACTCAACCATCTATGCCAAAACACCTACAATGCAATAGGAAATCTCCCACCATCTACATCTGCTAGTGCATACACTATAATGCCTATCATCATCAAGATTCTTAGCTGATGTTACTCCTCATCAGTAATGTATAGTGGCTCATAGGTAAATATTTTTGAGTGATAGGTCACCTTTCTAACATGATCTCTAAATTAATCGACCATGTGAATATCGTGCTCTTCTCTCAAACATGAGAAGAGATCCTCACCCTAGAGTGATAATCATAAAATATTGTATACATCCTATTAGGTCACTATCAACAGTCTAATCGATAGATATAAAGTGTTGATGGTGTGATCCCACCTCTCAATCAACACTATCATCAAACTCACATCTTATACAAATATAAAATATCATCACACCCCCTAAACCTATGGTTGTCATGTGATCCCACTCATCTAGGTTGACATCCCTCCTCATTTGTGTTAGAAGTATTAGTAGGTGATCCTGTAGCATCAACTCTATTCTCAACTACATCCATACACACACAACTTAGGTCACATACTTTCTAATATAACCTACCACTACCTTTTTCCCTTCTCTCTGGGAGAACTACATTAATCTAAGGCCCTCCACTAGGATATGTACGTAGCACTGAGTCAACACAAGGTCTTCTAAGGTTAGCTTGGCCATATACCAATTTAACTATCTAACCTTCTCTCCCCTCTCTATTCTAGGCTTCACTACCTCTCTCTCCACCCTAAGCCCAAATGCCTATCATAACTGTAGACCTCATAGCTTATCTCCCTAACTTTCAACCCTATGACCTATCTTTTGAGCCTTAGGTCCCCTAACCTATTTCATCCTATCTTTTTTTACCCATTTCTCCTAACACACTTTTAACCATACCTTAGATTATTTTTCCCTAGGCTCTAAGAGAACTACATTGGCTTGAGGCCCTCACCTAGGCTATGTAAGTATCACTCAATCAACACAGGGTCTTTAGAGGCTAGCTTAGCCATTAGGCTAGTTGACTACTTCAATTAAGGATCCAAATTAACCTTTTCTCCTATTTTTGGGTTATTTACAATCACTAACATTGGTTTGGTATGTTGACATCAGTGCTTGGTGTTGGTCCATGTCATTAGAATCCTACTGACATCAACAATATGTCAGTCAATGTTGGTGGACCCTATTGACATCAACAACTAGTTTGGCCCTAAGGCCAAATGACCCATCTCCCAATATTAACTTTTAACCTAAAAACTACCCCTAAATCCCTCCTAAATTTACTTAAACCTACCCCACCCTATTTCATACCCCCCTCAACACCTTTTTTCTACCTAAACTTTAAATTTAGCTTATAAAAAGCAAACTAACCAACTTAAATTCCAGATCAAATTGAAGGGGCTCTTACCTCATCTCTCCATCTCCTCTAGGTTGTAATAGTTGGATCTTATGGTTCTATAACTCTTGTTGGGTCCCCTCCTAGCTCTACCATCTTAGTCATACTCAAAGCTCTTTTTCTCTCTAATCAAATGTTGAAAATGAGTATTGGTGGGCTGTCAAACCCCTTTTTATTGATCTTGGTTACCCATCGACATCTATGTACTTGACCTAATCTATTGATGTTGACAATATTTCCCACTGATGTCAACATTATTTACTACTAACATTGACAACATCACTGACATTGGTAACCTTGCCTTAGAGTTCCCACCAACACCCATAATCTTTTAGACTCTACCCATAATATGGGGAAATTTGGAGATCACATATATCTCCCCAACCATGAAAACCACCCTTGAAGATCACTTAAATCTGCACCCATGATGACTTTATTTGGAGATGATGAATATCTCCTCACTCATTGACACTTTTACACCAAACTTTAATTGCTTGTCTTGACTGCTTATGCTATTCTATTATAGTTGGTTATTGTACACACATATGTATATTAGGTGTTTTAGATGGAAACCAAGCTCATAGTATCACCTATAACCTTTTTTATTTCCCAGGGGCACTTCTTACCTTAGAAACCTGGTACACATGGACCATTAGAGCTATAACTAATATTATTTTAACCTTCTTAGCTATCTATTACGAGCTATGCTTTGGTTATTTTGATAAGTCCTACTCAACCTTACATGTTCTTAATTTTGTTGACTATAGCTCATAATATTATATGCATAAGTAGTGATACCACATTATCTTCCTCTCACCTAATTCAGTTCTTATCAAATTGGTACCCAATTCTAGTTTCTCCTCCATCAATTCTTGTTCTGAGGGGGGACACCTCATCTAATACTTGGAGCATCTAACTCTTATTTTTATCTTTCAAATTTTAATTGAAAATTATAAGACAAAAAGGGGAAAATCTAGACACCAAAATTACATCATACACATGTGTAAATCCCTATGTCAAATCCCACCTTGAGCCCCTTTTCAATAATAATTAGCCTCCTTAACCCACACATTTACCCCTCACACATTTAATTAATTTATAATATTTAATTAAGCTAATTAAAAACCCCTTATGCCACTTTACCTGGCCACCTCATCCTAAGACTAATTCTCACTTAATGAGTTACCTCAAGACTTAGTCCCCTTATCCTAACTACCCATGACTTATTCTCACCACAAAAATAAATTCATAACCAACCACGTCCTTCTTAACCTCCCATTTTTACCATTTTGTAATAGATACCACACTTAGAATGAGAAAAAAATAAAAAATAGGTTAAAAATACTACTTTTAACTATTCTCATACTGCTAACATCAATCAACCCATGGTCAACATTGGTGGGATCATCGATTTCAATTATATAATCCAAACTCCAAATTGATGTTTAGGTCAATATAAATCAAGAAAACTCATTATTGTTTGCATACAGGCTTTTGGCATTTGAATTATGACATATTGGCTTACTATTACCTTGCATAAGTTAACCCAAATCATGAACCAAGCTCTTGAGAACCAGTAGCACCCACTTGTTTTCTCTATTTCAAGGCATCATTTTGGCAAGCTTGATAGGAGCTATACATTCAAAACTCATCATTCATTCACCTCTGCAACTAAGTATACCACTTATTATATAATTTTTTAAGTATTTGCTTTTCAATCACTCTATATCTACTATTCATTGCTTTACACATTCTTGATCAAACCCTCGTGAAGGAGTTATAAAACTTCCCCACTTGTTTCCCCTTATTCCAACACACCAAACCTCTAACCAAATCCTCAACCAGTAGTTTTTCTCTCTCTCACAACTCTCCCCCAACCTTCTAGACCTAGCCAAAACCATTTTCCACACCTATAAAATCCTTCTTCAAGCTCCTAGGAATTTATTTCCCTGACAAACCTTGGCAACCTAACTGATATTGGTCACAGTTACCTACCAACCTTAGTATCCTAATCAATATCAGTCACTTTTACTACTGACCTTGATAGCCTAATCGATGTCAACAACTATGGATTTCTAGTAACCCTTCTAAAACCTACCCAAATAAATTCTAAAATTTAAACTAAATATACCACCTACACTCTATTACTTTTTGTTGCACTCAGGTTACAAATAATGGTAACATTATCTCTCTTTTACTCTCTCTTTTACTCTATTGGTTATTTATTACTCTCTTGTCTCTTAAAAGTAGAATGTCATCTCTAAGGAAGTTTGACACTTCTTAGAACAAGCACATAGCTTGGCAGCCCACTCATATATCTACTAACAAACATTTTTTGGTAGTGATTTCTACTTGTAGGTAGTCCTCCCTAGCTAAAGAGGAGTGCTCACAACATTTGGATATGGTACACAAACCAATATAGGTTCATTCTAATCACTTATCCCTATCTTTTTTTTCTATTTTTATTTAGACTTTAAGTAGACAAATTTTAGTGAAACAATGAGATGAGGAAGAATAATGATATACCACTAAGGAAGTAAGAAACATTCAATACAAAGATGAATCTAAAGAAGAATTTCCAAGGTAAAAAACCCAAAGAGGATGGAATTTATGATATATATGAGGATGAACTAATTTCTTTGATTTCAAGGAAATTTAGAACATGTTTAGGCAAGTATAAAGGTGAACTACCTCTCAAATGCTTCAATTGTGTTGAGTTAGGACATTTTTCTAAAAAATGCCTTCATAAGTATAAGAAGGATGATGATGGATAGAATGATCAAGGTCATGATGCTGTTCAGAGATCATTCAAGTTTTATTAAATAAAAAAGCGATTTAAAAGGTTTAACAATAAGAATAAGTACTTTAAGGACAAGAAGAGTCTCTACACCAAAGAAGATTATAGCTCATCAGATGAGAGTGATGTTAGTGAATCAGAGTATGATCATGAATATGATGGTCCTATTGAAGATGAATGTCTATTTATGGATAAAGAAGGTAGTTTATCACATCAAAAGGAGTCTACTTGGAGTGATTCAAATGAAGATGAGGTGGACTATGAGACTATTTTGAAAAATGCTATTGAAGAACTTAAGATTTAGAAGAAGATCAATAAGAAGATGATATCTAAATGCAAGGACTATGAGGAGAAATTTATTACATATGAGGAAAGAATGAATTAAGACACCAAGGGCATGAAGATATGGTAAAGCATCTCAATTGTCAATTGGAATCCTATCTACAATCTTGAAAGCTAAAGAAGATGAATGTTCAAGGTATGTTTTTGATATGATGTCTTTAAAAGATGATTTAAATATGTTTTCAAGCAAGGTGAAATATTTTTTTAAGTTTGATAAATGTTCTAATGATTTGGATGATATCCTAAAAAAGCAAAAGTCATCTAGTGATAGATTTGTATTGGATTTTTATGAAGAGCCCAAATTTTCATATCAAGTTGACATGAATGACAATGAGAGAAAGGTTGATCAACCATTG
The DNA here is from genome assembly GCA_037957365.1 of Torreya grandis. NCBI lineage: Eukaryota > Viridiplantae > Streptophyta > Pinopsida > Cupressales > Taxaceae > Torreya > Torreya grandis. Next base: position 1,665,233 of record JARHVA010001931.1, read on the forward strand.
AATACAAATCATTAGATAAGTAATGAAGGTGTTGAAAAAATGAATATAAATTAGATCAAACAACCAAATGTCATGAGTATGAAAATTTTAGTGTTTACTTCTATACTTGTAATCAGTTTGGGCATAGATCTAGAAAATTTAGAAGACCTATTAAAAATGAGTTTTCATAGGACTATGATGGAGGTAATTAGTCAAAAGGTGTGAGCAAGGTTAAGTGCTTCAATTATCTTAATGAGGGACACTTTGCTAAGTATTGTCTAAATAAGGAAATCCAAGGTAAGTCTTCTTCAAAAAGAGTAGTTTGCTTCATTTGTCATGACATTGGACACATTGATAGTTTTTGTCTAAAAAATGTAAGAAAATATGAGTTTACATCAAGGAGTATGATTTAATATAGCTATAAATAGAGAGGTCACATTGATACATTTTGCAAGAAAAGGCCTAAAAGACATAATATATTTTATCAAGCTCCTAGAGTGTAAGGTAAAAGGCAAGTGAACTCATGGAAACCAAAGGAGGTAAGTATGAGTCATGATGAAACTATAGGACCAAGTAATATATTTTATATGGTGGATAATAATATAGAAGGTGAAGAGTGCCAAGGGATCTCATTGTCTACTCTTGTTGAGAATGAAGAGACCAAGCTCAAGGAGAAGACCAAGATGCTAGTTGAGGTAAGTCATGAGATGTGTATATATCCAAGCGAACATATTTCTATTGATAAAAAAGTTTCATTCAAATAAAATCAATGGTCAGTACCTTGTGATGAGATTCCAAGCTGTACTATTGATTCTTCAAATGAAAAGGTATTTTAAGATTATATAGCTGCTCCATATGTTATCAATTTTCTATTAAAATATAAGGAGAGTGATATAAAAAAGGAACTAGTTATCATAGTTCAAAATAAGAAGAAGAAGAAGAAAAAAAGCATTAAATCTTATAGTTGTAAGAGGATTCTAATGGTTACTAAGGAGATGTGGGCCACTATTAACTTCACTTTATTTTAGAGAATTATGGTGTAAAGGATGTCTATATCTATGTTTATTAAGAGACTCATTTTAGTGGAGAAGAAAGTGTTGTTGTGGTGTTATTTATATGTTCCTAGAAGGCTAGTGATGAATGTTATTAGTTGGAGCAGTTGTGTCCAGTTGAAAGATATGTTGTGGTGGTGTCATGATTTGATAATTGTATATGGTTAGTCTGTAAGGTTAGATTACAAGTTTTCTTAAGTGAAAAAAGAGGATTTGTGATTTGTCAAGATGATCCTTTTTCATAGAAAGGTATATTGAACTTATTCTATCATGTTCCAGGTGGTTTTGTGGTCTAAAGGATTGTTGAAGTCAAATTAGATATTTTTGTTTGCTCTCATATTTCCCAATTTGTGTTTAAGAGTATAGAGGTCCTAAAATGGATTATAGGATGTATGGATTCCCAAATATTTATAAACTCAAATCTTAGTCCAAAAGTGTGTGATGGCTGTCTCCAGGTGTACATGATGTTTTAGAGGTGGACATTGACTATAAGGAGGTTTGTTGACTTTGTTTGTTTTGAAATTCTATAATTTTAAGCTTTGCTATAAAATTAGTATTCCTTGTGAATTGAGGTCTAAGGCTTATTAATAAGTTTAATGGGCCAAATGGGTTGTCAAATCAATCTTCATAGAGGTCTGAAGGTTTCTGGTTTTCAAATTATTCATGTTTTCGTCAAGATGGAGGCCTAATTAGTAATTTAGTTTGTGAAGCAAGCATATTACAAAGGTTGATCTAGGTGTTTAAAATTGGTGAAATTGAGGGGGAATATGATATTTCTCTAAATATAAATTTTCAAGTCTAGATGGTGTGTCTAATAAAATTTTTAAGCTTTGCAAGTTCTAGGTAAGGCTACAAGGAAACTATATAGGTCTATTAAGAAGAAGAGTGATGTTTATTTAGTTTATCCAAAAGAAAAAGGCATGAGTTTTTCAAGGTGAGTTCTCACATTATTTTAGTGCATGTTTCTTACTTGGTGAGTGGCATGAATTTTAGTTGGAAGTTCTTGAGGTGGTTTGAGAGAGAAGGCTTGTAAGCATATATGATAGTTCTTCATCGTGTGTGAAGATCTGAAGATGCTCAGAAGGATAAATTTCTTGTAAATCTTAGGGGGAGTCATATTTATATGTTTTTTGGTGAGTTACATCATATTTTATTAATTTTATGTGTTCTTTCTTCATTCATTGTAGTGCTTGGTTGAAAAGAATGTTGGCATGGAGTAAGAGGAAGGTGTCAAGGCAAGAAGAGTACGCTTAAGGTAAGGGGGAGTTTGTATCATATTTATAAGATGTTCCTATATTTTTTTTGGTCTTTTTAAGCTCATCATGATTATTTGGTGCCCAATTTATCTTTTTTTCAAAGGGGGAGAAATTTCCTATTATGAGAGTGCTTGAAGAGAGAGAAGGAAGGTGAGTTATATATTGGTATTTGAAATCAATTAAAAATGGGGATATTATTTGATAGTTGTCAATAATGTCATGGTGATGTCATGGAGGTGTCCTGGTGAGTGGATAAAGTGTTTTGATATCCTAAGTGACAATGACAAAGTGTGCAATGTGTTGGTCATAGTGTGCTTGAAGTTGGCTTGGTTGATATTTAGTTTTGGCATGATTAGAGATTTTTAGTGATGAGTATAGTGATTTGAGAATGCGAAATGGGTCCTATAAATGGTTATTGATTATTAAATAGATTATGTGTATAAGTTTAATTCATCTAGTAGTTCATATTTTTTATCAACATAGTTTGGTTCTAGTGGTCAAAAATTTGAGTAGGCAGTTTACTAACATCACCATTACCATGTGTTGATGAGTCAGGGGGATTTGATCATATGGTTATCATCAAATTAGTCCCTATTTTTTATCCACTAAATATTAGGTCATGTTCCTAAGAACAATCAAAGATATATTGTTACAAAAATTTGCTCTTAGACATTTTGATAATGTTTTTTTATTTTCAAATAGAGTCGAGTAAGCATGTTGATGATGTCAAAATTCATATGCATTCAAGTTTCATGATAAAATGATCACATGGGTTTTTTCAATATTATTCCTAGTTATTATAAAATAAATATTAGTTCATTCACCTAAGCATGACATAAGATATGCACTTAAAATTTTGGGCTCCTAGGAAGTTTCACATTGTCTTCCCATACTAGACGAATTTGCATGAGGCAAGAAAGAGCTAAATAAGTAGTTTTGTGATGTAATATCTTACACATGTGGATGTTTAAGAATAATATTATCATATGGGTTTGTTAAATTTTTATCCTATTTTATTTTTTCTAAATCTTAGATCATATGCATAAGTACATCAAAAGATATTCATGTGTAGAGTTGGCCTTTCATGTAATTCTTGACATTGTTGGCTCTTTGGCAAAAAAATCTGAGTGAGAATATTAATGGAATTATATCTCACACATGAAAAGGAATCAAGATCATTTTTACACATGGTTTAATTATCATATGTGAGGATAACATATGCTCCAAATTTGATAACATGTGAGTGAGTGAGGTACAAGTTATTGAGGTTTAAATTTAGCTTCTGAGACAGACTACAATGGTTCCCATACTTAGCCAATTTTATATAGGGTAAAGTTTGAAAATAATTGATGGAGTGTGTTTATCAAATACATAAATAATAAAATAGATGGTGTGAAGTGTTAAAATGTTTAATTTTGTGTAGAGTTAAAGATCAAGTTTCTTCCAAGGATTAACAGTGAGTGGGTGATCATATAGATAGAGATCAATGATGTGCATTAAAGTAAAGAGGTCAAAGTGATAGGTATTTAGCATTATTAAAGATCAATGATGTGCATTAAAGTAAAGAGGTCAAAGTGATAGGTATTTAGCTATGGTGAATGTTTAATCTGAGTAGTGAGGACTCGAGATGAGAGCATAATGTTTGATGTTTAACTATGATTGTTTGAATTCAAATATTTGAATTTAACAAAGGGAAAAACCAATCTGTGTTTTTTAGACCATATCTTTTGATCCATAATTATTTTTCTCATGGTGTAAAAATAAAAGTGGTATATGAGTCCAAGTCACATATATAAATATGAATTTTAAGTTCTAATTATTAGTATAGTCAAAGCTATGAAGGTACAAATTTAATAATGTGTTCAACTATGTTCTGCATTTGACTCGAGAAGGATGTTTGATCTTATGTTGATATTACTTCAATATTTCATAATGAATAATATATTTAGGAGTGTTGTAGACTCAAAAATGAGGATTTGTGTTCATCATTAAGGTTTTACCAATCATATACAATATGAACAAAGGTTTATAATTTGACTATATATTCATTCATGGTAGTTGTGTACACAGAATGTTGTTTGAGAAAAGTGTGTTTAAGAAGAAGGGTATTATAATTATTGTTGGAAATTAAGGAGGACCTATAGATCATGTATAATGGGTCCATTCATTTTGAAATTTTTCTTATGTTTCTTAGTTTTATTGGAGAATTTTTAAAGAGATGAATGGGTCTCCATAGGACCTAAAAGTATCTTAGTCCTATTTGAAAGTTGATTGTGATTAAGTGTGACCCACATAAGATGCCTTAAGGGTGAAGGATTGTTTTGTGAATAATAAGGGAAGATTTTGGACTTGATAATTCATTATATATATATATATATATATATATATATATATATATATATATATATATATATATATATATATATATATATATTGATTGAAAACAAATGTGTTGGTTTCTAGACTTGTTAAGGAGACTAAAGAAAGGTACACGTGCGAATTGTGGAGCAAAGGAGAGGTAGAGTGCCGAATTGATGAGTTGATGAGTAGAGCACATTGATGATTGTGTTTATGACATATAGGTCATATTTTTGATGTTATAAAATTTATCTTGTAGTTTAAGGATATGTGAAGATGTATGAGTGTGCATGTGAGGATAATTTGAGTTAATAAAGAGAGAGATTATGGCATGCCTATATCAGAGTCCTATATGAGATAGAGAGGTAGTTATTAAAGGGGTTAGATAAAAAATATACATCATATGGTGTTGAATTCATCATTTTTAAGGTGGAGGTGTTCAAGGAGGGTTTAAAGGACCTGATATTTCTTAGGGGTAGTTTCTCCTTGTGAAACAAGTGTTTCACTAAAGGCCTTTAGTCAGGAGGATATGATCAGGGTTTGATGGTATAAAGGAGCTAACCAGTCTCTTGTTTATTATTTATTATAGGATATTAGTCCATGTTTTTCAAACTTAAGAGTGGTTTTTATTCCCCATGAGGATTTCCCATAGGAAGTATGTGTTATGTCTTTGATCCACTATATGCATTGAATGAATGAGCTCTCTTATTAATGTTGCTTGATCAAGTTGATATATGTTGATTGGTTAATATCTTAAAGGATTGAAACTAAAATTTAAATATCTAGGCTCACTTATTCACCCCCACCTTCCTAATGATTTTAATTCTAACACTTGATTAACTTAGGTCTTTATGACACATGAGGCTGATTCGTATTAGTTAGGACTACACCCACCTTTTCTTCATGCTTGTCCATAATGTGGACTTTTAACAACTCTTCTTAGAGAATCTCCTTCTATCCCATAATGAGTAAGGTATTCCACATAGGTATGGTACCATGGGACTTCTTCATATGATCCATAATGTTAATATGAGAGCTATAAGCCTTTGACTATAACTTAAGAGCAATAGTACCACTTGGATTTTGTGTGAATTGACATATGAATGGACTTATATGATTCTACCCTCTCCTATATTGAAATTTCTAAGTTAGTTGAGTGTTAGGATATTCAAATTTAAAATTAACCTCTTTAGGTGGTTAAGGCAGTGAAGGAGTTGCTCTTCCAACTTTTAATTCATCACCAATTGCCCTTCTATTAGCCCTTATATGAGTGAAAACTAGAATGTCCACCTTGGTTGTACCTCAAATCTGATTAGCTACAACTTACTCAAAGGAATGTTCTCCTTCATGTAATTTTAAAAAAATTGGCCTCACATTATGCCTTAATTCCACATGTTCCTTGTTGATTTGTCATCTTAGCTTGAGTCATGAAAGGAATGTCTCCATGTTACATGGAAGGACCTTCCTTATGTTGTGTAGGAGGTTGATTGTCATGTATTATGGGAGCTTAATTCAATTGCATGAAATAATCTTGGAAAACATCTCCACTTGAAATAATTATCATCTCATGTGACTTACCCTATTGAGTAGACCTTTGACCTTCATGAGCATAATTATTTTGAGTTGGAAATAGTGCTCTAATAGTGGTAGTAGAATTAGGGTTGTAGTTGTTATAAGACCTTGATTGAGTAATATGTGTTTGATCTTCTAGATTATGTTGATATAGAGGTATATTATACTTTATGATTGATAGGGGGATTGATAGGGTGATTGGTATGGTCCATGACATGAACTTTACTACCTATCCAAGGCTACTATCTTGTTATTTTGGGCCTTGAGCAACACTTCAATCTTACACAATCTATTTGCTTAATTTAAAATCTACTTGGTCATGATTATTTGTTATGGGTAAATGAGAAATGGTAGGCACATGGGGGTTGTATCTCTAGGAACAAAGACATGAGGGGTCTTGGGGTAAGATTTCCTTCTTGGATTAGATAATTTTCTACCCTTATGGCCACCTCATCAACATCAGATAGTGTAGTCCCTCCCATGAACTGTATCATGACTAATGCATCAAAATCAATGGCTCTTAAGTATTATAAGAATGAATAATTGGGAGTGGGATTAAATATCATTGGTATCCTATCCCTAGTTTTGTTAAACATATAATTAAATTCTACCATACACTCTACAACTAGGTTACATCACATCACATGACCTACATCAAATAGCATTATAAAAACTAGGTGAGGGAAATAACATGTAAAAGATAATGAAACTTCACACTTCTACAAATCAACAAACACATAAAACACTAAGCTAGAAAAGAGATTTGAAAATAGTCCTTCTTTATTAATTCATAAGGCTTACAAGATATAATTTCAGCAAAGTTTCATCATACCAAATTGAGGGATGAATACAATGGCCTTAGAGCCTAAATATATAAAATGTCAATAAATAAAGAGAGGGGAATATGCCATGGAGAATTCATGGAGAGGTCATGAATGACCCTCATTCACTCCATCAACAATTACAAGAATCAACAATAGCTCCATACTCCCTCCATGCATTGCCTTAATGGTGAGAGGTCATCAAAGAGTCTTTCAGGCATTAGACATCTATTTTTATCCAAGGTTTACTCCATACACAATATGAGAATGACAAATTGGTTAATTTTCTCTCCTCATGACAATTATAAGGCATAAATGTGGTGTAAATAGGCCTCCATTGAACATTTAATAGCCCACCTTCCCTTTGTGCATGTTGAGTAGGATTGGAAACTATCATATCCTCTAAAATGGGAATGAGAAGTGTGATTAATCACATTAATGAGGTATTTATATGTTGTTATAACCCTACAATCACTCACTCAACATCCCCTCACACTGACCAACATCTTCTTTTATCTGATCAACTAGGCCTACTAGGCAATTAGGCCTAGTTTCTTAGTGTTAAGTGCTTGGTTGACCATAAGACCTATATATAACCTCCAATAATGGTTAAGTGAGTCTGATTCAGGTCTGATAAATCATTTCACATCTTGAATTATGCCTTTTTATAGTTATATGAAATGTAAAAATTGGCAACTTGAGCATGACTAATGACACCTAACCCATAGGTTCCTCTTACTTTCCCTCATGACCCTCATAGACTTGTTTTCACTAATTATCATTCATTTGTAGCCTTATAGACCTGATCTTAGCTCAGACAAAACCCTATTTTCATGACCAATCCATCCCCCTAGGTCTCATCGACCTAATACAATAGCACCCAACTAGGATAGGAGCACTAGTGCCACTATTATCTACTTTTAGCTCTATTGTCCAAGCTTACTTCTATCCCCAATATTCAATTTCTTCTAGTTCCCCATCCTTCTCCTTATCAGCCTAACATGATAAAATTCATTCCATGACCAATAGATCCTTATAAAATCCCATTCAAATATCATTTATAAATGGTTGGAAAATATTATCAAGTAAGCAAGAATACAAGTGAAACTACTTAGGAAATCTTCCTTGTTCTCTGTATACAGCCATCTAGTATAGTTCTAGACACATCCAAATATTTGTACCAGTTCCTAACCATCTCAAGCACATCCAATTTAGCATTTATTATATTCTCATATAACAATTTCATAAATCACCTCAAGTGGGAAAACTACATATGGCTTGATCTCTCTTCAGAGTATTGGTATGTAGGCAGTGTGCCCACATATGGGGTGTGAAGCATGTCCAATGCATATTGCATAGACTAAACCCTTTTCCCTATTATCCAAAGTGTTTTTAAATTCAATTTAAGGCTTATAAATGAATAAAATCATCTCTATAGGGAATATTATTGAAGTCAAAGCTTTTAAAATTCAAAGATAGTGTCACACAGACCTACCAAACAAAACCCAAAAAGCTTAGATTCATAAGACAACAATGCCAAACAAAGACTACAACACTAATTCCACTTTTATCCAATTTTATAATTTCTATCCAATTATAAAATGAAATACATAATCCTATTTGTGATAGTGTCCTAGTCCTTCATAGTGAATATTAGACCCTGTCTCAATCGAATCAGCATAGTTTAAGCTAGGTCTTATTTTATCCCTTTGACTACTATTTTTAGAAAAGATCTAATTACCACCCAATTTCATAAATTAGTAGCTATTTATTTCATGTTATTTACTAATTTATCAATCTAGACCCTTTAACTAGATTAGTAATAAAGAACCCAATATTCCCAAAATTGTTATATTATTTGTTAATCCCAACTTACCTCATTTGTACACAAAAATCCTAAAAACCCTAGGGTAAAAATCCTACTAATTTTTTCAAATAATTTTTTGAATTTTCACTTAAATATTTAAATAAAAAATTCATCTCAAATTTTAAAATTTAGTAGTAAATTTTTAAATAATTTTCTTTGAAACCCTAGGTGCCCATACTAGGTCTTAATATTTTTCAAATAATTTTCCAACATTTTTTTGAATTTTTACTAGCATATTTAAATAAAAAAATCCATTCAAAATTCAAAAATAAATAGTAATTTTCAAAAAATTATTTTTCTCAAAACTATAGTTGCACATATTAGGTCCTATTCACTCAAGCATTTTCCAATAATTTTGTGAAATTTTAGTTGAATATTTAAATCAAAAATCCAATTTCATTTTCAAAATCCCATAGTATTTTGTAAAAATATCATTATCCAATCCCTAGTTTCATGTACTATCTCCTATTCACTTCTTTAGGTATCACCTTACATGTTTGTGAAATTCGTATCCTTTTTGTGCAATTTTTAATTCACTATTTTTTGAACTCTGTATTTTATATATTCACTACATGCTTTTTCTAGCTCTTTGCCTATTACAAAAATTGGCAAAAACTTTAAACATATTTTAAATTCTTTTCCTACCTTAACAGTGGCCCAACACACTAGTTTTGATGAAACTGATAGAAGAGAATGTCAAAAGCTCCTAACCAAACACCCCAACATGAAAGATGACATGATCAAAATACTCCAAGAAGAAAAAACAAGAGTAAATAATGGTTAATATTCTCATACTACAGAGCAACTACTTAAAAATGACACTACAGGGGCAACTATGTCTCAACAACCCCCTATAGTAGCCCAACTTGCCTATATACCATCAACTACACCTAGTACATCCTTATCTCCTGATGTTTTAGCCCTTGTTCAAGATATAATATCTCTTCAATCCAAGGTGATACATGTTGATAAAGGTGCCACTATATCTACGTAGGCTTTGGATTCTATTACTCTTGTACATATACCATTGGCATGTCACATTGCTTCTGCACCTTTGCTACAAGGTTTTGTTCAACCCAAGATTATTCTATATGATGGAAAGGGTGATCCATAGACACATTTGGGAGCTTTTCATGTATCATGGTTGGACTATGTACCTAATGATTGGCTACTTACCAAGTTACTTTAATGAAACCTAAAGGATTATGCTTTACAATGGTTCTTTAGTCTATCAAATCAGTCCATCAATGCATTCAATCCTTTAGCCAACATGTTCTTATCTCACTCAACATCAACATTGGTGATAAGATTTCATATGATAAAGTTTCACAATAAAAATAGAGGTTAAATGAGCATCTCATAGATTATGTTCTTCAATATAAGACTATCTTGGCTAAAATGACTAGCCCCATAGTCGATCAAAATTTATAGGATATCTTCGAATAAAGTCTTCTACCAGATTTTCATGAATTGATTATGTTCAAAATACTCTCTTCCTTCACTAAATTGTATCACACACTAAAGTAAAGAGAATTCAAGTTAATTTAAATGGGAAAACTAAAGTACACAAGTATCTCAAACACAACAAATAAGAGTAATATAAAAGCCTTATATAAAGTAAAGGTCAATGATAACAAGAGTTAGAATCCACTTAAAATTAATGTATCTTTAGAGACCCCTCAGTGATTGGTTTTATTAGCACTTCCTTGACATAAATTTCCCAATATACTAATTTCTCTAGCTAGAGTTTCACAATAGCTATTGGATTGTAACATCATATCTCTCCCTCCTATTCAAGAAGTTGACCCAATAAAGCATCTTCTATGGGGATATGATCAAAATCCATTTTTCAAGTTTCATAGGGCACAAAGCCATTCAAAACACAAATGCATCAGTTTGAGACACAAGATACAAGATTTAATAGATGGAAAACATATTGATCTTGGCACTTTAGTTGAGCCTCCTCCAACAAATCAAACATAAGATAAATCATTAAAAATCTTTTAAGATCCTTTTCCATAACATTATAAATAAGAGATATGGAAGACATTAGGGGTTCACCATGCATATCATGCACATCCACCACCAAATACATACAAGGCACCTCTAGTTGAATCACATCCTTTGAGCAACATGATTGGTTTATACAATTCTAGAGTTCTAGTTACATCTTCCATCTCCTTTTTTGGAAAAGGAGATTGTCAAGGATGATTTAGATTATCATGAACTCTTTATTAGAGCTCACACTCATAATCATCCTATTTATAGTGTTCTCATAGATAATGGATCCGGTGTGAATATGTACACTATGACATTATTGTAGCATTTGGGATATACAAAGTAAGATATTACATCGATAGACATAGTTATCAATAGATTCAATGGGCATATATAAAGTTCATTGGGTCAGACTGTAATTCTTCTAGAGATTTATCTAACAAACATCACCAAACCATTCACTATAATTCCCAGTGTAGCAGTTTTGAATATGTTACTTGGTTGACCATGGATTCAAAAACTTTGATTAGTACCTTTTATAGTTCACAAATGCATGAAATTCATTTACAATAATTAGGTTATTATTATTGGTGGAGTTCCATATGAGTTACCACTCCTAACTTTAGAGCCATCTACTATTCCATAGTCACTAGTCTCAGTTTTACCACTAATTTTAGTTTCTCCTCTAGTTATAGTTCCTCCTCTAGTTTATATCTAGACACAGTTGAGGCATCCACCACTAATACATAGGATTCATACACCTACACCAATTCATGATTATAGATATCTTTAAGCTACAATATTCACACCCAAGGTAGTCTCATTGAGATCTCATGCATCTACACATAGAGCACATGTTCAAAGAGTTTTTCCTACTTCCATATGGGTCCCTAAGAGCCCTATAATTGTATCCACTTCTCAAAGTTATAGAGGAAAACCACAACTAGTTTCTAATTTAGATATTATAGAGCATATACAACATATACATATTTCATAGCCACAGTATCATTATTTTCATCATGCTTCATGATCACGCATGATTCCACTCCTTGATACATGACACATTGATAGGGAGTCTTGCATGAGACTCATCGATTAGTATCATTTCTCCTTAGCATTGATTTTACATAGTTTATTATGCTTGATTGTACATATCTCAAATAATTCCAAAATACAAAAACAATATAACATTTCAAAAAATCCAAAAACATTCAAATATATCATAATACCAAAAACAATTTGATTGTATGCATCATCCATGCTCTACATTGATAATACTATGCTAAAATTAAATTTGTTATGTTATGCTATTGTTTGTTAATTTATCTATATTAGCATGCTTCAATTGATCTTATTTGAGTATGTGTAGTGACATCTATCTCTTTGATTACTTCACTCTACCCATTGAGGGGGCATCTTGCTTCTACATCAAGACACACATCAATATACATACCCACTAGGGGCATCTTCTACATGACTACGCCATCCAGGTTATGTCATTCCTATACCACACACTCTAGCTATAATGTTGATGTATATTATTTACTAGCTTACATTGATTACTCTATCGACACAAACTAGTATTTAGCTCTTGTGTATTTCTTTACATATACCTAGTCTTGTACTAGCATGTCTTGCATGCATTCACTTCTTGATTTGATTGTTTAGATGCATTTGTAAATATGGTTTCTTACAGGATTTATTTTCTTTCTTATTTTATTATTTAGATACCCCTATTGATCTAACAATTTATCACTACAACCCATGCTATATCTTAAGATATCTTATTAATTATCATTGCTATATCATGTATCCATAGAACATAACACACTTTTAAGGCTCTTTTTTTACAGTAGTCATTGTAGGGTCTCCATTCTTACCCTTAGAATAAGGGGAAATAAACATGTATTTTGTCATAGAGATCAAAGCTCATATCAACTAAAAAATCTAGTTTCAGAACAATCAAAATAGCAACTAGACATCAAACTAGTTAGAATAGACCAGGCAGATATTTAATAATCTAGAGAAATCATCAAATTTGGCATAGGATAACAACATTGAGACTAGAAAATAATTTTGGTGGTGCTATTATCTATTTCTAATGCTCCTATCCAAATAGTGAAAAAACCATATTTTTTATAAAAAGACAAAAAGGTAAGTTTAGTTATAGTTTTGTCAGCTATAGTTCAGACTAAAGTCAGTATTTTTAGTACAATTTTGCTTAGAGAATATAGATATAAGTTTCATCATGCATGGCATGATGACTCTCACTTCTAGTTTTAGATATGGTAGCTAGTATAACTTCTAGATAAGAATCCATGTTTTAGACACCAATGATTGGTGGAAATGTGCACAACAGATTTGTTTTCTTTCTTTCTTAGTTTGTCATTATCTAGACATTCTCAGTCGTTGCTTGCCTTACTCCATCTATAGGTGGTTGGCATCATTTTTGGTTCGGATTTCATACAAGCCTAACTTTTGAGTTCCTAATTTCCTAAGTTCCTAGTGGCTTCCACATAAGCTAGATTCTTAGTTTTAGAGTGGCTTTCATACAAGCATAATATCCATCTTTTGGAATGGCCAAGAGTAGCCTAGTTTTCAGCATACATTCAACTATCCATGCCAACATTGTTAGATCATAGTACATTCATGGGATTTAGGATCCATCTCATATGACACACATTTCATATCAGTATTAGTTTATAGCTTCACTTCATGAGGTAATGATGGAGCCATAAGTCTAGCTAACCTTTTATTCTTGAGACACCTATTTAGAGGGACTGGACACATAGTCCAAACATTGATCAACACTTTCATGACTAACTAGCTTCACTTAGTAGGTGATGGAGCTAAAAGGATAAATTTTACATTCTTGAGACACTTTTTAGGGAATTGAACACTCAACTCCATTCATGATATTACTCTTGGTAAAACACACATTCAACATCACTCAACACCATAATAGGTTTTGTATTGGTCTGCATACCCAATGAGGTGTATTTGTTCCTTTCTCTTCCTCTCCTTTACCCAAATTTATTTGTTTTTATTTTAGATATAGATTATCTAGTAAGAACTAATATAGTATTTATTTTATTTTTTATATTTATAGCTTATAGTGTGCATCTCTATGCACACCTAACATCACACAAGCTTCATGAGTTTCACCCTTAAAGGTAAGTTTAGGTATGCTTTATAATTTTCTTTCATCCTAGTATTTTACTTTGTTGCATCACTAGAATAAAGGGAGGGAAAATGTAGTCATACAAAATGCAAAAATTGGTAACTTGATCATGGCTAATGACACCCAACCCAGAGGTCCCTTTTGGTTTCCCTCATAACCCTCATAGGCTTGTTTTCACTAATTCTCAATCATCTATAGCCTTCCAAACCTAATCCTAGTTGAGACAAGACCCTCTATTCATGACCAATTCATCTCCTAGGTCCCATTTACCTAGGACAATACCATCCAACTAGAATATGAGCATCAGTGCCATTATTGTCCACTTCTAACACTATTATCCAAGCTCATTTTTGGCCCCAATGGTCAATTTATTCTAGTTCCCCATCCTTATCCTTATCAACCTAACATGAAAAAGTTCAATACATGACCAATAGATCCATATAAAATCCCATTAAAATATAATTTGGAAAATGTTGGAAAATATTATCAAACAAGCAATAATATAATTAAAATCACTTAGGTAATCTTCCCTATTTTTTGCATACAACCATCTAGTACAGTCCTAAGCAAATCCAAATCTCCACACTAGTCCCTAGCCATATCAAGCACATCTTGTTTAGCATTTCTTGCATTCACATATCACAATTTCATAAAGCACATCAAGTGGGAGAACTACATATGGTTTGATCCCTCTTCAGAGTATTTTTATGTAGGCAGTGTGTCCACACATGGGGTGTGAAGCACATCCAATGCATATTACACACACTAACCCATTTTACCTATTTACCAAAGTGATGTTCAAGTATATTGAAGGCTTAAAGAAAATCAACTCTATATGGAATACTATTGAAAATGAAGCTTCAAAATTTTAGAGATAGAGTCACATAGACTTGCCCAAAAAAACAAAAAAATCTTGGACTCTAAGAACGATACTGCTAGAAAAAGACTACAATATCAATTCCACTCCTATCCAATTTTAGTGCTCCTATCCAATTAGAAAATAAAATCCAAAATCCTATTTTTGATAGTGTCCCAGGATTGCATAGTGAATATTAGACCATGTCTCAATCATATCAACATAGTTTAAGCTAAGTCTTATTTTCTCCATTTTATTACTCTTTTTAATAAAGATCTAATTACCAATAAATTACACAAATTAGTATCTTATTTATTTCATGTTATTTACTAATTTATCAATCCATACCCTTTAAATAAGTTAGGAATAAAACCCCAATAATCCTCAAATTGTTAAATCACTTTCTAATAGTGCACATCATATAACTTTGTCCATCTAGGTGACTAGGTCACCTTTCACTACACTTGTATATTGGACATTTAGTGTGGAATTTTAGGATAATTTCCAAGTAGAATTTTGATTATTTTATGGCCTAGGAAGTTATAATACATCTCATACTACCTTCCTTAATTATTTCCAACATTTCACCAAGCTCTTCACCCTAGATATATCTTTAAACCTTTCTAAAATAATGTTTTTGGGAGGTTTATACAACTATCCATACAAACCAATGTGATGGATTGGAACTCTTAAGAGTGCACTATGAGATCCAAGTCTCTACTAAGCCATTTAAATGCATTTGAATGCAATTAGTCAATATATTCTCCATGAGGTCACTATTAGGGTTTTAGGGAGGTTTTAGGGAGTTTGGGTTCTTAGTAATGGTTCATAAATGTTAAGTTGGTAAACTATAAAAAAATTCCACTAATATATTATATACAAGTCCCTTAAAATCTACCAAAATTCTTAAAACTCCATATAACTATTCCTTATAGTTTTTATCTTATCAAGTTGTTCTTCAGGTGATAATTGTGCTTTTTGTGCACCCACAATGCAATTTTAAGTTAAAATGACCAATTCTAATTATTGATATACAAAAAATTATTTCTTACACATATGAAAATAATTTAAAAACATATCCATGATAGTTTTAGGTCTTATCTAATTGCCTTTTATCCTCCATTTTAGACTTCAAGTAGCACTTACCTTGAGAAGGGTGTTAGACTGATAGGTCTAAAGTCAGAGTTCCTACATTCTATCTCTAAGATATATATATATATATATATATATATATATATACATATATATATATATATATACATACATATATATATATATATACATATATATATATATACATACATATATATATATACATATATATATATATATATACATATATATATATATATATACATATATATATACATATATATATACATATGCATATATATACATATATATATATGTATGTATATATGTATATATGTATATATATATATATATATATGTATATATATATAGATATATAGATATATATATATATACATATATATATATATGTATATATATATATATATATCTATATACATATATATACATATATATACATATATATATACATATATATACATATATACATATATATATATACATATATATATATATATATATACATATACATATATATATACATACATACATATATACATATATATATATATATATATATATATATATATATATATGAAGAAATTTTACACCCTCTCTAACATGTAATTCATTTCTTAGTTCCATTATATCATTTGTTTTGGCATTTGTAATCCACTCACATCTCCTTCATGAACACATAGTCCCCTACCTAGGTACCTAAACATGTGTGCAAGTGAATATTAAACATGGAGACCTCTATAGGTGGTATTTTGGTAATTATTTTATACTTATATATCCCTTTACCTCCTTAAAAACATGTATAATTTTCACACTCCTTTCCACTCTCTATATAAATTCCCATATTAACTTTTTAAGGCCTAATTCATACATTGTATGCCCTACAAGTGCCAACTAATATACTATTTGGGTGCTTATGTGACCTAGGGGGACCATCAAGTCTATTTTAGGTTTTAAATTCTTAATTTAGAAGCATTTGAGGGTGTAATTTCCTCATTAGGTCTTAATCAAGGTTTAAAGAGGGTTTTGGTGGCCTATCATCTTAATGATGGTTCATAGAGTATAAGCCATAAAACCAAAATATTTTCCCTTGAGTGTTTATCCCATATACCCTTAAAAATATCTTTAATATCTCCTAGTCACATGGATATTGTATGGTGAGTACCAAGTGAATGTTAGTGACCTTAAAGCTCTTGGTAAGCATTATGGATGGATTGACAATCTTAGGGGTTGTTTATAGACTTAGGTCCTTGAATACCACTCTTTCTTCCATGGAGCTTGAGTAAACATGGGTACCCTACTCACCCTAATATCACTAATATTTACTCATAATTCCATGTGAGATATGAGTATTTTAGTTAGCATCTCGACATGGCATCTTAGGGTAGTGGAACTTGGGAGGGGTGATAAGACAAACTTTGAATATTTATTTATATTAATCTATTCCATTAGGACATATATCAACATCATAAACCTTCTCATGGATTTGAGTATACTCTAGGGTTTGGATATTTCATCAAGATAGAAATGGGGTCTTGAGAGTTAAGGATGGCTTTAGGTCTTATAAGCTTAGACTAACCTTCAAGACAATGAGTTACATGTAGGTAGCCCTTGATGGCTTCAAGGTCACAATTTATCCCTTTCCCTATTATGTCTACTCTTTTCACTTGAAAGTTCACCCATTGAGGAGAGGACAAGTCCATAATCATTCAAGTGGCATAATGAAACCACCTCAAGGCTGTGGGTGTCCCAAATTAGAGGTGGATCTCTAGATGAAGGGCTAGTTCCCCTTAATGTATCACTATAGCTCAAACCTATTTATAGATTTTATAGGATGAAAACAGAGAAGGATAAATAAAATAAATCTACTCTAATGGAGGTGATACACTAGATATTTTGATGGCATCAAACCATAAGTATCTCACACTTGAAATCAAAAGACAACTAGAACATATACTCTTCAATCAATGACTCCTTACATCAATGCTAAATTATGGGGTTATAGATGAATGTACAAATCTAGGAATAATAGACAAGATGCCTATGATGGAACTAATGAAAATACTATCACTTAAACCTTGACATATTGTAGAACACAACAAGAATAAGATGAAAATAGGTGAAATAAATTAGCAACATGCTAAGGAATCCTTAGTCTTCACTTATGAAAATATCACACATTAAAGTAAACACACTAAGTGTAGTCATGTAAGAGGAAAAAAAATAGTAATTTTATTGATAAAAATGTGTACAATTGAGTATGGATTCACCATACTCAGGTGGATCATCCCTACAATAGCCTAAAAGGCTAGAATTTATACAAATTATGAGAGGAGGGAGACAAGGGGAAGCTCAAGAGTCATTAAGACACTTTTAAAGAAATAAGGAGTTATTATATTCATGGAGTCATGTATGAGATATGTACTAAATGTAATCAAAGACAAATGTCCCTCAAACCTCTTTAACTCCTCCACATGTGGCATAAATATCCTTGTGCTTACATAAGAAACTGCCATCATCATTTACCATCACAAAATTGCCTCATCTATGCATAGGGTAAAGTATAATGATGGATATAAGTGAGAGAGGTTAAAAAAAATCCCTCACATTAATTTTATATATTTCTAATAATCCATCTACCTCTGTCTATTCACAATCATCCTTGACAGTTTTAAATGACTCTTTTTCATGTACCCCTCACACTTGGTACCTAAAAACTTTCCAATTCTATGATATAATCCATGAACAATGAAGGATTAAACTTTTAAAGATTTTCCAAGTAACAAGGTTCATGAAACAAGCCTTTAAAGGCTTCCCAATTGGAGCTTCACCTTTTTCCACCAAGTGTTCATTATCTACTCACTACACTGGCTGAGATGGAGAAGATAGCAAACACACTTAAGATCTTAGGTACCTCAAAAAATGGCCATGTATACTTATAAAAAGTATCTAAATATCTCCCAAAGGTGATTTTATCTTTTGAAACCTTATCACACCTATAAAACACATAAATTAGTCAAAAAGAGGCATATTTTACACCATCTATACAAATGTAGTACACCTAGATTACTTGTCTCAATACCTTGGAGAGTCCTATTAATATTTTAATTAGTTTCATGTCAGTTCCACCCCATCCCCATGCTTTAATTTTCTTCTTTCCCCAATCAGATCCTTAGGAATGTTTTTAAGGGTTTTGGAGTGGTATCTACTCTTAATGTTTATTCATAAAGAATATATGTTTAAATAATATCCAAATTCAACTAATGGTTTCTTAAGGATCATACCTATCATAATTTAATATCTTGATTGAACATGCAAAGTATCATATAAGATACAAGCATCTCAAGTTGGCTATTTGAGCCCTTTTCCTACATTCTGTGTGGGTCTAGGTATCTCAATCACAAAAATGATCTTTTGGTGATCCTTTATAAAAAATAAAATATCATAAATATCTATTTTATCTCCATTTACATTTTCCAATCCTTATAATATCTCAACAAGAGCTATAAATGAGAATGACCACTGTTTAGAAACTAGGCCTAGACCTTGTCCAAAGGGTTTGCCTACACCTTGGCGGTTAAAACCTCCTGTTGGCCTTCCAAACCTATAATATAGATCCAAAAAATCATATAAAACTCAATAAATATGCTCCAAATCATTATAATTCTTCTCAAATGTTGAAATTGGAAATGACCCATCCTGAGGGCTTAGGCTTATACCTTGCCTAACTACCCTGCCTGGAAACTTTATTGCATAGACAACCCTGTCTAACATAAAACACTATATAAAGGTTTACCATGTTTTAATATATGTATTTAAG
This sequence comes from Torreya grandis, assembly GCA_037957365.1. NCBI lineage: Eukaryota > Viridiplantae > Streptophyta > Pinopsida > Cupressales > Taxaceae > Torreya > Torreya grandis. The sequence goes on from JARHVA010001931.1 coordinate 1,685,103, forward strand.
CTTATAAAATCACCTTTAATTTTTATCCTAACTTTTGGTTCACTTTTTTGATTCCCTATCCAAATTTGCAGGGTCTGTGTAAGGGAAAAAGTGCTCCCTATCTGAGATAAAATAGGGGGAACTTACCTTATATTACTCATAAAAAAATTATTATATAGTATTAATTGGGTCTTAATTATTATTAATACCAATTTTCATCACTTTAATCCAAGTTTTGACCTCCAAAATTCTTTAAAAAAAGACTAAACCTTATCTAGGAAACTGCCTGCAAGATTTTGTAATGATGACTATACTTTGTGAAAAAAGAGGATCTTGATTTACCCTAAATGTTTAAATTAATTTTATATATTTAAATATCACATATAATACCTTAAATTCAACTAACAACACCCTAACTTCTCAAAACTCCCCTATGCTCCTGTAAATACAAGACTAGGTCAATAACAACCTAGACTAAGACAAGTCTAGAAGATGACTCATGTAGGTGCCATTTTATTGTGAAAAAAAGTTTTTATGTTATAAATCATCATTTTTGAAACATAAAAGTATAATTATCATTTTATATTATCCCACTTTGAAAATTCCAAACCTTCTCACAACTCTCACAATGAGTCACTGCCTGTCCCTACCTACTATAGGTGTCAATTTGAGCTTGTGTATAGATTAAGAACCTTAACATGAACAAAAGTTAGGAACATTATCAAAATTTTATGGACTTTTAGATTTAAAATGTTCCCTATCCACCATCAATACCATCCACACGTCAATCATGGTTTTAAATTGAAGCATTGGTTGAAAATGGTCTTTTTGATTCTCAACCCTATAGATGTTATTGTGTTCAGTGTGTTTGAGCATGACTTTGAGCGTCTTGAACATCATCTTATTATACTCATATTAACCAAATTATTATCATATATTATATTATATGATATATATATAATATTTACTCAATTATATTGCCTTAAGATCCTATCCACCATGTAATATGTCATCTCTAAAAAGCTTATAGGTCTCTGTTTTATCATTTTAGTGACCAAAGAACCTAAACTTAAACTTTTTATTTTAGACATGTTTCTACCTCTCATATATTAAACCTACTACCTCATAATATTTATCATGTTTTGTGACATTAAATGGGATCACTTTATGATTCAAAGCCATAAGGTGGGCAATTTAGCCTCTTTCAAGACCACGTAAAGGTGGATGTATGATACACCATAGTGAACAATAATATGGGAAATTTTAAATATTTTTGAATGTGAACCTTATACATCTTAACTAGACATGTTAATTCATATTTTATAATTTTTATCAATTTGAGCACCTGTATACCTATCCAAAATGTCACCATGACATTAGTAGGGTCTTATAGATGAAGGTTTTAATTGTGTGTAGGTAGGGAGGATGGAGTTGAGCTAGAAAGGTTTGTTGAAAGGCTCCTATCACCCCCATTGCATTATTTATTTTTAAAAATAAAAAAACTCAATTAATAACATTTTAAAAATAGCTCTCAAACACCCTCCTCCATGTGAAAATCACCTATTTGTAGGTGACAAGAACAAATATAGTAGGAAAAGTGAATAATATTCATGGTTTAGGCCTCATGGTTCCTTATTTGATCATCAAATTCAATTTTATAAATTTAAAACATTTGAGACACATTTAATTCCTTCATATCAATGTTGAAAACTTCCATATAAGGCACTTGAGACAATTACGAATGTAAAAGAGTAGTTTGTAAGTAAAGACCAGCCTAGGAGAGGTTTATTGACTATTTGAGAGCTCCAAATCTAAAAAAATAATTAATAACCTATGTAAATGTCTTATAAAACATGGATAAACACCTAAAAATAACCATCTTGTCAAAACCAAGTAGGATAAATTGAAAATAGCTCAAAAAAACCCCTTCATAAATGAAAGTGCATAAAAAAATGCTTAGAGTCTAAGTGATGATTAATAAATAATAATCCATTAAAATAAATCTTATTGACATGAAAATAAATTAGACGTATACCCCCTTAAACCCCCAAGATCAATCCTCCCAAATCCACTTGTACGGCTCAAACCAAGAATTCTAAATTAACCTTTCTTGGCTTGCAAGGATAAGAAGGAAGAAATAGAAGTTGAAACTAAACTTTATGATGAAATATCTACACACTAGGCATGGAGAAGAGTTTAGGGAGGTGAGGAGACACATTTCCCACATTTTAAGCTAGAAATAGACTTCCCAAGTTTGTACAAGTGCCAATAAAGGCCTAAAGTAAAGGGAAAACTGCATTATTCTACATATAAATACCTCTTGTACTGAAATATAACTAGTATTAACATCTTCGGAACTTCTCCACATTGAAATCAATCTTGGTGACAAATTTACTTACTCAACCCATCCATTAAAGTCATTAATTAAGCTAGAAATATGACCAAAAGGCCATTTTTTCATATGAGACATAATAAAATGTAAATTAATGACTTGTGAACATCTTAAAACATCTCAAAGACCATATTAGGAAACATTAAACACAATTTGGAACTTTGACCATGTTGACTCTTTGGTTGGCTTAACTAGTAGAAGGAAGATGGACTTAAACCAAGGCTAGACCAGGGATAAGTAAAGTGTTTAAACCAACATGATACCCCTATATGACATATGGAAACTTATAAAAAGTTTATAAATGGAGGGTTTATCCCAATTTTACTAAAATTCATATTTGGTCAACTCTTTTGGCAATTCTTAGGTGTAACATGCTTGCCTATGGTAATGAATAGTAGCCTTATCCCATCCATTGGGAAAAGGGAGTCAAATGCACTCTAAAACAATAAGATAAGACCTTAACATGAGTAATAAAACAATTTATTGACCATCTCTTCCATGCAAAGCAAAGACACACACAATAAGGAAAACAAACACACATATGTGTACTAAACACTTAGGAAACACAACAAGACAAGATACAAACTACTTATATACATCTAACATGATATGTTATTCTCCTTTATAGATTAAAGGGGAAGTTTAGTAGGTATCTTCCATGACAAGAAACCTCATGGTGCCAAACAAGTTACTTATTGGAGTGGATGCTTGGCGAACCGACCTTCTTACTTGCCACTTTGCTTGCATAAGATCCAAATAGATCAACGTCAAACAAGTTGCCAATGTACACATACTCATTCTAATCTTCAAGACATATTTCTTAATGGTCTCTAATGCTAGTGTATTGTCCTAAGGTGTTCATGATTATCAATTCATTCTTGGAAGGTTGATTTGGCTCATGTATTACTTGGTATGTGTCTTGAGCCAACTCATCTTTCTCTATCTCTTCAAGGATCTTGACAATCTGATTTCTATCCTATTCAATAATATCATGAGGAATGGAATTTGGTTTGATGTTACAATTAGTATAATATTCTTCAAGCTCATCCAAAACTAAATCATTTGATTTTTCAATCTTCTTGTAGTCTCCTTCCTCAATATACAAGCCACACCAATCTGATTGTTCTTCTTCTTGATTAAAGACCAAGACATCATATTTCTCATGGGAATCTTCCTAAAGCTTTTTATCATCACATCCCATAATTTTTTCACCATATTTATCAACATATAATGGGAATCCATAAATTAAAGATAGTTATAGTTCATCATACTTACATGTTTCCATACCTATTGCCTCTCCTACTTGGATTTGAAAAGTATTGTAAATATAAAGCTCCTCATTAGGAACATTTGGAAAAGTCTCCTCTTTATCTTTCATTTCCTCAAGAGTTTATTTCCCTTCATCATCATATTCTTGGAACATTTACATATAAGTGTACCCCATGTCTTCCTCTTGAAACATGTCATCATTTGTATTCAGATCAAAAGGATTTTTATGACTCTTGAGGCTCTCAAATTCATTTCATATGTCTTCAAATTTCTACCACAAGTTTTCTTCCTCGTGTTCATCTTCAAGACTTGAACCTTCTACCTTAGTTTCATCAAATTCTCCTAAGACTGACATTTCTTGAGAGGTAACTTGAAAATGTTATTCATTTTTTCAATTAGATTTTATTTCATTCTCATGATGTTCATCTTAAACATTTGGATCAAATATAGAGTTTTCTTAGAAATCCCCGACCTCCTTCTCTCTCATGGTAACACAAATACTAGGCATCTTTAAATCATGTCCTCTAACCCAACTAGGCTACCAAGGTGGTAGTTTTTATTCAAGCAAGAGATAATTTTATTTATCATCCAACTAGTCCTCCTTATGCTCCCATACCATATGTACATTAGGCCAAAGTGTGATGGGGTGTGGGCAATATAAACTATTTGGTGGTGGTGGCACACATTGTTCAAACTTAGATTGAGGGTGGAGTGTATGATATTATTCATGGATACACATCCCTCCAAACATAGAAGCATTAACTATTGGAATATATATTTTTTATTACCAATGGTGTTTATTATGGTTATCTCATCCTCATAATCACTCATGAGAGTCTCTTGATCAGCCATGGATAATATTTGTTGTTCTTTACTTGCCTCTCTTAAAATAGGTTCCTCCTTAAAATGTGATGAAATGAAACAATGATGAGTAGTCTCATGTATTTAAGGTGAAGGATATGGGGTATGAGATGTATTTTAGGGTAAAATTATTGTATATGGAGTGTGTAATGAATGAGAATGCTTATGAATAGATTAGGAAAAGAGGAAATCACTAGTGAGATTATATGGAAGTGAAACATTGGGATGGTTAGGAAGGGAAATATTAGCATGAGTAGGAGCTGCAATTTATCCTTAAAATGTTGGTGTAAAATCCATGGGAAAATATGACCTCATATGGAAAGGCTCATGAGAATATTCTTGAGGATGATAGGCATCAAAGGATGAAGGGTAGGACTCACATTGAGGCTGATAGGAATGTGTTTATTGATAGCCATTTTCATAGGATTGCCCATCAATATATTGCCCATATGAAGAGGGGAATGAAGGACTATATGGCTACCATATATCATGGGGTGAATAAGGATTATATTGAATCTAATAAAGGTCATATGGAGGTAGATAAAGATCATAAATTTTTTGGCCAGGTACTTGTTCATATTGAGGAGGAATAGGCAAAGAAGGATATGTCTCCCCAACTTATGTTAAGACAAACTCAACATCAAATTAATCCATGAAACCTTCATGAGAAGTGAAAATAAAAATAAAACAACTTCAATCAGGATACTTGGATTGCTTTACCAGTAGATTTATACTTGGAGTCACCATTGGTGCTTAGTGAAATTACCTCCAAAGGCTAATATTGTTAAGAGAACACCAAAACCTCTCAAGGAAAGGACCTTTTGTCCCACTAGGCATGCCAAAAATTATTATCACTTGAACTTCCATCCATTAAGGAGAGGACAAGTACCTCCTCATTCAAGTGGCACATTGGAACCACCTCAGGGCTATGGGTGTCCCAAGTTGGAGGTGGATCTCTAGATGAGGGGCTAGTTCCCCTTGATGTATCACTATAGCTCAATCCTATTGATAGATTATGGGGGGTGAAAAGAGAGAAGGATAAATAGAGAAAATATACTCTAATGGAGGTGATACAATAGATATGTTTATGGCATCTAACCATAAATATTTCACACTTAAGATCAGAACATAACTAGAACATAAACTCTCCAATCAATGACTCCTTACATCAATGTTGCATTATGGGTTTATAGATGAATGTACAAAGCTATGAAGACTATAAAATAGGCCTATGAGGTCACTAATAAAAATACTATCACTTAAACCTTGACATCTCCTAGAACACACCACATGCCCTACAAAAAGAAGATGCAAATAGGTGAAAAAAATGAGCAACAAGATAAGAAATCCTTAGTCTTCACTCATGCAAGATCACACATTCAAGTAAACACATTGAGTATAGTCATGTAAGAGGTAATACTTAGTCATTTTATTGATCAAAAAGTGTAAAATAGTGTATGGATTCACCATACTTAGGTGGAACATCCCTCTAATAGCCTAAAGGGCTAGAATTTTTAGAAATTGTGAGAGGAGAGAGAAAAGGGGAAGCTCAAGAGTAATTAAGACACTTTTAAAGTAATATTAAGGTGTTATGATAGACATGGAATCATTGTATGAGATATTTTATATAGGGAATCAAGCACAAATGTCCCTTAAACTTGTTCAACTCCTTAGCATGTGGCATAGATTTCCTTGTGCTTGCATAAGAAACTACCATTATCATTTGCCTTCACAAAACTACCTCATCTCTACATAATGTCAGGTATGATGATGGATCTAAGTGGGAGGGGTTATAAAAAATCCCTCACATGCATTGGATCAGTTTTTCATCATCCATATTCCTCTAGTCATGCACAATCATCTTTGATAGTTACAAATGATTCACTTATATGTACCTCTCACACTTGGCACCTATAACCTTTCCAATTATACTATTTTATTTATACACAAGGAGACACAACACTTTTCAATAGTGTTTAACTCATCAAGTTCATGAAACAAGCCTTAAAAGGCTTCTCAATAGGAGCTTCACCCTTTTTCACTAAGTGTTCATTATTTGCTCACTAGACTGGCTAAGATGGGGATGATAGCAGACAGACCATGTTTTGGGACATTAAATGGGTTCACTTTAGGATTCAAAGCCATAATGTGGGCACTTTAGCCTTTGTCAAAACCACCTAAAGGTGGATGTTTGATACACCATAGTGAACAATAATATGGGAAAGTTTGAATATTTGTGAATGTGAACCTTATACACCTTAATTAGACATGTTAATTCATATTTTATAATGTTTATCAATTTGAGCACCTATATACCTATCCATAATGTGACCATGACATTAACAAGGTCCTATAGATGAAGGTTTTAATTGTGTGTAGGTAGGGAGGATTGAGTTGAGCTAGAAAGGTTTGTTGAAAGGCTCATATCACCCCAATTACATTATTTATTTTTAAAAATAAAAAACTCCATTAATAACATTTTAAAAATAGCCTCAAACACCCTCCTCCATGTTGAAATCACCTATTTGTAGGTGAAAATAATAAACATAGTAGGAAAAGTGAATAATATTCATGGTTTAGGCCTCATGGTTCCTTATTTGATCATCAAATTCACTATTATAAATTTAAAACATCTGAGACACATTTAATTCCTTCATATCAATGTTAAAAACTTCCATCCAAGGCACTTGAGACAATTATGAAGGTAAAAGAGTAGTTTTCAGGTAAAGACCAACCTAGGAGAGGTTTATTGACTATTTGAGAGCTCCAAATCCAAAAAAATAATTAATAACCTATGTAAATGTCTTATAAAACATGGATAAACACCTAAAATCAACCATCTTGTCAAAACCATGTAGGATAAATAGAAAAAGGCTAAAAAAAAAAACCCTTCATAAATGAAAGTGCATAAAAAGATGCTTAGAGTCTAAGTGATGGTTAAAAAATAATAATCCATTAAAATAAATCTTATTGACATTAAAATAAAGTAGACGTATACCCCCTTAAACCCCCAAGATCAATCCTCCCAACTCCACTTGTACGGCTCACACCAAGCATTCTAAATTAACCTTTCTTGGCTTGCAAGGATAAGAAGGAAGAAATAGAAGTTGAAACTAAACTTTATGATGAAATATCTCCACACTAGGCATGTAAAAGAGTTTAGGGAGGTGAAGAGACACTTTTCCCACATTTTAAGCTAGAAATGGACTTCCCAAGTCTGTACAAGTGCCAATAAAGGCCTAAAATCAATGGAGAACTACATTATTCTACATATAAATACCTCTTGTACTGAAATATAACTACTACTAACATCTTATAAACTTCTCCACGTTTAAATCAATCTTGGTTACAAATTTACTTACTCAACCCATCCATTAAAGTCATTAATTAAGCTAGAAATATGACCAAAAGGCCATTTTTGCATATGAGACATAGTAAAATGTAAATTAATGACTTGTGAACATCTTAAAACATCTCAAAGACCATATTAGGAAACATTAAACACAATTTTGAACTTTGACCATGTTGACTTTTTGGTTGGCTTGACTAGTACAAGGAAGATGGACTTAGACCAAGGCTAGACAAGGGATAAGTAAAGTGTTTAAACCAACATGAGACCCCTATAGGACATATGGAAACTTATAAAAAGTTTATAAATGCCGGGTTTATCCCAATTTTACTAAAATTCATATTTGGTCAACTCTTTTGGCAATTCTTAGGTGTAACATGCTTGCCTATGGTTAGGAATAGTAGCCTTATCCCATCCATTGGGCAAAGGGAGTCAAATGCACTCTAAAATGATAAGATAAGACCTTAACATGAGTAATAAAAAAATTTATTGACCACCTCTTCCATGGAAAGAAAAGACACACATAATAAGGAAAACAAACACTCATATGTGTACTAAACACTTAGGAAACACAACAAGACAAGATACAAACTACTTATATACATCTAACATGATATGTTATTCTCCTTTATAGATTAAAGTGGAAGCTTATTAGGTATATTCCATGACAAGAAACCTCATGGTGCCGAACAAGTTGCTTATTAGAGTGGATGCTTGGTGAACTGACCTTCTTACTTACCACTTTGCTTGCATAAGATCCAAATAGATCAACATCAAACAAGTTTCCAATGTACACATACTCATTCTAATCTTCAATACATATCTCTTAATGGTCTCTAATGCTAGTGTATTCTCCCAACGTGTTCATGATTATCAAATTCATTCTTGGAAGGCTGATTTGTCTCATGTATTACTTGGTATGTGTCTTGAGCCAACTCATCTTTCTCTATCTCTTCAAGGATCTTGACAAACTGATTTCTAGCCTATTCACTAATATCATGAGGAATGGAATTTGGTTTAATGTTACAATTAGTATAATATTCTTCAAGCTCATCCAAAACTAAATCATTTAATTTTTTAATCTCCTTGTAGTCTCCTTCCTCAATATACAAGCCACACCAATCTGATTGTTCTTCTTCTTGATTAAGGACCAAGACATCATCTTTCTCATGGGAATCTTCCTAAAGCTTTTTATCATCACATCCCATAATTTGTTCACCATATTTATCAACATATAATGGGAATCCATAAAGTAAATATAGTTATAGTTCATCATACTTACATGTTTCCATACCTATTGCCTCTCCTACTTGGATTTGAAAAGTATTGTAAATATAAATCTCCTCATTAGGAACATTTGGAAAAGTCTCCTCTTTATCTTTCATTTCCTCAAGAGTTTATTTCCCTTCATCTTCATATTCTTGGAACATTTACATATAAGTGTACCCCATGTCTTCCTCTTGAAACATGTCATCATTTGTATTCAAATCAAAAGGATTTTTATGATTCTTGAGGATCTCAAATTCATTTCATATGTCTTCAAATTTCTACCACAAGTTTTCTTCCTCTTGTTCATCTTCAAGAGTTGACCCTTCTACCTTAGTTTCATGAAATTCTCCTAAGACTGACAATTCTTGAGAACTAACTTGAAAACATTCTTCATTTTTTAAATAAAATTTTATTTCATTATCATGATGATCATCTTTAGCCTTCAGATCAAATATAGAGTTCTCTTAAAAATCCCCCACCTCCTTCTCTCTCATGGTAACACAAATACTAGGCATCTTTAAATCATGTCCTCTAACCCAACTAGGCTGCCAAGGTGGTAATTTTTATTCAAACAAGAGATCATTTTATTTATCATCCAACTGGTCCTCCTTATGCTCCCATACCATATGTACATTAGGCCAAAGTGTGATGGGGTGTGGGCAATATAAACTAGTTGGTGGTGGTGGCACACAGAGTTCAAACTTAGATTGAGGGTGGAGTGTATGATATTAATCATGGATACACATCCCTCCAAACATATAAGAATTAACTATTGGACTATATTTTTTATTACCAATGGGTTTCTTATCATTATCTCATCCTCATAATCACTCATGAGAGTATCTTGATCCACCATGGATAAGATTTGTTATTCTTTACTTGCCTCTCTCAAAATAGGTTCCTCCTTAAAAAGTGATGAAATATAAAAATGATGAGTAGCCTCATGGATTTAAGGTGAAGGAGATGGGGTATGAGATGTATTTTAGGGTAAAAGGATTGTATATGGAGTGTGTAATGAAGGATAATGCTTATGAATAGATTAGGAAAAGAGGAAATCACTAGTGAGATTATATGGAAGTGAAACATTGGGATGGTTAGGAAGGGAAATATTAGCATGAGGAGGAGCTGCACTTTATCCATAAAATATTGGTGTACAATCCATGGGAAAATATGACCTCATATGGAAATTCTCATAAGAATATTCTTGAGGATGATAGGCATCAAAGAATGAAGGGTAGGACTCACATTGAGGCTGATAGGAATGTGTTTATTAGTAACCATTTTCATATGATTGCCCATCAACATATTGCCCATATGAAGAGGGTAATGAAGGAATATATGGCTACCATATATCATGGGGTGAACAAGGATTATATTTAATCTAATAAAGTTCATATGGAGGTTCATAAAGATCATAATTTTTTTGGCCAGGTACTTGTTCATATTGAGGAGGAATAGGCAAAGAAGGATATGTCTCCCCAACTTATGTTAGGACAAAATCAACATAAAATTAATCCATGAAACCTTCATGAGAAGTGAAAATAACAAGAAAACAACTTCAATTAGGATACTTGGACTGCTTAACTAGTAGATTTATACTTGGAGTCACCATTGGTGCTTAGTGAAATTACCTCTAAAGGCTGATATTGTTAAGAGAACACCAAAACTTCTCAAGGAAAGGATCTTTTGTCCCACCAGGCGTGCCAAAAATTATTTTCACTTGAACATCCATTAATTTAGGAGAGGACAAGTACCTCCTCATTCAAGTGGCAAATTGGAACCACCTCAGGGCTGTGGGTGTCCCAAGTTGGAGGTGGATCTCTAGATGAGGGGCTAGTTCCCCTTGATGTATCACAATAGCTCAAACCTATTGATAGATTTTGGGGGGTGAAAATAGAGAATGATAGATAAATAAAATATACTCTAATGGATGTGATACAATAGATATGTTTATGGCATCTAACCATAAATATTTCACACTTAAGATCAAAACATAACTAGAACATAAACTCTCCAATCAATGACTCCTTACATCAATGTTACATTATGGGTTTATAGATGAATGTAAAAAGCTATGAAGAATATAAAATAGACCTATGAGGTCACTAATAAAAATACTATCACTTAAACCTTGACATCTCCTAGAACACACCACATGCCCTACAAAAAGAAGATGCAAATAGGTGAAAAAAATGAGCAACATGATAAGAAATCCATAGTCTTCACTCATGCAAGATCACACATTCAAGTAAACACATTGAGTATAGTCATGTAAGAGGTAATACTTAGTCATTTTATTGATCAAAAAGTGTAAAATAGTGTATGGATTCACCATACTTAGGTGGAACATCCCTCTAATAGCCTAAAAGGCAAGAATTTATAGAAATTGTGAGAGGAGAGAGAAAAGGGTAAGCTCAAGAGTCATTAAGACACTTGTCAAGTACTAATAAGGTGTTATGATAGACATGGAATCATTGTATAAGATATTCACTAAAGGGAATCAAGGACAAATGTCCCTTAAACTATTTCAACTCCTTGGCATGTGGCATAGATTTCCTTGTCCTTGCATAAGAAACTACCATTATCATTTGCCTTCACAAAACTACCTCATCTCTACATAACGTCAGGTATGATGATGTATCTAAGTGGGAGGGGTTATAAACAATCCCTCACATGCATTGGATCAGTTTTTCATCGTCCATCTTCCTCTAGTCATGCACAATCATCTTTGATAGTTACAAATGATTCATTTCTATGTACCTCTCACACTTGGCACCTATAACCTTTCCAATTATACTATTTTATTTATACACAAGGAGACAACACTTTTCAAGAGTGTCTAAGTCATCAGGTTCATGAAACAAGCCTTAAAAGGCTTCCCAATAGGAGCTTCACCCTTTTTCACTAAGTGTTCATTATTTGCTCACTAGACTGGCTAAGATGGGGAGGATAGCAAACACACTTAAGAGTTTAGATACCTCAAAAAATGGACATGGAGACTTATAAAAATTGTCTAACTATCTCCCAAGGGTGATTTTATCTTTTGAAACCTTCTCACACCTACAAAACACATAAATTAGTTAAAAATATCCCTATTTTGCATCATTCATACAAGTGTAATACACCTCAATTTATTATGTCAAGCCCCTAGAGATTAATCTACATCTTCCAATTATTTTAATGTCATTTATACCCCAATATCATGCTTCAATTTGTTTTTATCCCCAATTGGGTCCTTAGGAGGGTTTATAAGTGTTTTGGAGTGGTATCTAGTCTTAACATTTATTCAAAAAGACTAGAGATTCATTCCCTATCCAAATTCCACTAAGGGTTTATTAAGTACCCTTCTTGACCTCCTTTAATATCTTTATACACCATGTAAAGTATCATAGAAGATACAAACATCTCAAGTTGGATATTCAAGTCCTTTTCTTGCATTTTATGAGGGTCTGGGTGTCTCAAGCCCAAGAATGGTTTTTTGGTGATCATTTATACAAAATTAAAGTTCACAAACATATTTTATACCTCCATTGACATTATACAATCCTTATAATAGCTCATCAAGAGCTATAAATGAGAATGACCACCCTTTAGAAAGTAGGCCTAGACCTTGTCTAAAGTGTCTACCTACATCTTAGTGATTGAAACTTCTGTTTGGCCTTCCAAACCTCTAAGATAGATAAAAAACATCATATCAACCTCAAGTATGATTATAAAAATCATTATAATTCTTGAAAAAAATTTAAATTGGAAATGACCCCTCATGAGGGCTTAGGCTTATACCTTGTGTAGCTACCCTACCTACAAACCTTGTTACATAGACCACCATGTCTAACTTCTAACACTATGGAAAGGTTTCCCATATTTTAATATATGTTTTTAATCTTCTAAAATCACTGTTAATGGTTATCATACCTTATATTTCACTATTTTTATTCCTTTTCCAAAAAAATAGGGTCTATGTAAGGGGAAAAGTTCCCCCTATCTGAGATAGAATAGGAGAACTTACGATATCTAACTCACAAAATAAATTATTTTATATTTTTAATAGTTTATTATTTATTTTTAATACCAAGTTTCATAATTTTTATCCAAGTTTTTACCCCCAACTTCTCAAAAAATAAGATTAAACCTTGTCTAGGAAACTACCTATAAGATTTTGTAAGGTTAACTATGTTTTGTAAAAAAAGAGGTTATTGATTTTAAATAAATGTGTAAAGGAATTTTATACTTTTAAATATAACATATAATAACTTCAAGGCTACTCCCAACACCATGACCTCTCCAAACTCCTCTATGCTCTTGTAAATATAAGACTAGGTCAATAACTGCCAAGATTGAGACAAATTTATAAGATGACTCCTATACGTGCCATTTTATTGTGAAACTAGGTTTGGATGTTATAAATTATCTTTTTTAAAACATAAAAGTCTACTTATAATTTTGTATTATCCCCTTTTACTTTTAAAAGGTGATACCTTCTCACAATTCTCACAATGAGTCACTACCTGCCCCTACTTGTTATAAGTGTTGATTTGATCTTGTGTACAAACTAAGAACCTAAACATGAACTAAAGTTAGACACATTATCCATTGATTATGGAATTTTAGATTTTAAATTTTCCCTATCCACCATGAAAACCATCAAAACATTAATCATGGTTTTAAATTGAAGCATTGGTTCAAAATGGTCTTTTTGAGTCTCAACCATGTAGATGTTACTGAGTGTCTTTAGTGTGTTTGAGCATGAATTTGAGCCTATTGAACATCATCCTATGATACTCATCTTGACCTCATTCTTATCATATATTCTATTCTACTATAGAGCTATAGGATTCACTTACTTATATTGCCTTAAGATCCTATCCACCATGTAATATGCCATCTCCAAAAAGATTATAGGCTTCTATTTTATCATTTTAGGGACCAAAGAACCTAAACCCAGATTTCATCTTTCAGACATGTTTCTACCTCTTTCATAGTCAACCTATTGCCTAATAAGGTCTTTAATTCTATTTCACCATGTTTCGGGACCTTAAATGGATTAACTTTATGATTCAAATCCATAAAGTGGGTAGCTTAGCCTCTATCAAGACCACCTGAAGGTGGATGTCTCATACACCATAGTGAACAATAATATGGGAAATTTGAAACCTTTGTGAATGTAAACCTTTTACACCTTTTTTAAACATGTCAATTCATATTTGATAATTTTGAGCAATCTGAGCACCTCTCTACCTATCCAACACGTGACCATGACATCAACAGGGTCCTGTAGATGAAGGTTTTGACTGTGTGTAGGTAGGGAGGATGGATTTGAGCTAGAGAGGTTGGTTGAAATGATCCTATCATCCCAAATTCATTATTAAATTTTCAAAATATAAGCCTCCATCAGGAACATTTTAAAAATAGCTTCAAACACATTCCTCCATGTTGAAATCACCTACTTATAAATGAAAAGAACAAATAAAGTAAGAAAAGTGGAAAATGTGCATGGTTTAGGACTAATGGTTCCTTATTTTATCATCAAATTCACTTGTATAACTTTATAATATCTGAGACACATTTAATTCCTTTATATCAACATGGAAAACCTCCATTCAAGGCACTTGAGACAATTGTGGATGCAAAAGAGAAGGTTGTAAGCAAAGACCAGCCTAAGAGAGGTTTCTTGACTATTTGAGAGATCTAAAGCCAAAATAATAATGAATAACCTATTTAAATTTCTTATAAAACATGGAGAAACACCTAAAAACAACCAACTTGTCAAAACAAAGTATGATAAGTAGAAAGTAGCTCAAAAAATAGACCCTTCATGAATGAAAGTCTATAAAAAGATGCCTGGAGTCTAAGTGATGTTTCATAAATAATAATCCATTAAACTTAGTATTCTTGCCATGAAAATTTAGTATACTCAGTCCTGCTTCAATCCCCAAGAGCATTTCTACCAACTTAACTTGTACGACACACACCAAGCATTCTAAATTGACCTTTCTTGGCTTGGAAGGACAAGAAGGAAGAAATAGAATTTGAAACTAAACTTTATGATGAAATATATACACACCATAAATTAAAAAGAGTTTAGGGAGGTGAAGAGACACTTTTCCCATGTTTTAAGTTGGAAATGGACTTCTCAATTCTATACAAGTATCAATAAAGGCTTAAAATCAATGGAAAATTGCCTTCTTCTACATATAACTACCTCTTATACTGCCATCTAATTGCTCTTGACATATTCTAAACTCATTCACATTTAACTCAAGCTTTTTTATAAATTTACTTACTCAACCCATCTGTACAAATCATTAATTGAGCTAGAAATATGACCAAAGGGCCAATTTTGCATATGAGACATAGTAAAATTTAAATTAATGACTTGTAAATATCTTAAAACATCCAAAATACCATATTAAGACACATTAAACAAAATTTGGAACTTTGATGATGTTTGACAATGTTTGACCATGTTGACTTTTTGGTTAGCTTGACTAGTACAAGGAAGATGGACTTATGCCAAGGCTAGACTAGGGACAAGTAAAGTTTTTAAACCAACATAAGACCCCTATAGAACATATGTAAAATTATAAAAAGTTTAGAAATGTAGGTTTTGACCCAATTTGGATATAAGTCAAAAAATTTCAACACTTTTGACAATTATTGTGGATAGCATGCTTGCCTTTGTTAAGGGCCAGTAGCCTTATCCGATCCATTAGGCAAAGGGAGTCAATTACACTCTAAAATAATATGATCAAAACTTAACATGACCAATAAAACAACTAATTAACCACTTCTTCCTTTTAAATCAAAGACATACACAACAAGGAAAATAAACACACACATGTATACTAAGCACTTAGGAGAAACAGCAAGACAAGAAACAAACTACTTATGTACATCTAACCTGATATGTTCTTCTCCCTCATGGATCAAAGGGGAACTTTTTTAGGTATCTTCCGTGATAATAAACCTCATGGTTCCAAACAAGTTGCTTATTGGAGTGGATGCTTGGTGAACCAACATTCTTTCTTGCCACTTTGCTTGGATAAGCTCTAAATGGATCAACATCAAACAAGTTTCCAATGTACACATACTCATTTTTATCCTGAAGACATATCTCTTGCTAGTCTCTAATGCTAGTGTAGTCTCCCAATGTTTTCATGATTATTAATTCATTCTTGGAAGGTTGATTTAGCTCATCTCTTATTTGGTATATGTCTTGAGCCAACTCATCTTTCTCTATCTCTTCAAGGAGCTTGGAAAACTTATTTCTATCCTCTTTACTACTCTCATGAGGAAGGTAAGTTGGTTTGATTTTACAATTAGACAAGCAAGTGATTCGTGAAAGGAATCACTTTCTTGTTCAATCTACTTGTAGTCTCCATCGTAAATATCCAAGCCACACTAATTTGATTGTTCTTCTTATTGATCAAGGACCAAGAAATCATCTTTCCCATGGGAATATTCTTGAAGCTTTTTATCATCACATCCCATAATTTGTTCACCATCTTCATCAAAATAGAATGGGAATCCATCAAGTAAAGTTAGTGATAGTTCATCATACTTACATGTTTCCATACCTATTGACTCTCCTAATTGGATTTGAAAAGTATTGGAAATATCAATTTCCTCATTAGGCACATTTGTAAAATCCTCCTCTTTATTTGTCATATCTCAAGAGTTCCTTTCCCTTCATCTTCATATTTTTAGAACATTTGCATATAAGTGTGCCTTATGTCTCCCTCTTGAAACATGTCATGATTTGTAGTCAGATCCAAAGGATTTATACACATATTGAGGCTCTCAAATTCATTTCATGTCTTCAAATTTTTGCAACAAGTTTTCTTCCTCATGTTCATCTTCAAGAGTTGACCCTTCTACCTTAGTTTCATGAAATTATCCTAAGACTACCATTTCTTGAGAGGTAGCTTGAAAATGTTCGTCATTATTTAAAGTAAATTTTATTTCATTCTCATGATGACCATCTTCAACCTTTGGATTAGATATATAGTTCTCTTCAAAATCCCCCACCTTCTTCTCTCTCATGGTAACATAAATACTAGGCATCTCTAAATCATGTCCTCTAGCCCGACTAGCTTGCCAAGGTGGTAGGTTATCTTCAAGTAAGAGATCATTTTATTTATCATCCAACTGGTCCTCCTTAGGATCACATACCATAGGTACATTATGCCAAAGTGTGATGGAGTGTGGGAAGTATGAACTAGTTGGTGGGGGTGGCATGTAGAATTTGAAGTCAAATTGAGGGTGGCATGTATGATATTGTTCATAGACACACATCCCTCTAAACATAGAAGCATTATCCATTTTACTATATTTTATATCACTAATTTGTGTTCCTATGGTTATTTCACGCTCATAATCACTCATTAGAGTCTCTTGATCATCCATGCATAATATTTCCTCTTCTTTACTTGCCTCTCTCAAAATAGGTTCCTCCTTGGAAAAGGGTGAAGTGAAAAAATGATGAGTAGGCTCATGGATTTGAGGTGAAGGAGTTTGGGTATGATACGTAGTGGAAGATATAAGGATTTTATATAGATTGTATAATTAAGGATAAGGATTATGAGTATACTTTAAAAAGAGGAAAGCACTAGTGAGCTCATACAGAAGTGAAACATTGGGCTGGTTAGGAAGGGAAATATTAGCACGAGTAGGAGCTGCACTTTGTCCATAAATCATGTTTTAAAATCCATCAAAACATATGATATCATATGGTGAGGCTCATAATAATATTTTTGAGGATGATAGGCATTAAATCATGAAGGGTAGGACTCATATTGAGGCTGATAGGAATGTGTTTCTTGATAGCCATTTTTATAGGACTATCCATCAACATATTACCCAGATGCAGATGGGAATGAATTACTATATGGTTTCCATGGATCATGGGCCTAAAAATTATTATATTGAATATAATGAAGTTCATATTGAGGTTGATGAAGATCATGGCAAGGTTGGCCAAGTACTTGTTCATATTTATGAGGAATAGACAAAGAAGGATGTCTCCCCAACTTGTGTTTGGACAAACTCAAAATCAAATTAATCCATGAAACCTTCATGAGAAGTTAAAATAATAAAAAAAAAACTTCAATTAGGAAACTTGGAATGCTTAACTAGTATATTTATGCTTGGATTCACCATTAGTGCTTTGTGAAATTGCCTCTAAATGTTGGTTTCTTGAGGAGAACACCAAAACTCCTCAAGGAAAGGACCTTTTGTCCCACTAGGCATGCCAACAATTATTCTCACTTAAACTTAAACCCATTTAGGAGAGGATGATTCATTACTCATTCAAGTGGCACAATGGAACCACCTCAGGACTATGAGTGTCCTAAATTTGAGGTGGATATGTAGGTGATGGGATAGTTCCCCTTGATGCATCATTATAGCTCAAACCTATTTCTAGCTTTTGGGGGGTGAACAGAGAGAAGGATAACTAAAAAATATATAATCTAATGGAGGTGATACACCATTTATGTTGATGTCATCCAATCATAATTATCTCACACTTGAAATCAGAAGACAACTAGAACATACACTCTCCAATCAATGACTCCTTGCATCAATGTTACATTATGGGGTTATAGATGATTGTATAAAGCTAAGAATACTATAAATTATTCCTAGAATACTATAAATTATTCCTATGAGGGAAATAATGAAAATAATATCACTTAAACCTTGACATATCTTGGAACACATCACATGCCCTGCAAGAAAAAGATGCAAATAGGTGAAATAAATGAGCAACATGCTAAGGAATCCTTAGTCTTCACTTATGCAAGATCACACATTCAAGTAAACACAATAATTATATTAAGGTAAGACGTAAAAAATAGTTATTTGATTTATCAAAAAGTGTAAAATTGAGCAAGGCTTCAAAATACTTAGGTGGACCATCCCTACTATAGCCTAAAAGGCTAGAATATATAGAACTTGTGAGAGGGAGAGAAGGGGAAGCTTAAGAGTCATTAGGAAACTTTTCAAGAAATAAGGAGTTATGATAGTCATCATATCATGTATTAGATAGGTCCTAAATGGAATCAAAGACAAATTTCCCTCAAAATTCTTTAACTCCTCCACATGTTGCATATATTTACTTATACTTGCATAAGAAATTACCATCATCATTTACCTTCATAAAACTACCTCATATCTACATAGGGTCAATTATGATGATGGATATAAGTATAAGGGGTTAAAAATAAGCCCTCATATTAATTATATTGGTTTCTAATTGTAGAGTAAATTTTTACTCTACGTTGCATTCAAACTTTCAGTCGAGCACTGCAGTTTTGGTTCCTGTATACCTTGGTCATAGTGACAGAATTGGGGCAGAGCACGAGTTCATTTTCCATCTAAGTGTCAAAGTGTAGCAAAGGCCACCAAGTGTTGCTCTCTAAGCATGAGTCTTCTTTCTCCTCTTTTTTTCTTTCATTTCATTTTGCCTAAATGTTTGAATTCAAGCAAATGCTGCCAAGTGTCACTTTCTGAAACATGGGGCCAGCCAACTGGTGTCATCCAAGAATATTTTTATAACTTTCTAGAGAACTGTAGATCATGACACATACCTAATAGCAACTAAGTGGAAGCTTCCATGTGTCAGCATCTGTTTCTCATATCAGTACCCACATTTTTCTTTTTGGCAAAGGTTTTCAAAAGGCTAAGGAGTAGAATGCAGTGGAAGGCACCAAGTGGCAGTTGCAGAAGGCTATGGACTAATTTTCAAAAGTAAGCAAAAGTCACCATGTGTTGGTACTTGAGAGACTTTGATTTAATTCCTGGGTTCAATACTTTGGTTCAACATAAAAAGGCATCATTTTATTTTGCTTAAGTGCCATGAAGTAGTGGAGGCCACCAAGTGTCACTCTCTGAGCCCTTTTTACTCCATCCCCAAAAAAAGTGGAAGATGCCACATACCCCTAGTAGGAGAAGTGGAAGATGTCTTGTATCTTCCCAGGAGTAGCTGAGGTCACCACGTGTCAACTTTTGACAGACCATCTTTGAGCTTCATTGCTGAATAAAGATTGTGGTGGGCCTCGGGTGTGACTTCAAAAGTCTATGGAAGCCACCAAGTGTCACCATCCATAAGAATCTGATATGTGTCCCAAATGATACTACAACATAGCCAGAGAGAAGTAGAGAGAGCCGCATGTCTTCAATGAATCAAGCAAAAAGTGCCAGGTGTCATTTTTTGGTGCCTTCTATGTAATAAGAACATTTTGAAAAAATTGACTAAGTATCCTCTCACATTTCAACATAACAGAGTGTTCCATGTATCTATTGCTAAAAAGTGAAATGGAGGGAAAATTGGCTAGAGTTAATTTGAGTAGATGGAATAGTTTGTCAAGTAGATTTTTGGAGTCCCCCAAGGCATTGAAAGCATCATCTATTTGTCCCCTGTGAGTTAAGGATGGAGTAGAATTGCACAGGAAAAGGGATGATGGAAGGAGTGATCCAAGGATATAAAAGAAGAAGAATTATAAGAAGAAAAAAAGGGGGAAATTCTATAGTTTTAGACTTTCTTGAGTTTTGACCAGTAATATCAATTTCTCTTATTGAAATTTTCTTAAGTTGTAAAGTTAATGTAACTGTGCATGTTTATGTGCCTTTTATGTGGCTGAATGAATTAAGAGGATTGAACTCCATGCCTTGGTTGGTGTTATCTATGTCATTTGCAAAGTAGTATATATTGTAGATTTTTGGGAGTTGTGATTAGGACTGTCATTTGCTTTTGTTTCATTTTCTTGAATCAGAAGGTTTACATGATTGTACATGACTTATGTGCCTCTTATGTGATTGAAAGATTCTATTAAGAAGATTGAACACTGTGCCTTTGTTGACATTCTTTATATCTCAGCAAAAGACTTCCCTATTGTGAGCCTCTATTTCTATTATTCCAATCTCTTACATTGATCATGCACTTATCTGCTCTTAAATGTGATTGAGTCCTATAATAGTTTCACTATGCTCAGGTTAAGATTAGGATTACACTCAGGTGCATCACCATAATTAGGTTTGAGTTCCTACATTTGCATTTTTTAATATCCTATCCCTTTTCCCCAACACTTAACACAAAAGAAGAGACCATCTTCTCTAAAATATAGAGGTTATTTCAAGCCACAATGTCCCACAGCTTGAAACTTCCCATTGTTGATCTATTAAGATCAAGTTCTATTTTAGACTAGTCTTAAAGTTTCCTTCAAGACCACATGAACCAAAGAGCTATGAGGAGTCAGAGCTATGGACTAGTCACCAGATCACAATCTATTGTAAATCTAGGTATTCTTTTTCCACCTTTGGTAATTATTCCAAGAAGAAGAGCTAACTAGTTTGTACCATTACCAAACATGGGAGACCCTATACCCCCAAGAAATTGCTCAAGCTAGAACACTAGTAGTCCCTTAATCCTCCCAACACCACCAGTTGTTTGGGATCCTATCCTAGTAAATGCTCTAAAAGCTCTACCCAAATTTAGTGGGCAAGACTCAAAAACACCTATGAAACATCTTCAAGATGTATCAGATGTATGTGCCATGCATGGTGTCATAGAGCAAAATGTGGCCCTAAGGTTGTTAGCAGCCTCATTCAAAGGGAAGGCTTTAAAATGGTATTGGTCTTTGACCCTAAATACCATATCCACATGGGACCAGCTTAGAGATCAGTTATTTGAAAGATTTGCAGAGAAAGGTGATAAGTCTTCTTTGTTATAGTAGTTAATCACCATTCAAAGGGAATTGCAAGAGGACATGGTTGACTTCAACACTAGATTCCAAAAAACTTGGGATAGAATCCCTATTGTAGCTAAGCTACCACTTGGTATGGCCATAGTATTCTATCTCAAGGCTTTAAATTTAGATATATTTGTTATGATTTAGTCATTGGGAGGACACACTCTGCTAGTAGCTTATGACCTTGTGGTTAGAGCTGAAATCATTTAATTGATGCTAGGAAGTTACCTCCAAGGCCCCCCATGCCTGTATTCCCAAAAATCACCTTACCCTTACCTCAAGAAGTTCCTAAAGCTGTAAGCCTACCTGTGTCTATGTATACTTACCCTCCATCATCCATGAATCAACTAGTCCCTGCTGAGTCATTTGAGATGGATGATATCAAGAGTATGCTAAGGACATTCTCCAATGAGCTAATTAATATAAAGAGGCAACATAATAATTTCCCTAAGCCTCCTTATCAAGGCTATCAAGGAAACAAGTTTTCATCCCAACCAAACCAATATCAAGGCCCTCCAAGATAAACTAACCATCAACCAACAAATCAATTAGTTGTAGCTCCCACACCCTCACAGACCATTCCTCCCAACTCAAATAGGGAGATGGTTCTAGGTCAGAATAATTATGTGGATGATACTAATGCTTGGTGTTTCCCTTGTAATGATGCTCACACACCTAGAGATTGTCTTAGAGGTAATCTACAACAAAGGGTGGCTAAGCAGAGAATAATGGATGGTCAGTTTGCCAATACCAGTAACAATCAAGCCTACTAGTCTCTCAGCATGCAAAATTTAGTTCTAGTGGCTTAGATGTAAGGAATGTCATTACAACAACAAGAAGAAATAGCCCCTAAACATGATTTGTTCTCATGGTTTGAGGATGAAGAAGCAGTTTTCTTGAATGAAGCATCTACCTCTTAGAGGCCAGTAGTGTAATCTGATTATTACAACAGATCAAAGAGGAGGATGGTGGAGCAGTCTGAGGTTGTAAGTGGTTAAGTCAAGAATAATCCTCCATCACAAGGGTAAAGGAATGCTACTATTAGACAAGAAGTGCCTCAGCTAGTATAAGATCAAGGGATTCTTATCCAGGTTTAAGAAAAAACAAGGTATCCTTATTACCAAAAAACTCAGTCTTTGGGACAAATAATTGTAGTAGATTAATTAAAGAGGACTCTAACACAAGTATCGATATGGAATATTTTGGCTATTCCTAAACAAAAGACACTACTACAAGAATCTCTGCAAGGGCAAGCATTACCCAAAGGCACTGTTACCAAAGAAGGACCTACTGGAAAGGAAAAGCTTAAAGATATGATTCCTCCAATGACAATAGCCTTCATGGATAATACAACACAAGTAAATCCAATCTAGAGCCTTTCTATTTGACTCTAATAATTGGAAGGAAACTCTTGCATAATGCATCAATAGATTCAATAGTTAGCATAACTATGATGCCCAAGCAAATCGCTGA
This sequence comes from Torreya grandis, assembly GCA_037957365.1. Taxonomy (NCBI): domain Eukaryota; kingdom Viridiplantae; phylum Streptophyta; class Pinopsida; order Cupressales; family Taxaceae; genus Torreya; species Torreya grandis. Next base: position 1,708,444 of record JARHVA010001931.1, read on the forward strand.
TGCTTTGAAAATAAATTATGAACCCCTTGTAAAAGGAGTTATGCAACTAGATGGCAAAATAGTGCAAAACATAGGGAGAATTAAACAACTCCCCTTATAGTTATACACATGTCCCAACATAATTGTCATCCAAGATATAGTTGTCATAGATATCCCTCTTATCTTTGGGTTATGTTTATCCATAGACTTTACAACAAAAATAGAAGGGTATATGTCTCTTGACTGGTCTCACCTCATCCTAAGAACTAGATACGGTTCAAAGATGAAAATTCTATCTGAACCACTATCTAAAGACCATATCACTAATGAACCAACAACAAGATTAGAAGCAGATCACGCCATGATGAATAAATAAGAAAGAATTTTTGTCAAAGAACTAGGAGACTAGACTGAGCATGATCAAGAAGAAAAAATAGCCAGTTGTTGGCTATGATGCATAGCGACCCGTATGGGAATTATGACTCTACTAGTTTGGGCATGTATGCCATTTTTGATGAGGATCAGACAATCCCAAATGTTATAGAGAAATAAGAACCTACTGCTCAAGATTCAGAGCTTTGGACTTTGAATTTTGATGGGGCTAAAAGTAAACATGGTGTTGGAGCAAGAATTTGTCTTACTACTCCAAATGGTGATAAAATTTTAAGGGCTATCGAATTCCAATTTTCTTACACTAATAATGATGTAGAGTATGAATATTTAGTACATGGGATCCTTTTAGCCAATAAAAAGGGAATAAAAAACCTAAAAGTAAAAGGAGATTCAAAATTAGTGGTAAAGCAAATTAGGGAAAAGGCAATGGCCAAGAATGTGAGAATGAGATCCTACAGGCATAAGATCTGGGATTTTATAGAAGATTTTGAAGCTTTCAATATTGAGATAATCCCTAGAAGTCAAAACTTTGAGGCTGATAGGATGGCTCAGATTTGCTCATAGTTTAACCCAATAACTAGCCTATTGGTTAACAATGAGTCAGTAAAAATTATAGTGAGGCTAACCACCCCAGACAATGATGAAAATTGGCAAGTATTTGAAAATGATGCTCAGGTAATCTCTTTCTTACAACAATCAAATGAGTTTGCAGATCAGTTGCAAGATAAAATTAAAGAGGCATATGGTGATCAGATTATATAATTGAGGACTAATAAGCTCCCTAAGGGATTGATCACCTTAGAAAATTTGTTTGACCTAGAGGATATAAGCCTAGAAAAGAAAAGTTTCTAGGTAGATAAAGCAAACTATTCTGAGGTAGAGGTGAGTGATGGGAAGAGGCTAAAAGTTGGGAATTCTACAACTCAATAAGAGAAGAAAAAATTAATCGAGCTGTGCCAAAGTATGATAGAGTCATAGCTTAGAGCTATGAAGATCTTCATGGATACAACAGAGACATTATCTAACACACAATAGAGTTGACTGAAGGGTCCAAACCCATCAGATAGAAATAGAGGATAATGAATCCAAGGATTGAACCTCTAATGGTAGATGAGTTGTAGAAGCTTTTAGATTCAAAAATAATATTTCCAATCAAACACTCAACTTGGGTATCAGATCTAGTCCCAGTTAGGAAAAATAATGGAGATGTAAGACTCTGTGTAGATTTTAGAGATCTAAATAGGGCATCTCTGAAAGACCACTATCCCTTGCCCTCCATTGAACAAATTCTACAAATTATGGCCAGATTAGAGAGGTTTTCTTTGCTAGATGGTTTCTTTGGATATAATTAGATTTGGCTAGCTGAGGAAGACCAATACAAAACTACTTTCACTACCAAATGGGGGACATTTTCCTACTTGAAGATACCATTCGACTTATCAAATGCAGGAGCCACCTTTCAATGAGTTATGGATATAGCCTTTGGTGAGATAATAAACAAGATCATCTTGGTCTATCTAGATGACCTCACTATTTTCTCAAAAAAATGTTGATGATCATTTTGATCATTTAGAGTCTATCTTCAAGAAATGTCATGATTTTGGGATATCATTGAATCCCAAGAAATGTATTTTTGTTGTACCTCAGGGTAAACTGTTGGGGCACATAGTATCTAAGGAAGGAGTTTCTATAGATCCTGAGAGAATCACAACTATAATGGACTTACCTCTTCTAGTAAATAAAAAGGTGGTCCAGTCTTTTTTGGGGAAGATCAATTTTGTCAGTAAATTCATATATGATTTTGTAGGCTTGGTTAGACCAATGACACTCTTGCTAAAAAAGGACCTGGTCTTCAAGTAGACTACAAAAGGGAAGCAAGCATTTGAAGGGGTCAAGAAGGCTATCTCAGTAGCCCCAGTGCTCAAGAACCTAGATTTTTCCAAGCCTTTTATAATGTATGTCTATGGAGGAGAGTCAAGTATTCCTACTGTATTGACTCAAAAGAATGACAGGCTAGAAGGAGAGCACCCAATAGCCTTTTTGTCAATAACTCTTAGAGAGTATGAGACCAAGTAAAATATTGTGGAAAGACAAGCCTATGACATGGTAAAAGCTCTCAAGAAATTTAGGCATCTGATATTAGGGAACAAAATTTTGATACTTGTAGCTCACCCAAGTGTCAGGGAATATATCATGGAGGGGGAAATTACTGAGAAAAGATCCAATTAGATCACTAAGATCCTTGAATATGATGTAGAAGTCAAACCCACCAAACTAGTCAGAGGTAGGGGTGTGTGCCAATATATAACCCAAGAGCTTGAAAAGATGTTACCTGAGGAAGTAGATTCAGAAAGAGAGATAGAGACAGTGCTAAAATTACAAGAGATTGATCAGGAATCCTGGGTCACAAGCAGGATTCAATTTATGAAAAATGGGGTCTATCTAAGAAAACTCCCTTGAAATAAGAGGAGATATTACAACATGTAGGGAGTTCATTTTTTTTAATTGAACAAGTCCTTTTCAAAAGAAATTCTGGTGGAAAATTGTTAAGATGTGTAGAATAGGCTGAAGCTAAAAGGATACTATATGAAATGCATCATGGAAAATTAGGGGGGCATTTTTATGCAAAGACCATAGCCATAAAGATAAGTGAGGTAGGATATTTTTGGCCTGATTTATTTGTAGATTGTTATTAGCTGGTTAAAAAATGTCAATCCTGCCAGTATTAATGGGGATGAGGAGGAATGCAGCCATGCCACTTAGTCCTATAGTTGTAGATGAACCTTTTGCTCAATAGGGTCTTGACTTCATTGGAATGATAAATCTAGTGTCTAGCATGGGTCACAAATGGATATTAACTACCACAAACTATTTCACCAGATGGACCGATGTAGTCCCACTTAAGGAAGCAATAGAGAATGTGATCCTATATTTTCTAGGGGGCATCACTATTTGCTTTGGGGCTCCTCACACCATCATATCAGATAATGCTAAATCATTCTTGGGGTCTAAAGTATCTAAATTTGCCTTGAGACATGGAATATATCTAAAAACTTCATCTAACTATTACCCTCAAGGTAATGGTCTGCCAGAATCAACCAACAAGAATGTGATAAGACTCATCAAAAGAGCAGGGACTGGTCATCACAAAGAGTGGCATAAGGTACTTAATCTGGCATTATGGGTTGATCGAATCATGCCTAAGTAGGTGATCAAAATGTCCCCATACGAATTGGTATATGGAAAGTCTACTATGATCCCCATAAGTTTGGAAATCCCTGCTCTCTAGCTGATCAAATAGATTGAAATCAAAGAAAATGGCCCCATGCAGGTTAGACTCACAAAAATTTTAGAAGTTTAGGAAGAGGAAAATGGCCTATGATTCATTTATCAAGCATCAAGGAATGGTTAAAAACTATTTTGATAAAAGGACTTCAAATCCTAATTTTGAAGTAGGCTCAATTGTGTTAAAATGGGATGTGAGGGCCACCAAGCTAGGTCAGCATACCAAATTTGAAGCACTATGGACTAGCCCATATAGAATTTGTGCATGCAAGTAGAAGAATTCTTTTGAGCTAGAGTTAATGGAAGGAGAACCTGAAGAGATTCATATAAATGGAATCTATTTGAAACATTTCAATTGACTTAGATCTCTAATGTATTATAGTTAAGTAATTTCCTTTCTCACATGGTTTTTCCATTGTTTTCCCACTTTTCTTATAAATAAGTGTTTTAAACATGTGTCAATGGCTCTTTTGAGGCTATAATTTTTACAATTTTGATCTAGTGGGAGGTGGAGTTTTCTTTTTGATTAGGCTCAAAAGTCTTGAGGGTCACTAATAATTGTATAATAAATTTTTACTCTACCTTGCATTCAAACTTTCAGTCAAGCACTATAGTTTTGGTTCCCATATACCTTGGTCATAGTGGTAGAATTGGGGCAGAGCGCAAGTTCTTTTTCCATCTAAGTGTCAAAGTGTAGCAAACGCTGCCAAGTGTCACTCTCCGAGCATGAGTCTTTTTTATCCTCTTTTGTTTCTTTCATTTCATTTTGCCTAAATGTTTGAATTCAAGTGGACGTTGCCAAGTGTCACTTTCTAAAACATGGGGCCAACCAACTAGCATCATTTGAAACTCTTTTTTATAACTTTCTAGAGAACTGTGGATCGTGCCACATACCTAATAGTGACTAAGCAGAAGCTTCCATGTGTCAGCATCCATGTCTCATATCGGTACCCACATTTTTATTTTTGGAAAATGTTTTCAAAAGGCTAAGGATCAAAATGTAGTGGAAGGCACCAAGTGGCAGTTGTGGAAGGCTCTGGACTACTTTTTAGAAGTAAGCGAAAGTCACCACATGTCGGCACCTAAGAGAGTTTGATTCAATGCTTGGGTTCAGTACTTTGGTTTAATGTAAAAAGGCATCATTTTATTTTGATTAAGTGCCATGAAGTAGTAGAGGCTACCAAGTGTCACTCTCTGAGCCCATTTTACTCCATCCCTGGAAGAAGTAGAAGATGCCACATACACCTAGTAGGAGAAGTGAAAGATGCTACATATCTTCCTAGGAATAGCAGAGGTCACCACGTGTCAACTTCTGAGAGACCATCTTCGAGCTTCATTGCTAAATAAAGATTGTGGTGGGCCTTGGGTGTGACTTCAAAAGTCTACAAAAGTTGCCAAGTGTCACCATCTATAAGAGTCCAATATGTGTCCTAAATGATACTATAACACAGCCAGAGAGAAGTGGAAAGAGCCACGTGTCTTCAATGAATTAGGTGGAAAGCACCAGGTGTCATTTTTTGGTGCCTTCTAAGTAATAAGAGGATTTTTAGAAAATTGAATACGTGTCCTCTCACATTTCAACATAACAGAGTGTTTCATGTATCTATTGCCAAAAAGTGAAATGGAGGGAAAATCAGTTGGAGTTAATTTGAGTAGATGGAATAGTTCACCGGGTAGACTTTTAGAGCCCCCCAAGGCATTAAAAACATTGACTATTTGTCCCATGTGAGTTAAGGATAGAGTAGAATTGTGTGGGAAAAGGGATGATGGAAGGATTGATTTGAGGCTATAAAAGAAGAAGAATTGTAAGAAGAAAAAAGGGGGGGAGAAATTCTATAGTTTTAGACTTTCTAGAGTTTTGACCGGTAATATCATTTGCTCTTGTCACAATTTTCTTAAGTTGTAAAGTTAACGTAACTATGCATGTTTTTGTGCCTTTTATGTGGCTGAATGAATTAAGAAGATTGAACTCCATGCCTTGGTTGGTGTTATCTATGTCATTTGAAAAGTATTATATACTATAGATTTTCTGGAGTTGTGATTAGGATTGTCATTTACTTTTGTCTCATTTTCTTGAATCAGAAGGTTTACATGATTGTACATGACTTCTATACCTCTTATGTGATTGGAAGATTATATTAAGAAGATTAAACACTATGCCTTTATTGACATTCTATGTATCTCAGCAAAAAACTTCCCTATTGTGAGCCTCTATTTCTGTTATTTCAATCTCTTACATTGATCATGCACTTGTCTACTCTTAAATGTAATTGAGTCCTATAATAGTTTCACTATGCTCATGTTAGGATTAGGATTATACTCAGGCACATCACCATAGTTAGGTTTGAGTTCCTGCATTTGCATTTTTGTTTAATCTCCTATCCCTTTTCCCCAACACTTGACACAAAAGAAGAGACCAGCTTCTCTAAAATTTGAAGGTTGTTTCAAGCCGCAATGTCCCATAGCTTGAAACTTCCCATTTTTGATTGGTTAAGATCAAGCACAATATTAAATCATCAACACTAATCATCCATCTTCCTCTACCCATACACAATCATCCTTGATAGTTCTTAATGACTCGTTTCCATGCACCTCTCACACTTGGCACCCAAAACCTTTCCAATTATACTATATGATCTATTTACAAAGAGGGATGAAACTTTTCAAGAATTTACAATTCATCAATTTCATGAAACAAGCTATAAAAGGCTTCCTAATTCGAGCTTCACCCTTTTCACTAAGTGTTTATTATTTGCTCACTAGATTGGCTGAGATGGAGAAGATAGAAGACACTCTTATGAGTTAATATACCTTATTAAATTTCCATCGAGAATTATTAAAAGTCTTCAACTATCTCCTAAATATGATTTGATCTTTTGAAACCTTCTCACACCTACAAAACATATAAATTAGTCAAAAAGATCCCTATTTTGCACCATCCATACAAGTGTAGTACACCTCAATTGCCCTTGTCATGACCCTAGAGAGTCCTCTACATATTCCAATTAACTTAATGGAATTTATAACCCATCCTTATGATTTAATTTCTATCTTTCCCTAATCATGTCCTTAGGAGGGTTTGTAAGGGTTTTGGAGTGGTATCTGGTTTTAAAATTTATTCATAAAGACTAGACATTCAAATCTAGTCTAAATGCCACTAATATTTTTTTAAGGACCCTCCATAAACTATTTGAATAGATTTATCCACCATTCAATGTATCATATAAGATATAAGCATCTCAAGTTGACTATTTGAGCCCTTTTCCTACATTCTGTGAGGGTTTGGGTGTCTCAAGCCCAAAAGTGATTTTTTGGTGATCCTTTATACAAGTTAAAATTTCATAAACATATTTTTTACCTCCATTTACATGCTCCAATCCTTATAATATATCATCAAGAGCTATAAATGAGAATGACCACCCTTTAAAAACTAGGCCTAGATTACTTGTACCTTAGTGGTTGAAGCCTTTTTTTGGCCTTCCAAACCTCTAAGATAGAAAAAAAAACATCATATCAAGCTATGTAAATATTATCCAAAGTGTTATAATTCTTGGACAATTTTTAAATTGGAAATTACCCCTCATGAGAGCTTAGGCTTATACCTTGCCTAGCAATCCTACCTGCAAATCTTATTGCATAGACCACCCCATATAACTTATAAAACTATATCAAGGTTTCCAATGTTTTAATATATGTTTTCTAGATTATAAGATCACCTGGCATGGTTATCCTAACTTTTGGTTCATTGTTTTGATTCCCTTCCCAAATTTGTAGGGTCTGTATAAGGCCAAAAGTACCCCATATCTAAGATAGAATAAGGGGTACTTCCCCTATCTATCCCAAAAAATAAATTATTGGATAGTTTTAATTAGGTCAAAATGATAATTAATATAAATTTTCAGCACTTTAATCCAATTTTAGTCCTCACAATTTCTCAAAACATAATATTGAACCTTGTCTAGGAAGCTGTCTGCAAGATTTTGTAAAGCTAACTATGTTTTGTGATAAAAGAGGCTCTTAATTTTCCCTATAGGTGTAAGGGAATTTTATATGTTTCAATATCACATATAATAATTTCAATTCTAATCCCAATACCCTATCCTCTCAAAACACCCCTATGTTCTTGCAAATACAACACTAGGTTAATAACTGCCTAGACTGAGACAAGTCTAGAAGATGACTCCTGTAAGTGCCATTTTCTTGTGAAACCAAGTTTGGAAGTTATAAATTCTCTTTTTCTAAACCTAAAAGTTTAATTATAATTTTATATTATCCCATTTTACTTTAGAAGGCCAAACCTTTTCATAGATCTCACAATCAGTCACTGCCTGCCCTTACCTACTATAGGTGTTGATTTGAGCTTGTGTATGGATTGGGAACCTAAACATGAACTGAGGTTAGGAAAATTATCCATTTGGAATTAAAATTTAAAATTTTTCTTATCCACCATCAAGACAATCCAAACATGAATAATGGTTTTAAATTGAAGTATTGGTTTAAAATGGTCTTTTTGAGTCTTAGTCCTATAGATGTTACTGTGTGTCTTTATTATGTTTGAGCATGACTTTGAGCCTCTTGAACATAATCATATGCTACTCATATTCACCCCATTCTTGGAAAATTTTATATTCTATGATATATTTATCAGATTCACTTACTTATATTGCCTTAATATCCTATCCACCATGTAATATGCCATCTCCAAAAAGCTTATAGGCCTCTATTTTATCATTTCAGGGACCAAAGAACCTAAACTCAAATTTATTATTTCAGACATGTTTCTACCTCTTGTTTAGTCAACCTATGGCCTCATAAGGTCTATCATTCTATTCCACCATCTTTCAATACTTTAAATGGGTTCACTTTATGATTCAAAGCCACAAAGTGGGCACTTTAGCCTCTATCAATACCACTTAAAGGTGGATGTCTGATACACCATAGTGAAAAATAATATGGGCATGTTGAAACCTTTATGAATTTGAAACTTTTACACCTTTCTTAGATATTTAAATTCATATTTGATAATTTTGAGAAATTTTATCACCTATATACCTATCTAATATGTGACCATGACATCATTAAGGTCCTCTAGATGAAGGTTTTAACTGTGTATAGGCAGGGAAGATGGAGTTGAGCTAGAGAGGTTTGTTGAAAGGATTATATCACCCAAAATTCATTAGTAAGTTTTAAAAATAAAAACATTTATCAATAAAATTTTAAATACAACTTCAAACACCCTCCTTCATGTTTAAATCACCTGATTATAGGTGAAAAGAACAAACAGAGTAGGGAAAGTGGATAATGTGCATGGTTTAGGCCTCATAGTTCCTTCTTTGATCATCAAATAGAATTTTAACTTAAAAACATCTGAGACACATTTAATTCATTCATATCAATATGTAAAATCTCCATTCAAGGCACTTGAGATAATTGTGGATGCAAAAGAGTAGTTTGTAAGTAAAAACTAGCCTAAGAGAGGTTTCTTTTCTAATTGAGAGTTCCAAAGACAAACTAATAATTAATAACCTTTTCAAATGTATTATAAAACATATAGAAATACTATAAAACAACCAACTTTTCAAAACTAAGTAGGATAAATAGAAACTAGCTAAAAAATAGACCCTTCATGAATGAAAGTGCATAAAAAGCTCCCTAGAGTCTAAGTGATGGTTCATAAATAAAAATACATTAAAATTAGATTTATTTACATGAAAATTAATTATAATTAGACCTCCTTTAACCCCCAATATCATTACCCCCAACTCCACCTATATGGCTCACACTAAGCATTCTAAATTGACCTTCCTTGGCTTGCAAAGACAAGAAGGAAGAAATATAAGTTGAAACTAAAATTTATGATGAAATATCTACACGCCAAGCATATAATATAGTTTATGTATGTAAAGAGACAATTTTCCCATTTTTTAATCTAGAAATGGACTTCCCAAGTCTGTACAAGTGCCAATAAAGGCCTAAAATCAAGGGAAAACTACCTTATTATACATATAACTACCTCTTGGACTAACATATAAATAATCCTAACATATTATAACATCCTACACATTTAAATCAATCTTGGTGACAAATTTTATTACTCAACCCATCAGTACAAGTCATTAATTAAGCTAGAAATATGACTAAAAGGTCATTTTTGCATATGAAACACAATAAAATTTAAATTAATGACTTGTGAACATCTTAAAACATCTCAAATACCACATTGGGATACATTAAACACAATTTGTAACTTTTACCTTGTTTTTTTTATGTTTGACCATGTTGACTTTTTGGTTGGCTTGACTAGTACAAGGAAGATGGACCTAGACCAAGGCTAGACCATGGATAAGTAAAGTGTTTAAACCAACATGAGACCTCTATATGACATATGGAAAATTATAAAAAGTTTATAAATGTATGGGTTGACCCAATTTGACTAAAAGTCAAATTTGGTCAACATTTACCTTCTATATATGCCTTCATCTTCCTTGATCGTCATCTTAGTCCATCTCTCTCTTAGTGCTATCATGATCATTATTGTTAGGGAGTGTCTAAACAACTATGTTATAGGCCTATGTAGGAACTATGTCTCATCTTATTTACTATGGGTGGAATTTTGGGGCTCATATAATAATGCTTTTAAGACCTAACCATAGCTTCTACAGTATTGGCCTCACCTCTTTCTACTAACAACACTTACAAAGTCATAAACTGAAGTCTGTGTGTCTTGGGTGTCTAACCCAGACTAGGTAGATTTAATGCCTAACCATACCCATAAGATATTGAAGATTATGATTCACATTCAAATGGATTAATCTAGTCACTTGTTTCTATTATTATCCACATCATTTGGGCACTCTGACTAGTTAGGTAAACTTAGGTGTATCTAGACCATTATGAATACTTGAATTAGTTTACTTGATCACCCTTTCAAAACCCTTTATCCTTGGAAACATGATATCTATGCTCTGACCATAATCTTAGTTTTAGTTTTCTCTTTTGTGGAATATCATATCTCATATTCAAAATTAGAGGTAAATCATTTATAGCTCTGAGTTTGTTGATCTAGGTATGTTGACTATCAAGGGGTTTATACACATGATTATGAGTAAGAGGGGTGATTTAATGTTATGTTTGAGACCCCGGTGGCCTTTATTGAATTTAAATCACACCCTTTAAGATACCCATCTTCATAATCTATGACCTTTATTTTCTTTTTGAGACTCAACTATATATGATGGTTTTGAAACCCTTTCAAGGATGGTTATAATTATACCTCTTGAACTTGGTTATGCTTCCTCAACATTATTCACAATTTTATATTCCCTATTCTCATATAATCAATGGTTCTTGGTATTAATATGCAACATTTAGAGCTTTTCTCCATGCCTTGGATTTGGGTAGAAGGGTTTAAACCTGTAATGGCTATGTGACTTTATGGATTTTAAAATTGGAACCAAGGCCTGTTGATAGGTGAAGTGGTTTGGTGTAACTATAAGATAACAAATACCTTTGAGAGATGCCATTAATACGATTGACTCATGTTTAAGACCACCTAGGTAGACACTAGACACCTTTTCTTACACAATCCATAGGGAAATAAATTTGGAGATGTTTACTCAAACACATGAAGGGAGGACTTGAAACCTAGGATTCTAAAAATACCTTAATTTATGCTAATAAATCTTAAATTCTACTAGTAAAGGTTTGTGAAGGTATTTGAGGATAGTTGATAGTTCTTTAGCATTGAGGTCCATAATGAGGTATGATATTTATGAGAGAGAGAGACTCTTCCACATGTGTTGATGATACCTATGATAATTTTATAGTTTCCTAATGACATCCAATATCCTCCATCATGAAACACTATATTCTCCCTTGTGATGAAGCTCAAATATGTAGGCAATCTCATTTGAAGGTAAGAAATTGTGATAGTTGAAGATCCATTAGTGATCAGGTGTATTGTTAATGATGATAAACTTAAATAGATTTATTGAAAATCTATAATCATATTCAACATCTTTTCCTTGACATATATCATACATCGAAGGTTCTCAAAACATAATGAAGACATGCTTGCAATCTACACATTTGACTATATGGAGATTTATTTACTCACAAAACTTCACATGTGTGAACTAGAGATGGAGAATGAAATATAAAGACCTTGTAACTTGATAAAGACATGTATAATCATTAGTTTTATAAAAAATGCTATAAATACACCAAAATAATTCCATTCTTGACCTTGTGTTGATGTAGAAGGATAATCTGATTACCTTAAGTTCTTAACTAAATCCAAGGATAAAAAATCCATTAGACCCCCTTCCATTAAAAATATCTTAGGTCATCATCTTCTCTTTCCTATCCATATTATACAAGAACCTAAGGTGTTATCCATGGTTGCCAAGGAGGATGATGGGAAGGAGGGGTTAGTTTTTTAATCTTTCTTATCTTAAACTCTAGGATTCTCTCACCAAATGATTGTAATGAATTCCCTCTCATATCCTTGTCTCTTTCTGACCATATCCATATTATGTGTGTATATATATATATATATATATATATATATATATGTATGTATGTATGTATGTATGTATGTATGTATGTATGCACTTGCTTAAAAACTCCTTCAAAACACTAGTTTCCTACATTTCCTTAGGATTTTATAACCTAAAATGGTATTGGTGGGTAGGATGAGGGAAAATAGGGGTTAAAACACATTTTAAAATATGAAGTATAGATGGGGAAGTTGAATATCCATTGTTTTCCATGTTTGGGCCCCTTTAGTGGATAATAAAGCCTTTAACTTATGAAAATACATCCCTTTGTATATGAAACAATTTGATCATGGTATTGTGGTAATCATGGAGGCCTTTTAAGGTGATACTAATGGTCTTAGTGGTGTTTTAGGGTCAAACTAACATCATTCTATGGTCAAACAACCCTTTTTAATAAATAGCTATGATCTCAAGTGAATGCTCAAAAATAGATGACCTTAATACCAATCAAAGGAACTTAAAATATGATGATAAACTAAACAAGGTTACCCCACACTTATTATAACACCCTTATACCCTCTCATCTTACCATATCTTGTAGACTCTCAGCATACTAGATGGATTCATGATAGGTCATGAGCTATAATATTGGGTCATCTTCCATATGAACAAGTTTAGACTATTAAAACTACTATATAAGCTATTGTGGACACTTACACATAGAAAACATATAGAGGACACTTGACACAAGCTCTATAATGGTGAGTACATGAATAACATGGCATTTCTTGACATGCCAAAACACTTGAACATGTTACCTTGACATGATGACCTATGATCCTCCTTTAGAACTACCTTGACACTTTAAGAAGTATGAGAGGGTGACCAAGGTGTTTTTAGGTTCTTATGACATAGGTTGACACATTTCTAGGTTTAAGGGTAGAAATAAGTAAAAAATTACACCCTATCATTAAGGGTTATCCTTTTCCATAATGGGGTCTTTACTTCATTAGAGTAATCAATACCAATTCCTTAGTAGGGCATGCATTCATCCTTACAACCATTGATTATTGTAATAGGTGGATATAAGCAATGGACACCAAGAAATCTAGAGCTTAGGATGTCATTAAGTTTTTATAGGAGTATATACTGACCAATTTTATTACTCTCATATATTTAATTAGTGATAATGGCCCATATTTTCAGTTTACTAAATTCACTAAGTGGGCCTACCATAATCAGATAACAATCAAGTCCTCTTCAAATTATTATCCCCAATGGAATGGAGTAGATGATTCTAAAATTAATAACTTTGTGGATGTCATTAAGAAGCCATCCTAGGACAAACTAAGAGAATGACACATAATGTTGAAATATGCATTATGGATAGATATAACAAGACATAAATAGGCCCTCAAGACTTCAACTTTCCTATTATTATATGGATATTAGAGTATTTTCCCCATTTATCTCAAACTCAAAACCTATCAGTTTATGAAAGACTACATGAAATAAGATCTAAGTATTTAATCTATATTGTTTGACATAGTCGGGCTTGATGATGTAATGACTAAATCACTGGAAAAATTTAGTAAACACCAAGATATTATTAAAACATGCTTCGATAATATTCAAGATCAAACCTTTTCATATTTTAGATCTAGTTCTCCTATGGGATAAAGATCATGAGAATAAAGGAAAAAATGACAAGTTCACTCCCTTGTGGATTGGACCATATCAAGTGTCTAAGATCTTAGGAAACAATTATTTCTATTTGAAAGACCTTAAGGGTAATAACCTAGCCTTTCCAATCAATGGGATATTTTTAAATAACTACTTCATGGCTGATCCAACTTAGGATGTCTTTAAGTAATACCATGTGCTATAGTCGATGTAAAATTAGAATAGGTCTTAATATTTTCATATTCATCTTTCCTTATTTTCTATCTTTCACTATCATTAGGGTAGTTTTCATGCTTTCTAGATTAGCCTTTCCTACTTTCAACATTTTTGTTTCCTTAGATTAGTTCCCTATTATTTAGAGTAGGTGTATTTTATTTCAGAATACCCTAATTGACTCCCTCTTTAATGTTATAAATGATATCCAATCTAATATTCTTCTCATGCATGCTTGATCTTACATACTAAATCCATGAGGATTGGTCCCAAAGGGAGAGTAAGTGAATCAAGAGCTTAAATGAAGTATGAAAAAAAGTTTATTTGTAAGTTGTTAAACCCCTATATTTGAGACAAATATAATTCAATCATGAAATAAGAAATTGACCATGTTCATATTATAATTGAATACTTATATCAAGTATGTAAAAGTTATTCTCATTGGTGCAAGAAAATTAAGATATATTTTTTCATTCATTTCATCAAACACCCTTCCCACATAAATATTTATTTTGAGGTAATAACCATTTATATGGATTCTACTGGTAGGGACATTCTATAAAATTGAGTTTTGTTTATCCTATACATAAACCAACTCATAGTGGTTCTCGACCTTCTATTCCAATTATATTATAAAAGAGAAGGGACCAATGCATCATAAAGAGTGATAAAATACTTACATGATGAGATAATATCAATGTATTATTAATCATGAAATTTTATAAAATGAGGAAGGGGAATTAAAGGTATCCCTGTCAGGGCTTTAAATCCATGGATGGTGGTAGAGCGATGCCTGATCTTCTCAAATTTTTTTGTATACTTCAAATAAACCACTCTGAAACATATAATTTATTCCAAGTCTTTGATAAAAAATTAAAAATAAGGATAAAATAAAATCACTCCATCACACACAAATTCAATGTATGAGCAAGGCGAGTATGTTTCACTAAGTTTTGGGAGCCTTTTTCATGTTTCTAGTTTAATTATCTTTCTATGGTATGATCCATGTTCACTTTAAAGTTGTTAACTAAATATGTTGGGTTATTAAACACTCTAAATTATTTCACCTATTAGTCACCATTTTTTGTACCTCAACATACCCCCATTTATTTATTCTATTAAACAAGGACCTAATTTGCCAAATAACCTTTACTTTTCAAGATCAGTAGGGTAGCATAAGTTTATTTATTAAAGATTAGACTTACATTTCAGTAATTTTATTATTAAAAAACAAATATATACATAGACTTGTCTCAATTTATATCTCTAACCTTTGGTTTATGTCACACATGTTTGTCAAGGATTTCAAATTCTAACTATTCATGAAGTTTTCTTGTTTATCCAAAAGAATGTTAGGTTTTATTTTTCTCAAACTGACCAAATTATGTGTTTGAAAAAGTATTTTTGTTTTATGTTTTATTTTATGTAGGTTATTTTTACATATATTTTTTTTCCTATTTTTCACCTCAACACCTACGAAGTCATCAAATCCTAATACGCGATGTTCACTTTCTCTTTTAGAGCCTCAATAGCAAATAGACTATGCATTACACTTTAATGTTATAAAAATTTTATGTTTCAAAGTGATAACCCATTAATCCATGACTTTTACAACACTTATAAACTTATAAATGACTCTTAGGTGAGTAGAATCATGAAATGTTTCTAGATGTCATAATCATGTTTACCTTGTGACTAGTAGGTTAAAGTTTTAATATATAAAATTTTTGGGATAATGAAGTAGTTACAGTCATCAAAGTGTCATAATACCACAAGATTTTTACTATAAAATAATTCCAAGAAGTTTCTAAGTCTCTCAGGCAACTAGAGCACCAATATGTTTCCACTTGTCATCATCCAACTCACATACAACTTACAAATTAAGGAAAGAGGATACGACACTCCTAGGAAAGAAAAATCATGAGATGTTTCCAAGTGTCATAATCCCATGAGTATATGGTAGTAAACAAGTAAGGATCAACAAATAAAGAGATTGAGAAGTATTAGAATAATTAAATTATACCACATGTCCCTAAAATGACATAGGGATAGGTAAAAAAAAGGTAATGATTTTGAAGGTAGTGATAAATTGACAAGTATCAAATAGAGATGATAAATCACTCAAAGCAAAAGATAGAAAAGCCACCTGGTAGAGGGGATCGCAAAATGGGTGAAACTTTACAAGGCAAATTTAAAATATGAAAATGGAAGAAGGAAAATTAAGCTAGGGATATTGATGTCATTAATTTGCATAAATTGGTCAACTAAATTCAAATTATATTTACATTGCCATTTATCTAATAGCTACAAGTGTAAATTTAAGCTCCAATATGACCCATAATTTTCACAATTTCAAATAATTAGATCTCTTAGGTGCATAAAATGGCTTACGATTCATGTCTTCCTCCTCCCCCATTTGCATATTCCATTTTAGGACCTAAGTAATCCACAGATACAAGGTTTAATGAGGTTACCCTCAACCATGACTTCAAGAATTATTTCAATGTATGGCAGGAATTTGAAGTAGTAGAACCTTTTGATCCTTAGGATCAACTCTTCACATTTACATGGATATATAAGGAAAATCTAGTTTTAATAAAATTAGCAAAACTATATAATGTTGTGATGAAACCTGAGTTAATGCCCTGCATTGAGCTAATATTTTATTTATTTGTAAATGGCCAAATTTATTAAAAATTATATACTTCTATCAATACAACACCCCAATGGAATATATTAATGGGAGTGCATTTAAAAAATACAATAGACTCCCCATCCCTAAAATGGCCTACAATAAATCTCTAATCAATTCAAGATGTATGAAACCAAAGTAGACAATAAGTTATAGTAATGGGCAAGTGACCCAAGTACATTCATAGTCAAAGGTCTTATTTCTTCTATCCCCATTGTCATCTTTAGGAAGGGAATTATAATTTATATGGCCTTGCTAAAATAAATTTATGATTTATCCATCATAACTTACATCAATGAGGTTTGGATTCCCCTATTGGAAATCATCCTCACTTCCACCAAGATCATAATTATAGGCAAGATCACTAGTAACAATTTGATCAACCAAGCTCTTAGTTTAGATAAAAATTATATGGAAACTTATATATTATGTCTTATCTAATAGACATGTAATAGGGAATATTTATTCAACTTTTGAAAAACATTGGGCACCATAAAATGAGTATACAAAGAACCAAATTTGTGATGAATTCAGTATTCTTCATATATATAAATTTAGAAGGAATATAAATAGACAAACTAATACCTTCTACCCAAATGTGTACCAAGCCATTTATGGTAAGTATATACTAAAATTGTTTGATCAAATCGAAATAACCATTGATAATATTAGTGACTATTTGCTCTATTCATATTGAAAAACCATTAGAATAGAGGGTACTAGGGCTCTTTATATGTATCTACCATGATTGGTCCTAGATAATGTGGCATAATAATAAATTGTAGCTTAGTTAGAATATTATTTATATGTTTCACTATTAAATTCTAGACAAGGAGTTCTCCATGTACATCCCATTAGCATTGGTAGAATTTAATATACTAGATGGTAGTATTTTAAGCTAGTGGGCAAAACCAAAACACACTATGAGTTAAAGTGTACACCTTACAGGTAATGGGATGCAATTAAAATGGTTAGGTAACACCTAAATAGAGTCAAAATAAAGGTGAAAATTGACAACTACCATATATCACATCCACATGATGAAGTATTTATGAATGATTTGAATGATACAAAGGTATATCCAAGAATGAATAAGTTGGATATTCCCATGGCAAAGCTAAACATATGAAATATCATTTAGAGAGAACCAAGGAGGATGATAGGAGAATTGAGGAGTATTGGGTCTCAAAACCTCTTCAAGGATCCCCCCATAGGCTAAAGCACAAGAAAAATAATGTGTTAGCATATTCAAACAAGCACCTATGGGAAGTGGATAAGGAATCAGCCATGGGCCTCCTTGATATCCTATCTTGGTGTTTAAAATTACAACAGCCATTATAGTGTCCACCCCTCCTCAATTGAATGGAACTTCATTGAGTCCCACAAGTAATTCAGTCTAGTGGACTGTTCTCTATGTTTATCTTTGCTCCACTCACAATAGAAACATGTGAGTCTCCCATCTTTCCTTCTCCATATTTTTGGTTTTGTTCCACTTCTATCCCTAATCCTAATCATTGTACAACTACCTCCATCAATATTTACTTTCCCTAGACTAGTGTCCACTTCCCCAGGTTCACCCTTAGTAACCACTAATGTTCTCACCACATCACCACCTATTATTCCATCATATTCACCTACTACTTCCTCACACCTTAAAACACCAACTTATACTCCCACTATACCCTCACCCTTGTATATAAGAAGTAAAAAAATCCTTCAATTTATCATTAAGGTACTTTAACAAAGGAAACATGAGAGGAAATGTCAGGAGAAGGATTAAATAATAGATAATGTTCTAACAAATCATAACCCATATAATTGTTAGATAGTGATGATGAGTGGTCCACTGAAGAGGAATGAGAAGATAAAATAGAGACATCATTATATGAGACCATTAGTGAGCCCACCAAAAGTGACCGTAAGGATGAATGGATAGTAAGAGAGGCTCAATTAGGTGACACTGAGATTATGAATAATAGTGAAATATTAGCTAAATTACTTAATGACCAAAATGGAGACATTGGAGATAAAAAATTCTAAACCTTTAACTTTGACATAGGGGAAATCACTAAATGTATCTTCAGCCTTAGGACCTCTTAGCACAATAACTATATCTACTGCAATAGTTCCCCTAATTTTTACTACACAAAGGGTAAGTACACAATCTCATTATTCTTGACTTACTACTACAACCAATATTATTCTGCTTAGTATTATAACTTATATTCCTCATGCTTTGGACTCTTCAAGACAATCAAACAAGGCTTAAGAGACTAGAATCCTAGTTTTTCAAGACCCAATCCTAACCCCTTTAATTAATATTATGACACTCCTAAACCAACCTTCAAAAGGCGCTATTATTATTTATTTTTTCATTAGTAACAAATTATTTTCAAAATTTTCTCAATACCCCTCTAACTTATTCATTATTTTCTTCCTTAAGCCCTTAATCCTCTATGCTTAATAAATAGGTGTATTTTAATAATTTGGTCTTTGTATGCAATAAGAAATGAATCATGTCTATAAATCAATCTTAACTCATAGAAGATAGATCATATCATATACTTTTTATTAGGGATACATTTATTAAGTAGGATCATGACCAATATGGGTATCTACTAGACCCGATTAGGGAATCACTTATCTCAATACACTATGCTAGGGAGGGTTCTAAAGCCTCCAGTCAAGCACATGTAATAATCCTAATGGGATCTTGTGTTTTGATATTTCACCTATACTAATAACAAGTAAAGTAAATATAATCTAATGCTCACCAAAGCTTGTGTCACAACATGAGGGGTTAGTAAACAATCAAAACATGTATAAGAGAATATAAATTAAGCTAAGTATGAGTAAGACCCTAATACATGGAATATGAATAAAAATATTATTTTAAACTAATACTTATTTTAATTATATATGCTAAAGAGAGGAATAAAGTTAGAGAATACTTACCTAAATGTGAAGCCATCGAGACTCAATCTCTCCCTTGGGCAATGGGGCCTTACAAGAGGTTTTTGTGGTTTGTAAAGATAACTAAGAAAGGCCAAAGCATCCAAGACTTATCCATAAGACTATAATCTCCAAGTAGAAACCGTAAGACAACACTCCTCAAGTAGAATGCTAGAAGATTAGATTGTAAAGAAGCATGAGTGAATAATAACTCTTGATTGCATATTGAAATAATGATGAAATGATATTGTATTTATAGGTGGATTTGACCCTAAACCCTTTCAAAAATCCTAGCTAAATAGGGTCAACCTAGTCAACCTAACACAATTTTAGTCAATTACTCACTAGGTCATGAGCTAGGTTAGCCAAAGACTAACCTAATTCTTAAGTTAAAATATCCAAAAATTATATAAGGTTAACCCATTTGACCTATCATAGACAACTAAAAAAAAGGGATTTAGGTGAGGAAACAAGGGATGGAAAGTGGGAAAAGACTTGAGTGTGAAAAGTAGGAGTAATAGCTTAGGTAATGATTTTAGGGAATGGTTGAATTGGTAATAATGTGTAAATAAGGGAAAATAATCCTATAAAGCACCAATGGTATGCCCACCCCTTTTTGGGTACAACCCTTAGGGTGTACACTAAGAAATATTGAGTCTCAACAGGTTCCTACAAGATGTAAAGCATTAGTAATTGATAAAAGTTGAGAATATTATGTGTATACATATGCCCCACTAGAATATCATCATGTTTCATTAAGGTGCAATAGGGGATGGTTCTTCTAGAAAGAACATAATAATATATAGCATTGATACTAAAAAAAATTGTAGTTTTTTAAAGCATAAAATAATTAAAAGTAAATGATTAGAAGATGAATAACTAAAAATGTAAATGTGATGTGTACCTTGACTTACCTTTATCATTGGATGGTTGTATTCTATGTTGTTAGTTTTGATTGTGTAGGGCATAGATAATGCTTTTGGAAAAACCAAGAATACAAAACTAAAGAACAAAAATAAACACATGCAAGAAAGCCAAGATAACTAGTGTTATGATGATGGGACATACTTATGAATTTGGCAAGCTAGGGTGACAAGTATTATTTTAGACCAAATGACCAAGTCAAAAACAAGAGTAAATTAGGTAACCAAAAATCTAAAGCTACTAAATATTGAAAAACCCAAACAAGTAAACCATAATTAATAAAGGAAAATTCCCCAAATCAAACCAAGGATACATGTCAAAAAGGTGATAGTAAAACATCAAATGTAAAAGAATAAATAAAATGGTAAAAAAACATTGATGAGTGAGAAGTAACAATCCTTATCTCACACAATAATGAAAATTTAAAAAAGGCATAAAAAGGGAAAATAGCATTATCTAGTGAGAAGTAACAAGCTAACCTCACACAACAATGGAAAAAGGGTACAGACTAAGGTTCCCATAATATAAGGTTAGTTCAACAATGAGAAGTGGTAAAAGGAAATCAAAAAAAGTCTAAGAATGTAATTTTATGGTGTAAAATAAGTGATCTATAGTTTATCAAACATCTTTTTCTATAAGGATAGATAAAACTGAAACAAAGTAGTGCTAGCATGTTTTGAAGAGGTTAAGAAGAAGAAAATATGGAAGAAGGAAAACAAATTTTTAATCACAATTTGCCTTCCAAGGGGGGAAATGAAATGGTAGAGGAGAGAATGAAGGAAAAACCAAGGTAGAATAACTTTCAATCAAAGTCAAGATAGTCATATTAGGTTTGTTAAAACAAGAGGAATTTTAACCTGAAGGACTCTGAAGAACTTCACTTAGCCACACAAGTCTTTGGTCAACAAATGTAGTATATGAATCATCCCATGAAGGCTATATGCATGAAAATTTAGAAGGTTGACCTTCTCATAGCATGATCCCTATTCTTCAAAACCCCTTATAGAGTCATCAATCTACTATAAAGATTGGGTACTTGTGTGAGAAATTAGGTAGTACCATATACTTTATTGAATTCTCCTCTTCCAATCTACTATCCTATCACACTGTAATGGATCTTGGCTCTATGTGAGGCTAACTATGGAGTTTGAGATTAAATTGGAGATACAAGATGTACTTGGAATCATGTATTTTGGTGTGATTTTGAATTTTGAAATTTGTATGTTACCTTTTGTATATCATTACCTTTTATTTTAAATGATTTGTCTTTTAACTTTATTGATGGCTTTTTTTATTCCTCCCCCAAGGGATTTGGAATACCAAACATGGGTGCTAAAGATGAATTTTATTTGAAAACTTGGGACTTGGTTGATAAGAGAGAGAACTTCAGAGAGAATGGGGTCTAAGAGTCTCATAAATCTAGGTGAAGTCCATGTTTTATCCAATATGGAGTGAAAGGAAATGAAATCAAAAGGAATGGCACATGGAACAAATTTTAATTACTTCAAATTGAAAAAATGTAACAAAAGAGCAAAAAAGTGATATAATGATAGAAAAGTGTGATTCCTTAGCATAAGAATGAGGGAAATGGAGGAAAACATTCTAACATATATTTTTGTGAAAATTCCATCTATTAAAAGAAGCCAAAGATAAAGTTGAGAACAAGGATCAATAGTATTTTATTATAAAATGAATAACACAAAATAGTAATTTTATGAGGAAGGCCAGCTCTTATCCATGGTCTTACACTACAACTCATAAAAAAATAAACTCATGAGGATGCTGAAAAGCATGTGAAAAATATAAATGGGGAGAAGAAAAGACAATATTTTTTTAGGAAGGCTGGGTCCTATCCATGGTCTTAAAATTCAACTCACAAAAATATAAATCCAAGGTATGTAAACATGTGAGTAACAATAATATGAAAATAAATAAGATTATGGTACATCATGAGGAAGATCAAGCCCTATCTATAATTTTACAATGCAACACATGAGAAAAAAGGGGAAAAGAAAATACCAAAAAGGAAGGATAAAAGGATTGTGATAAGAGAGAACTACTGTAAATGGAGAGACTCGTAAGATTAACCTACAAAAAGTGTTAGGTAAATGTGGATAGAAATCATGAAAATAAGGGAATGATCCTACATTAATGTCTATATCAAGGATGAGCAAATGAGAGATAAGCCTAGGTATCTTAGAATGTTTCTTAAAGTTGAATTAATTTTGTAGAATGCCATGTAGAATAAGAGTGGGCATCTTACTAGAATGCCATGTAGAATAAGAGTGGGCATTGTAAGATGCCCCAAAGGTTAAGTGGATGTAGGGAGGGGCATTGTAAGATGATTCAAAGTCTAAAATGATATGTGGGTGGGAATCTCAATATGCCCTAAAGGATATAATAATGTGTGGATGGGCATCAAAAGATGCCCCACAAGATGAAAAGAGCAAAAAAATATAAGAAAAGATAAGAAGCAAAGAGAACCCCATATAGTGTCTAAATGCATTCAAGTTGTCTAATAATATTATGATAGGGGAAATGATTCTTGAGAAAAATGAACAAAATGATAATAAATAGAAACAAAGAACTAGATCAGCAAATAAAGAAAGCAAAAAATCATAAAGTCAACTGGATTGACCTAATAGAGAAAATAGGTTTTGAAAACTATACATAGTCAACAAGGTCTACCTAGTACAATAGGTAGGAAAAAACAAATAGTCTATAAGAGACTGTGTCGATAGAAATGACTATTACTAAGACAAGATAAATATTTCAAGTACTTATGAAAGCAAGAAATGAAATGAAACACAAAATTAATTGAATCAATGAGGTTGATCTAATTAAGGCACATAACACAAAAACTTACATTAACACTTGCTAATGCAAGTTTTTTCAATATAACGTACAATTGAGTAAAGATCAAGCAATCAAATTTTAAAGTAAAATCTAACTAAGTGATAAAACTAACTATTTTTAGATTATAATTATATAATTTTAAATATGATAGGAATTTGGCTATAATCAATGAACTAAAAAGTAATCTAAGAATGGTTTTATGAAATTTAGGTTGAAAGGGATCTATATTGGCAATGGTACAAGATTGGTATTAGGGCATACCCCATCACTTCACACATTGCAATGATAAGGGTATTGGGTGCTTATAAAAAATATACCATTAAACACATGTTTATACTTGGCCAAAAAACCAAGTTAGCTTCCCCCTTGGTGATGAAATTCAAGTAGGTTGGCCTTGGGTGGACAATTATTAAAATGCTTGTTAAGATTTTGTGATTTGGTCATGTGTGCATAAAAGAGAAAATAGTGAAACTAAATGGTATATTGAAAAACACCTAATTAGACTGTGTGATCTATTATAAGCATACAAGTAATAAGAAATGAAAGTGTGAGGTAATTACTAGAATATAAAGGTTAATTACAACTTTGAAACATAATATAGTGTCGATTTAATGGATAGTGTATGCAAAAAATACAAAATAGGGTTGATAGTGTCACGCTTGTACTACAAAAGCAAAAATTCTAAAAGTAAACTACATCGATAGAGTCGACCTAGTTTTCTAGACTGTACATAGAATACAGAACTATGTCGATAGGGCTGATCCAGTTGATTGTATAGAAGTAGTTTTAAAGACTATAAACTATGAAAAATGGAAGTGTAAGGAATGCTAAAAATGACAAAAAGGGTAGAAAATAACCTTAGTGGGTTGGAGGATGCAGAGAAGTGAGATAACTTTTGAATAACCTTTCTAAGTGATTGAAAATATTACTAAATTTGTTGACCAAGCTTTGCATAAACCTATTGATGAGTGCTTAAAATGTATAGGGTTAACTGGGTCAACCTAGTTGTTTGAATATGATGCCTAAAAGTGTAAATGGTCGACTGGGTCAACCTCATAGTCTGGACTATAAGTTTTGAAATTTAAAAAATTATACTATGTTGACTAATTTGATCTAATATATTATACCTGAAAAATAACTAGCATAAAAAGAACATAGTCATTTGGATGCAACTATGTTAAAATTACACATCGAAGTTAGAAATATGTCAATATAGTTGACCAAGTGTTGTGAATATATGATAATAAAAATAATAAAATGATGAAATAAGTGAATCAAAATCCTATAAGGGTTAGATTCATGTTGGGTTCACCATAATGTATGTAACCAAAAATGCATCATGTCTATACATCAATCTTAACTCAAAGAAGATAGATCATACCATACACTTCTGATTGGGGATAAATTTATTAAGTGGGAGCATTACCAACATGGGGATCCACTAGACATGATTAGGGCATCTCTTTTCACAATACACTATGATAGGGAGGGTTCCAAATCCTCCTATCAAGCACAACCATGCAATAAACTTAAGGGGGTCCTGAGTTTTGATATTTCACCTATACTAATAACAAGTAAAACTAATCTAGTGCTCACCAAATCTTGTAACACAACATGAGGGGTTAGTAAATAATCAAAAGATGTATAAGATAATCTTAATTAAGCTAAGTATGAGTAATAACATAATACATGTAATATGAAAATTAATATTATTTCAAGCTAATACATATGTTACTTCTATCTAATAAAGAGAGGAGTAAAGTTAGAGAATACTTACCTGAATGTGAACCTGTTGAGACTCAATCTCCCCCTTGGCCAATGGGGATTCATAAGAGGTTCTTGTGGTTTTTAAGGATAACTAAGAAAGTCAAAATAATCCCAAACATATCCACAAGACTAGAATATCCAAGTAGAAACCCTAAGGTAAGACTCTTGAAGTCGAATGGTAGAAGATCATATTCTAAATAAGCATGAGCAAATAATAAATCCTGGTTGCATACTGAAATAATGATGAAATGATCTTATATTTATATGTTTATTTGACCATAAAACCTTCTATAAATTCCATCTAACATGTAATAAGGAATGTTTATTCAACTTTTGAAGAACCATGGGCACCATCAAATGAGTATCCAAAGAACCAAATTTTTGATGAATTAAATATTCTCCATATTCACAAATTCAAAAGGAATATAAATAGACCAACTAATACCTTTTACCCAATTTTATACCAAGCCATTTATGACAAGGATATGCTAAGATTATTTGATCAAATCTAAATAACCATTGATAATATTGGTGACTATTGGCCCTATCTAGATTAGAAAACTAATAGAATAGAGGGTATTAGGGCTCTCTGTACATATCTACAATAAATGGTCCTAGATAAGGTGGCATAAAAATAAATTGTATCTCAATTAGTATATTTTATAGATGTTCCACTAATAAATGCCAAACAAGGAGTTATCCATCCACCTCCCATCAACATTGGTAGAATTCAATACACCAGATGAGAGTATTTTAATCTAGTGAGAAAAACAAGAACATATCATGATTTCAAGTGGGAACCTTATAGGTAATGAAATCTAATTAAAAATGTTAGGTAACACCTAAATAGAGTCAGAAGAAAGGTGAAAATTTACTACTACCACATATCATATCCACCTGATGAATTATTCATGAATTATTTCAATCATATAAAGGTCTATACGAGAATTAATAAGTTTAATATATCCATGGTGGTAGTTAAACATATGCAATATCATATAGAGACCAACAAGGAGGATGTTAGGATAGTTGAGGGGTATTGGATTTCAAACCTCCTCAAGAATCCCCCATAAGGCTGAATCATAAGGAAAAAAACATGTTACTCTATTTGAACAAGTAGCTATGGGAAGTGGATATAGAATCAACCATGGGCCTCCTCAACATCCCATCCTAGTGTTTACCATTGTATTAACCATTATAGTGTCCACTCCTCCTCAACCATCTACCACTACATAGAGTCCCACAAGTGTAATTTAGTCTGGTGGACCATTCTATATATTTACCTTTCCTCCACTCACAATAGTAATAGGTGAGTCTCCAATATTTCCTTCCCCCTATTTATTGTTTGGTTCTACTTATATCCCTAATCCTAACTATTTTAACACTACCTCTATCAATATTTACTTTTACTAGACATGTGTCCACTTCCCTAGGTTCACCCTCAATAACCACTAATTATATCACCTAATCACCACCTATTACTACATCATATTCACTTTTTACTTCCTCAAACATTCTAAAACCAACTTCTACTACCACTAGACTCCCCCTTATATATAAGAGGAAGAAAAAGATCCTTCAATTTCTCCTTAGGGTATTGTTGATGCTTGGATTTTCACCCTTGAGGAGATGCTCAAATCTTCTCATCCAAGTGGCAAAATGGAATCATATCTCTTGTTGTGGGTGACAATTTCATTGAGATGAATCTCTATATTAGGGACTAGTTCCCCTTGATGCACCTTTAAAGCTCTTTCTAATCTATCAATTGTGTATGAAAAGAGGTAAGGAAAATAACTAAGAAAACAAAATGGTGATGAACCAATATGTTTTATCCTCCTATTTGATTGAAAATCCACTACTTAAAGGTAAACAAGGATGTTTCACACAAAATCACAATAAAAAGACATTTCTGTATCAGTATTTCATAAGTTAGATTTAGGAAGGTACTTGACACTTATGAGGGTGATAAATGATTCCACAAAGAGAATAAACATATACCACTTCTAAGACTCTTATAGACTTAGTAAAGAATACTAACAAAGACCTAAAATTACATCCCTTTTTCACATTGGTAAGTGAACATAGATTGACATGGTATAAAAGTAACTCTTTAATTAGTCATTATCAACAAGATTCAAACCTATACTAAACAGTACAATGTGTGAATCATGAAATCACATTTATATTTCTTCAAGAGTTCTACAAGTATAAATCTTGCCAAAATTTTCCCATTAACAAGGGAAGGCTATGAAATGAGCCAAGAGAATACATATATATAGCCTTGAGAGGTAGATAAATTAAAGGAAGTCAAAGGGTTACTTGGGTATGTGTCATATTGAAGGAATCAGTTATATTTGAATGAGAGAGAAGTGGGCAAGCTATACCATGTCATTGAATAGACCAATTACAATGATTTATAACTAAACCAAAAGCATTAGTTACATTTACAACTGAACCAAAACTTTAGTTACATTTTTCCATTTATTATCTCTTATCTTTGCCTTCAGGTTCCCACCGAGCCTTTCCTTTTAAAATCTAACGACTAGTTTTTATAGTCTAAAATTTATGTTTTGTGGGCCGTCACTCCTTTGGGCATTTTCTTCAGACTTTTTTTCTCATCTTTTTTGTTTCCTTTATATTAGACAAGTTTTTTGAAAGAATTAATTCCTTTGGACATTTTATTTGGCCCTTCAAAATATTCTTCTGGGTTTTTTGAAAGGGACATTTAGCTTTGGAATGACCCTTTCGACTTCCTTCAAATGACCCTTTGACAATTTGAAAATACCTCTTTATAAAAGTTTCAAGTGTCCTTCAGCTTTTGGAAATGACCTTTTAAAAGGAAAAAATACCCATCAGATTTTTTGAAATGGTCCACCTTCTCATGGAAACAATCCTTTGGACTTTTTGAAAATATCCCTTTAGTAAAATTGAAATGCCCTTCAAATTTTCTAAAAGTTACCTTTCAACCTTCTTGTAAATTCCTTTCATAAAAACTACAAATTACCTTTTAGGAAAATGAAAATGGTCTTCAAAATAGTTGAAACATACCCTTCTAGAAAATTTGTCACATACCCTTCTGAAAAGTTGTCTCGAACAAAATGTTTGAAACAATTCCTTCAAAAAAGTTACAACATACCCTTCAAAAAAATTGAAAGTGTCCTTTTCAGCTTGAAAGATATCTTTTAGAAAAATTACAAAGTATCTTCAAAAAAATTACACAAAAAATTTGTCTAAAAGAATTTGGCTCTTTGTCTTTGGGAGATTTATCTCAGACAATTTTTTTGAAATAATTCATTACTTGGCCAAATGAAAACTCTGAAAGAAATATACTTTAGGAGAAATCCTTAGATAAAAAGTCAAAAATAATTTGACAAAGGCTTAGAACAAAAAACCCAAAATAATTTGGAAAAGGATTAACAAAGACCAAAAATGAACTTTTTAAAAGTAATAGACTTGTACATTTGTTATGTGCTTTGTAAAAGAACACTTCTTCCAAATAAAATATATGTACTAGACATAGCCAAAGATATAGACTTAGATTATATTTGCAAATAGGGGTGCCCAATATTTCCCTAAAAAGCCAAAATTTGGTCAACAAATTGGTGACTCACAAGGGTAGTATGCCTACTATACTAACCAGACCAGTAGCCTTATCCAACTCAAGGCTAATGGAGTTAATGGATTCTTGAAGACGACTAACAAATATTATGCCAAAACAAAACACAAGGGAACACACCACATAATAAAAACAAGACCAAGAAAAGACAACACAAAACAAGGCAATGACAAACTCATACATGTGCATAAGCACATAGGCAACACAAGGAAAATAGGAAACTATGTACAAAGGAAAAAGAAGACATCAGTAAAAATGATTTAGATATATCCCATTGACTAGGATATGCATCTCCTCTCAACCTAAATTTGAGAGTTAGAAAGCATTGTGTTATTTGCACTATGTGATCACATAAGGGCCATTCCACAAAGAATAAAAATTTATGTGCCTTTAAGGATTGGTCCTATCTTCATCCTACTTTAGGACAATTCTTCCTTCTCTAAAAATCCTTAGCATGGATTTCTTGTCAAAATATTTCTTTTTTTGTTGTTGGTGAGTAGTCATGGTGTGCATAGCTTGATCTCTTTTCTCTTCAAGATCCATCAACTCACATAATCTAACTTTTATGCTCTCATTCTCCATCAATTTTAGTTGATATGTGAAGTCTAAATTTGGTAACTCAAGTGAGATAGGAAGTCTAGCTTCCCCTCCATAGACAAGTATATATGGTGAATTCTTAATTGCTCTCTTTGGGGTGATCCTATCAGCCCAAAGAGCTATTTTAAACTTGGTATGCCAATTCCTTTTATTCTCCTCCATTTTCTTCTTTATTATCTTGATTAAGTTATTGTTTTTGGACTTATCTAGTCCATTCTCTTAGGGATAGTAGTTGAAGGAGGTGATAAGATAGATGCCATGCTTCAAATCCCATTCACTTGTCCTTATTCCTAAAAAGGCTAATGCATTATCTATAATGATCATTGAAGGAGATCTAAACCTAGTTACTATACCTTCATAAAAGTCTAGGACTGAGTTTTCATTTGCCTCCTTAAGGTCCATAGCCTCCACCCATCTTGTAAAATAAGTAGTGGATATCAACACCCACTTGTGACTAGTATTAGAAGGAGGATGGATCATACCTATGAAATCCAAACCTCATTGCATGAAGGGTTTCTTAACTTGGATTGGATGAAGAGGAAAGGAAGCTATATTTCTTTTTCCATAAAAAAGAGCACACTTTTTGTATTTCCTTACCCAAGCGTGAGTGTCCTTAAATAAGCTAGGCCAAAAGTAACCAACCCTCATAATCTTAGCATTTATGGTTCTTGGAGCAAAGTTACCACTAGCTAGTATATCATGAAACTCATGCAACACTTTGTCAATCTGATCCAAATAATTACACCTCTAAAGCACACTTGAAAATTCCTTTCTAAATATCACTCCATCAACAATTACATAAGGAATAGATTGTAACCTAAAGTACCTTATTCTAGCTCTATCAAGACCTTATGGACACTCATTAGTTTAAAGGAAATGGATCATGTCCTATGTCTAACTTCCCATAGATAAAGGTAAAAATACTATAAGGTCATCATGGAGTGATAAAACAACCTCCCTTTGCTATTTCAAGTCTGAAGCAAGATGCTCACATAGTCTTTTTCCCTTCACTATCTTGGTTGTTTTGATATCTATATCATACTCCATCACTTTGGTGATCCAACTTGCCCCTTTTTCATTCAAATCCCTACTCAATATAAAGTATTTCACATTATAATAAATCACAAAAATGTGAATTTTTTTATTAGACAACATATTTCTAAATTTATTTGAACTCCTTATGATTGAAATCACTTGTTTCTCAATATATGTGTATCTTGTTTCATAGACTTCAAAACCTTAGATGAAAAAGGCAATAGGTTGTTTAGAATTTTATCATTTACTTGGGTAATCATTATAGAGATTACCTCTTCATTCCAAAATGTTTAAAAATTGAATTCCTTGGAGAAGTTTGGACTTACAAGAGTAGGATCTTGGACAATGGCTTGCTTGATCTCCTCAAAAATTTCTTTCCTCCTTCTTATCCAAGTGAATATCTCATCATTATTTAACATGGAGGTTAAGGGCTTGACTAGGTTAGAAAAATTAGGAATAAACCTCCTAATGAAATTTATCTTTCTAAATAAACTTTGTATACCCTTCTTATGTTTAGGCAAAGGCAATGCCAAGATGACACTTACCCTTTCAAGATCAATAGATAAACCTTTTTTTAAAATAATGTGGCCTAAGAGTTCACTTTAATGAATAGAAAACACACACTTATTTGGGTTTAGAGAGATGATAAACTCTCTACACCTCTAAAAAATCTATCTTAGGTGATTCAAATGATCTTTTTCTTCCTTGGAGAAAACTGTCACATCATCAAGATATACTAATACAATGTCATTGATTAATCCTTGAAAATCCATATCCATTGCACATTGAAGAGTATTTATAGAATTTTAAAATCCAAATTGAATATTCCTATAGGAATATGTGCCCCATTTGGTAGTGAAGGATATTTTCTATTGGTTACTTACTTTCACCAAAATCTAATTGTACCCAAAATAATCGTCTAGGTGGGAAAACCTCTCACTACCTGGCACCACTTGCATAATTTGCTCCATGGAAGTGAGGGGATAATAATCTCTCAAAGACATGATATTAAAGTCCCTAAAGTTCACACACAACCTGATATCCCAATTATCCTTTCTAATAGGGACTAAGTTGGCCAACCAAGAAGAATGCTTGATGGGAAAGATGATTTTGGACTCAATTAGTTTGGTGAGTTATTTCCTCATGAGAGGCTCAATCTTTAGATTGATTGGCCTTTGTATTTGCTTGATGGGTTTAAAATTTTTATTTATATCTATGGTGTGTTGAGCTAATATTGGATCAAAATCCTTCAAGTCATTATATTCTCATGAAAAAATATCACTAAACTCTTTAAATAGTTCAATGAAATTATGCTTTTCTTGACTAGTACATACCTTTTTGAGTACTAGTAATTTATCTTTGAAGATATCTAACCTTTCATAGTTATCTTTATTTGTTTACATGCTTACCTTCTCCTTATTGAGCTGGTCATCCTCATTTAATATACTTATAATAGTCACTTGGCCTTTAGGAAGCTTGTTAGACTTTAGTTGGACAATCTTCCCTCCATATTATTGTTGTAGTTTCGATTAACTCTTAGAAGAAAACTAAACCTATTCTTGTATAAAAAGTGATATTTGTTGGTCACTATCAAATACTTGCCAGTTGGTAAAATTATTTAGTATGTATGGTCTCATAATCACCTTTAGATGGGGCTAGTTTTTGTCTTCCTTTATGCCCTTTGGAACATCAAATTAAGAACCAATAGATGTCAACCTATCAACATACTTATTGTCTTCCCTTGGAATAGATATGATGTTAAAATCCATTAAATATTCTACAAGTTCCCAAGATTTGTGCTTATAGGATTTTAGCAAGGAGTTCTTGGTCAAATTATGTCCTCTAAATTGATTCACAATAAGCTCGCTATCACTAAACACTTCTAATTATTTGACACCTCTTTTCATTGACCATTTAAGGCCATGAATAAGGGCCTAATACTATAACACATTACAAGTGCATGATAATTGTAATCTAAAGGTTGAAAAATACCTTTCCTTAGAAGGTGAAACCATAATAGCTCCACCACCTTCCCCCATCTTACTTCTAGACCCATCAAAGAAGAGCTACCACAAGCCATTCACATCCTCACTTGACTTAATCAAATTGGGAATGAAAGCATCCTTCTCATGCATATAATATACCCCAAGACTAGATTTTTTAAAAAACTTGTAAGGATCATGCTCATAGTTGTCATCTCCACACTCATCTAGGAATACATTAGAAACTCCTGCGAGGGAAGATGATGGAGATTGGTCAATGTGAAGCTCTTATTCATCAATGATGGCATAGTTAACATTCACCACCTTAGGTGAATATTATTACACGTTATTTTTATGGATATTTTTTGACCCAATCTTCACCTTAGTGCCATATTTTATCCTAAACACCATGTAGGACCAATTGGTTGCCAAATATCCACCTACTTTGCATGTAAAGTCCCTTAACAAGCAAAGAGAAAAATAGGGAGGTAAATATAATACTACCACATCATGGGGAATTGAAAAAGTAGGAAAATAATAAAGGGTCAAATTCAAACCT
Organism: Torreya grandis; assembly: GCA_037957365.1. Taxonomy (NCBI): domain Eukaryota; kingdom Viridiplantae; phylum Streptophyta; class Pinopsida; order Cupressales; family Taxaceae; genus Torreya; species Torreya grandis. The sequence continues at coordinate 1,741,475 of JARHVA010001931.1, forward strand.
TTCACTACCCTAAAGTCTTTGTTGGTGATCCATCTAATTTCAAAACTCCTTTAGTCATTAGTTCATACTTGAGGCCTAGCTTATCTGCTATACATTTTAGCATAAATAATGTGTTTGCTCCACTATAACCAATGAAATTATGAACCAATAAATCAATAATAATTAGGGATAGGTAAAAATGATGGGTATTCTCATTTTTATTCAGTTTAACATCTATAGATTGAGCTCTATTTACTAAAATGGCATTGTCAATTCTAGATGGGCCAACCTATTTATCCAATCAATACAATTATTTTTAAAGTATATATTTATGCCCTATTAATGTTAATAAATCCAAAAATGAGATGTTCATATGGATTTTATTCATCTATTATACCACATTGATGGAAGGATTACTCACCTTGGGGTTCTCTTTATGAATATTAGCACCTTGTGATGTAGCTTGCAGAGGTAGAGTTGTATCATCTAGCCTAAAATCTGGGATCATCTAATTTTCTTGTAGTTTAGGAGCTATGTGATATCCACTTCCCATATAAGTTGATGTAGGGGTCAAAACAAGTCCTTGATTAGTTCCTTGAGTATCCTCAATAGCCCTCTTTTTGGACCTAGTATTAGAGGCAACACCAATATTATGATTTCTTGTATTCCCCACATAATTAATGGCAAAAAACTCACCCTCCAAATGATTCATGAGAATGGAATCAGATTGAACCTATCTATTCTCCATCTTGAATTGCATTGGCATCTCAAAATTTGAAAATTGAGATGTTTGATCACCTTGTTAGTCATGCCTTGATTTTACATCTCATTGACATAAACAACTTGTTCTTGACCATGTTTAAAAGATGGATAGTTGGGTTGTTCTTGAGACAAATTATTTTGAGTGGGTATAAGGGATTTATAATATGAGGGAACACTAAGATTATATCTTTGATAAGGCTTGATGTGGGTAATTTGGCCTTGTCCTTGATTATTGCCTTGAGAAACAGGTTTATTTGTCTATCCAAATTGATTGTATGATTGATATGGCCTATATCATTGGGCTCGTTGCCTTTTGAGAGAAACCAATTCATTAGTAACACTTTGGAGCCAAATTTTAACATCATTTATTTCATTGTTATGGGTAGTGGCATATTTTTCTTGACCAAACAAAGGAGCTAGAGTGAGCAATGCACTTTGACTAGGAGAATGCAAATCAATGAATAGTGGCATTAGAGGTCTAGGAGCTATCTTTCCCACTTGGACAAGAAAATTCTTATCCTTTATGGCTATTTCATAGGTATCATGTAATTTTTTTCCACTTATAGATTGAATTATCATGGCAATGTCACTATTCAACACTTTCAAGTAGTACAAAAATGCATAGTTTGCAGTTGGCCTCATAAGAATTGGGATTCTATCCCAAGTTTTTTAGGACCTAGTACTAAAATCTTGCATGAATTAATGTGGCACCATATTTACTGTGGCTAATTTATAAGATAGAGATAGCTGATCACTCTATTCCCCAAACCTATCAGTCAATAGAGTCCGTAGCTCATCCCATGAGACAATAGAATTTACATGTAGGGTCCTATACCAATCCAAAAAATTTCCTTTGAAAGACAAGGCCAAAAACCTAATAGATAAACTTTATTGGGTGATGTTATGGATATTAATTTTTTTTTCTATATTCTGAATGTGCTCAATGGAAGTAATAGGACCATCCCCACTAAACTATGGGACACTTTTAAGGGCTACTCCTAGAATTTGATCATACTAGGTAAGATGCAAGGGAGATGCCCCAGTGAAAGGCACAAAATGTTGTCTTAAAGCCATTTTGGAATGATCACTATGGGTGTTAGGGATGGAATGTAACATAAACTTGGAAGCTGTAAACACAAAATCTCATTTTTAAGGGTGAGTATTGACAAACTTGAACCTTTTTGGTGGAATATGGAGGTAATTCCACAAACTCAAAGGGTACACCTTTAGAAGTAGACCTAGTGGTCACCTTTGGCATGTAAAATAGGACTGATCATCAACCAAAGACTTGAATTGTTCAATGGAGTCACCAAGTACTTAATGTAGATGTTTCTTTCTCCTCAACAATTCCAAGATCAACACCAATATTAAACAATCTTCTAGGACTTAAAGGTCTCATAGGGTGTGTCAAAAACTATTGATGCTTGGATTTTCACCCTTGAGGAGATGCTCAGATATTCTCATCCAAATGACAAAATGGAATCATCTATCATGTTATGGGTGATAAATTCATTGAGTTGAATATCTAGATTATGGGCTAGCTCCCCTTGATGCACCTTTAAAGCTCTCACTAATCTATCAATTATGTATGAAAAGGGGAAAGAAAAATAACTAAGAAAAAAAAATGATGATGCACCAATATGTATTATCCTCCTATTTGACTAAAAATCCACTACTTAAAGGTAAACAAAGATGTTTCACATAAACACACAACAAAAAGACATTTCTATATCAGCATTTTATAAGTTAGATTTAGGAAGGTACTTGACACTTAGGAGGGTGACAAATGATTCCATGAAGAGCATAAATATATACCACTTCTAATAATCTTATACACTTAGTAAATAAAAATAATAGAGACCTACAACAACATCCCCTTTATACATTGGTAAGTTGCCATAGATTTACATGCTATAAAAGTAACTCTTTCACTAGTCATTATCAACATGATTCAAACCTATACTCAATAGTACAATGTCTGAATAGAAAAATCACTTGTATATTTACTCAAGAGTTTTGCAAGTACAAATTTAGCTAGAATTTTCCCAATAACTAGTAGAGGCTATGAAATGAGCCAAGAGAATGCATATATATATATATCCTTGAGAGGTAGAGTAATCAAATAAAGTCCAAGGGTCACTTGGACATGTGTCATCATGTAAGAATCAGTTACATTTGCATGGGAGAGAAGTGGGTTAGCTATGCCATGTCACTAAATGGATCAGTTATTATGAATTACAATTGAACCAAAAGCATTAGTTACTGTAGGCACCTAAAATTAGCCACCAATAATCCCAATTAGGCTTTTGACCAATTTCAACCCAAAATACACAATTTGGCCTAAAAACACTAAAACATGCTAAATAATGTGAAGCTAACTTATTCAATTGCTGATTTTGGCCAAGGTATTATTAAATGGGGTAATATAGTTTATGGGGTAGCTAACTTTGATCAGATCATTTTGAGTCAAAATGCCAATTTTGCACCAAGTTCTCTATATTGCTCTTTTATATCAAGTATTCTACATAAGACATGTGCCTTTGTTATTTGTTGTTGGAAACATCCTAAATTAGAATACACATCCAACACATCTAATGTGGAATTCTAATTTTAATCCAATCCAATCAAGTATTGGACCAATAATGAGATATTCTCATCAATTTGGGTAATTTATGCATAATGTGCTTAATCATGCTTGAAAGCTAATCAACCCAAATCAACACCTAATCAATAATTCCATGGAAACTTATTGAATACCTTTTTTTGGAAATGAATATGGAATATCTACATCATCAAGTGACCTTATTTCTTAGGAAGACATCCCTAGGCCATAAATGCCATAAATATCAAGATTCATGCCCTTCATGCCTCATCAATGTGTTCCATGATGCCCTCTATGCCTCTTAATTTCCCATTCTTCCAATGTCATGATGAAGATAATTACAAACTTAATTCTAAAAATTGAATTAATCTTCAACCACACATCTCAATCTTGAGATGGATGGTTGAGGTTGATTCTAGTCAAATCCAAAAATTTATAAATAAGAGGCCTTAAAAGATTATTTCTAAGATTTTTTGATGAGAATTTATAATGTAAAATTGGTTCCAAAAGATGCAAGAAACTAGTGTTACCATGCCAAATTGATTCCTAGCTAAACCAAGCCAAGCCAAGCTACAAGCTAAAGGTGCCAAGGAGAGATGGAGGTAGCCAAGCTTCCATTTCCAAGGACTTTATGAGCACAAACTGAGCAAGATATCACTAAAAAAGTCATTTGGAACATCCAAGGAAGGTGAATGAATTATTGTGTTTTCGTTCCTTACTTTTTCATTTTGTTTGTCATTTGATTTTGTTAACTAAGTTATACCTAGTATCTAGGTCTAGAGATGTTATGTTATTAGTGTGTTTATTTCATTTTGTTTTCATTTTGGAACTAACACCATACTAACCATACTCTCTTGATTGAAATTACTAGATCACATATTGCACACCTGGTGGGACTAAATACATCTCACACATGAAGGAGATCATTTTGCAACTCTAAAATATTTATTTGAGCCTTTAAAACTCTTTCAAATTGATTTTCTAACTTTATTTTGCCATTTTTAGTTGCCACAGTTTTACATAGTAACCAACATCAGTAAGTAATACTGACATCAATTATCTGAATTAATCAATGTTGGTTAGCAAAACTGACATTAGTTAGATCTTGGTTAGCCAGTAATTGATGTTGGTGGTAATAATTGATGTTGGTCACCATGTTTTTCTAAAAACATAGAATCGAGAGCTAATTTTTTTAAGTTCATTATTTCAAGCTAAAAAGAGCTTCAAAGCTAAAGGACATGCTAAATTTTTTGATGTAGGACCAAGCTTGATATTTGTTTAAAACATGTTTAAATCACCTTTGCATGATTAAAAATCAAATAGGAACCTTGTTTTTGGTGTTTAACAAAAGATTTAGATGTTTTTGATAAATGTTTTCAAAGTTTTCAACTAAGACCAAGGGATCAAATGAACACCACCAAATCTTTCATTTTGGGTTTAAAATTGAACACACTAGTTAACTATTATTTACAATAGTTGTTTAATCAAATTTTTGTTTGGAAAAAAGAGGAATTTTGTGTGTATGCTCTTCTATTTGTTCCCTATAAGGAACCCTTTAAATCAAAAGTGCCATTCCTATTGTAAGTAGCCTAGTCCAAGGTCTAGAAAGAAAGTCATCTAAACCACTTCCCAAAAACTCATCAAAGTTTGGGTGATCTTGAAAATGACCTTAAAGTCTTTCTACTTTCATGATTTATTTATTTATTTATGCATCTTGGATTGTAAGGGTAAAATCATCACCTCCCACAAGTTCTTTAGGGAATCTTTGACCTGAGGTTTTAACCCCGACATTGGCTTCATTTGGATCCTTTGGAGTTGCACACAGGATGAAGTGGCACTTTGGATATCACACTACACTGAGCAAATAACAAGATGTAGTGGTTACAAAAAGCAATAGACCTTTTTGTAAAAAGCCAAGTGATACGGACCCAAAATCCATGCTTTTCTTTTGCAATATTTGGTGTCAAATTCATTATGTGATTGATTCTCCTAGAAATGATTGAAACCTTGCTAGTTTAGTAAACCTAATTATGACATACCCTTTCTAGGATTTGGATGATTATACTTAGTGTATTTTGGTCATTTTTGCTTGGTATGTTTTAAGACCAAAAATTGTTTGTTTGTTCATAAGCTAGGTCAAAACAATATATTTGAGTTTTGAAGGGTAGTGTTTTGCTACTCAAATCATGTCAAAATATTTTAAGCCTTGTGAGTCTTTGAAACATAGCATTTATCACATCATTCAAGCATGCTTACACCGTTAGGATACTTCATTTATTTCAAGACTTGTTTCACCTTGTATCAAAAACTATTTGTTTCAAACCATGTCATGTGTACCATTTGAAACATTATATTTTGCCATCATCCTATCCAATCTTGTCTAATTTGTTTGGTCAAATCCTAGTTTTCAACATTGAAGTTTACAATTAGCCTTGTTAAGTTTGGATCCAAACATTGATTGATTTTTATTTAGGCTTTAATTCATGGGGCTAATACGTAGATCTTTCTCTTTTGGGTTTCATAACTTTGGTTAATCGATTACCTAAATTTGAAAAATATTGATGATTTGTTTATTTAGTACCTATCCTCATCATTGCTTGTGCCTTTATTTGGGAGAACAAAACCTTTCTCAAAGAGCCTTTTTGTCTTATGTCTTATGCCAATTGATCATGTTTATGTTTAATTCTATGTGCTGGGTTTATGTCAAAGTTGTTTCCAAACTTGTTAGATGAACTTAAATCACATCATGCCTATTTGTTTGAGCCTAGTTTTTAACTTTTTGTTTAGACAAAAGACCTAGTCACTCAACTTTTCCCTTTCATAGTTTAGACCTTATTTGGAACACATCGACCTAGACCTTTGGCATGCTAGTTTTTATTTAGATGCTTGACCTTTTACGTGTATGACATTTGATGTTATATGTTTGACATTAGGATATTTTATGCCAAGTATTAGCATAAATAATTTTGGAGATAAAGCTCCACTTTTAGACCACATTGTAGATACATCTCCCATTTGTCCTTCGAACATAGTTTTTTAGAGTTTATAGAAATCTAAGTCTCTTTGTTTTTGGAGATTTCATCATTTACATGGATATGTCTAGATACACTTATGGTGGAGTCACTTACAATATGAATTATGATAGAATGGCCACACAAAATGACTTTTATGGTTTTTTTCAAGACCCTATTGATTCTAATATGGTTTGTGAGATAGATTTCTATCTACCTCATATTATTCATTCATGGGAAAAATGTCACGAAGCAACTTATGATCCAAGTCAAGACCTTGATTGGTATGAAGAGGCTTGTGAAGAGGAATTTTAAGAGCCATCTATAGATAATATTGTTTGAGATGCAAATTTATACCCTCTTTCCAAAAATCAATACATGGAACATAGTCAAGAACCAACTTATGATCCAACTCATGATTAGGATGATATGGTCTATGAAGAAGACTTAGATACTTTTGCTTATGCAAGAAATCAAGTTTCATGATTTCCTTTTGCTATATGATCATCCACTACCCCTAACCCTCATTTGGATTATATGATCTATCAAGCTCTACAATATCCAAGGAATACCTTCATCATTTTAGGACCTAGCCCTTTAGCTTGTTCAAGAAATCAAGACCCACAATGCCTTATCATTAACATATTAGGACTTTTTCCTTTGGATCATGCAAGAAATCATACTCCCTAATGCCTTGTTATTATCTAACAATGGGTCATTCTTCCTCCAATACCAATCTTGACTAAACCTCAATCAATTAAATCTTTTAAAGACCAAGATGTGTTCAGAACCTATATTTTCCAACTCATTGGAAACCAAGGCTAAGAGAATCAACCAATCCAAAAAATTTCTATTGAAATAACCATTTGTGATAAGTCAACCAATGATAAATTTACTATTGATCCTATACCAGTTGTCGGGGAGTATCACTCTAATAAGTTAGTCTTTACTAAGTCACTTCTTAATGACTATAACTACCTATGGGAAAAATCATTACCTTGACCATGTGCCTATTTTAGAATAGCCTCCTATTGATAAGATAGTCTCTAAGGAGTTATCTCTTGATGTTTTTCCCATCCTAGAGGATTCCCACTTTGATAAACCATTTTTTGTGGATCCCATTGTGCCATCACATGCTATTACTTATCTAAAAACAAATATTCAACAAGACATCATTGTAATAGAGTACCCATCAGATGAAGAATTAGAATTAGAGTTAGGTTTTATTTTTAAACTAACATTAGATTTAGCATCAGATTTGAAGTCCCATGAGTTAGAATCAAATTCAGAAGAAGAATATGTTCATAGTTAGTACAACATTGGTTACACATGCCTTGTAGATTAATTTGAACACATTTATGATCCTTTTACAACTTTTGAGGATGATTAATTCAGATTCAACACAAGTTATCCTAGTATATTCTACAATGATTTTGTAGTATCTCCCCATTCCATTACTATTCCACAAGCCATTACTATCAACCAAAATATCCATATTATTGACATTCCATCTCCCACAAGTGTTGATTGGGATCTATAGAATCACACTTTGTTGAACTACATCCATGGTGACATAGCAGTTGAAGAAGAGCAAGGAGGCCAAGACAACATTCATGTAGTAGGAGAACACTCTCATAGTGAAACCTTTTTAGAGGCACTAGGGGACTATCAAAGTCAGAACTCAACATCTTTCAGTGAAACTTTTTTGAAAGTGCTAGAAGACAATCAAAGTCAAAAGTCAACATTCCTTGGTGAAACCTTCTTGAAGGTGCTATGGGACAATAAAAATAACTTTATTGGTGAAAACCTCAAACCTCATTGAGGCACCAATAGCTAAGCATAAAATTTCTTCATTGCTTGATGAAGATAAAATCAAAGATCAAATCACAATAGCTTCTTATCTACAACAAAATTAGATGGTAGCTACTCTCAAGATCAAATAATAGAAAATTTTGGTGGTCTTATCAAGAAAACAAGTCTTTGGCCCTGCCATAACTAAAATGTTGTCAAATTTGACATCAAAAACATTACGTGTGATTGGAAGTATTGATCTTCATTTGTTTCCCCATGATTACACATTCCATTATCATCTACCATTCCATTTCACAATCAAACGTACCATCCATTATTTATCCTTGTTTACCATCCATGGCCACACTTTCCTTTGTAGAGGCTACAAAGATATCTTGTTTTAACATTTGAATGAATCAAAATCAATGACCAATGAAGATTACAAAAGCATTCTTGGCATCAAAATATGCAGGTTATTATTGATAGAGAAATTATTTCAATGAGGTGTGGGATAGAAATTAACATGATCAAGTATTTTATTTGTATCATTTGTTGATTAGGGTGTGCATCTCCTCATTAGTAGGAGCAACATAATCATATTCCATTTACCACACCCAAGCTAAAAACATGTACCATACCATTTTACATTACCATTGTTATATATCCATTTGCCATTGTCAAAGTACCGAACCATTCACCCCATCACTTGGGGGTAACCCTCTTACCATTTTATCCAATTTATAAAACCATAATTATCCTTAGAAAGATCATAGCATCATATCATTCCATTCCTATCTAGACCAAAGCCTATTTGTAGTCATCTTACCCAATCCTATTTTGATCCTTGTTCCTTTGGTACTTCCTACACTTTTTGTGAGAGGATTCTGATGAAGTTTCAACAATCAATCCAATCCATGTTTTAATGATAGTATATGAAAGTAGTGTGACAATTGATCTAGAAAGCTATCTTTCATCCTATTAAGTTTATTTATGTGAGCCTATTTATTATCACTTATGAGCAAATCAGTGTTTCACCAGTCTTGCTAATAATTATAACCTATGGGAAAATTAGTATCATTGACCTATGTCATTATCTCTTAGATATAATCACCTATGGGAAAATTAAGGATAACATTTGTTTATCATACATTGCCGCATCACTTTGCCATCATTGTTTTCATTTGACTAGCCATTTACCAGATTTGAGAACTTGTTGAGTCCTAGTTGGGTTTTCCTCACCTTTTATGTAGATGGAATTACTATGACTTGAGGTCATTTTAGGACTATGTGGGTCACACTCAATTAATGTTGAGGTCACCTCAGTCCCCCTTTCCATATAGTCTTACCATTTTGTGAGAAACCTAAGTCAAATGCTCTTGCCATTTTGTGATTAGTTATCTTGTCATTCTCTAATGAGCTAAGATACCCTTAAAATTTAAAAAATATTCAAATATTTAAAAAATATAAAAATATTTGTCTAATTTAAGCCTAGTCAATTATCATTGATCCACCTTAATAGGGAACAATCATTGTTAGGATGCTTTATTTTGCTTTTGTTTTCAAGACTTCTATTTTTTTTCAAGTTGTTTGTTTGTTTTTTATTCACTTTCCTGATTGTTTACTTTTAGCACTGTTGCCTTGACTCAGTCTGTATGCATTCATTGAGTGATTCCTTGAGCACATTATTATTGAATCCATACATGTTCATCCATTAACATTATAATCATGTTTTTTTTATCATTGGTGCATTATTTTCAAGTGTTTATTAAATATTGGGAGTCATTCCTTACACATATTTTGGCCAAGTCTTCATGGTGTTCTATCATGAATCCTACCATCACATGTTATAGAAAAAATTAGCTTCACAAATGTCTATAATCAAGGAGCTATAGAAGTTTCTCCATGGCACCTTGGCAAATACTTCCATCCCACCCTTGATCAATATAACTCAATACATTGACCATTATAGTTGTATCATTATTAATTAGGATGACCATCTCCTCATTGGCAAGTACAATTGATTTATTCACACTAATCAATCTTATTCCTCTATCCATATCTTTCATCACTTTTCACCCATTCATATTTAATCTGTATTCCAGGTTATATCCTTGAGTTATGATTTCTAATTATCCCTCACTAGGGCACACTCATCTTTAGCCAATCTAGGTCCTCTTAATGATTATAACTACCTATGGTAAAATCATTATTTTAACTTTTATTCCTAATTATAACCACCTTTGGGAAAATTAGTAACCTTTTTAAATCAATGCATGCAAGCATTTTCTCATTTGGATTAATCTCGACCATGGTTAATTCCACCTTCTCTTACTTATTATCAAGGGACCATCCATCAACCAATGAGACAGCCACTCCCTCAAGGGGGAATCATCATAGGCTTCCTAAAACCATTTGTAGATTTATTCTTCAACCATCATATTCTTTTTGGCATACAAGCCATTTGTCATTCTTTGAGAAGATGATATTATGCTTATATTTTGCAATGCCTTCCCAAATAGGGGTAAACTGTAGAAACCTAAAATTGGCCACCAATAATCCCCAATTAGGATTTTGACCAATTTCCACCCAAAATACATAATTTGGCCTAAAAAAACTAAAACATGCTAAATGATGTGAAACTAACTTATTCAAGTGATAATTTTGGCTAGGGTATCACTAAATGGGATAATGAAATTTATGGGCTAGCTAACTTTGATCAGATCATTTTGATTCAAAATGCTAATTTTGCACCTAGGTTCTTTAGATTGCTCTTTTCTATCAAATCTTATGCACAAAACATGTGCCTTTGTTATTTTTTTTGGAAACATCCTAAATGGGAATATGCATCTAATGCATCTACTGTGGACTTCTAATTCCAATCAAGTCAAATTTTGGATAAATAACGAGGCATTCTAATCAATTTGGGTAGTTTGTGCATAATATGATTAATCATGTTTAAAAGCTAATTAGCCCAAATCAAGACCTAATTAAGAATTCCATGGAAAATTGTTTAATACTTATTTTTTTAAATGAATATGGAATATGTGCATCATCAAGTGACCTCATTTATTGAAAAGACATCCCTAGGCCATAAATGCTACAAATATAAAAATTCATGCCATCTATGCCTCATCAATTCCTCCCATGATGCCATCCATGCCTCTTCATTTCCCCTTCTTCCAATGTCATGATGAGGACAATTACAAACTTAATTCCAAAAATTTAATTAATCCTGAACCACACATCTCAATCTTGAGATGGATGGGTGAGGTTGATTTTGATCAAATCCAAAAATATATAAATATGAGGCCTCACAACATCATTTCTAAGTTTTTTTATACAAAGTTATAATGTCAAATTGATTCCAAAAACTTCAAGAAACTAGTGTTACCATGCTAAATTGATTCCAATCCAAACCAAGCCACAAGCCAAAGGTGCCAAGGAGAGATGGAGGTAGCCAAGATTCCATTGCCAAGGATTTCATAATCACAAGCTGAGAAATCCACAACTACAAAGGCATTTGGAGCATCTAAGAAAGGTGAAGGAATTATTATGTTTTCATTCCTTAATTTTTATTTGTGTTTATCATTTTATTTTTTTAACTAAGCTCTCCCTAGTGTCTAGGCCTAGATATGTTATGCTATTAGTGTGTTTATTTCTTTTTGTTTTCATTTTGGAACTAACACCATACTAACCGTCCTCTCTTGAGTAAAATTATTAGATCATAGTTACATTTATTACAACTAAACAAAACCTTAGTTACATTTTTCTATTTTTTATCTCTTATCTTCACCTTCAGGTTCCCACCAAGCCTTTCCTTTTAAACTCCAACAACTAGTTTTTATAGTCTAAAATTTATGTTTTATGGGCCATCACTCATGTGGGCATTTTATTTGGAATTTTTATCTCAACCATTTTGTTTCCTTTGTATCAACCAAGTTTTTTGAAAGAATTCATTCCTTCAAACTTTATTTTTGGCCCTTAAAAATTTTCCTTTAGGTTTCATGAAGTGAGCCTTCTACTTTGGAATCACCCTTTCGACTTCCTTCAAATGACTCTTAGGAAATTTGAAAAGACCCCTTTGGAAAAGTTACAAGTAACTTTCAAATTTTGGAAATGACCTTTTGAAAGGAAAAAATACCCTTTAGATTTTTTGAAATGGTTCATCTTCCCATGGAATCAATCCTTCAAACTTTTTGAAAATGTCCCTTTAGGAAAATTGAAATGCCCTTTGGACTTTCTAAAAAGTACCTTTCAGCCTTCTTACAAATGCCTTTCAGAAAAAATGTAAAGTACCTTTCAAGAAAATGAAAATGGCCGTAGAAAAAATTAAAACATACCCTTTGAAAAAGTTGTCACACACACTTCAAAAAAGTTATCTCGGATAAAATGTTTGAAATAATTCCTTTGGAAAAGTTGTAACATACATTTCATAAAAATTAAAAGTGTCCTTTTTGGGTTGAAAGATATCTTTCAAAAAAATTGTAAAGTACCTTCAAAAAAATTATGTGAACAATTCATTTCAAATAATTCAGCTCTTTGTCTTTAGGAGATTTGTCATAGACAAATTATCTTAAAGAATTCATTACTTGGCTGAATGAAAATTCTACAAGAAATACACTTAAGTAAAAATCTTCAAACAAAAAAATTGAAATAATTTAGTAAAGGATTAGAACAAAAAACTCAAAAGAATTTGGCAAAGGTTTAGCAAAGACCAAAAATGACCTTTTTGAAAGGATTAGACTTGTACATTTATTATGGGCTTTGTTAAAGAACACTTCTTCAAAAGAAAAGTGAAGTACTAGACCTAGCCAAAGATATAGACTTAGATGATTTTTATAAATAGGGGTGCCCAATTTTGGCTTGGCAGGACAAAATTTGGTCAACAAGTACTCCAATAAATTAAATTTTAGAGGAAAGGTTAGGATAAGGATTGAAGAAGAGATTTTTTTTTTGATAAAGCATAATCCTAGATGATGAGTGGTCCACTGAAAAGGAATGGGAAGACAAAATAGAGACATCATTGTATGAGACCATTAGTGAGACCATAAAAAGTGACCCTGAGGATGAATGGATATTAAGAGAGGCTTAATCAGGTGACACTAAGATTTTGAAGACTATTTAAATCTTAAATAAACTACTTCCTTACCCAAATGGAGACAATGGAGTAAAAAATAGTCTAAACCTTTAACTTTAACAAAGTGGAAATCACTTAATGTATCTCCAGCTATGGCACCTCTTGGCACAATAATTATATCTACTATAATAATTCCCCTAATTTCTATTACATAAAGGGTAAGTGTACAAGATCCTTATTTCTTACCTACTACTACAACTAATATAATTCTATTTATTACTATAGCTACCATTCCTCATGTTTTATACTCTTCAATCTAATCAAACAAGGCCCAAGAGACTAGAATTCCAATTTTTCAAGCCCCAATCCTAACCCCTAAAATTTAGAATATGGCACCCCTAAACCAACCTTATAAAGTCCCTACTAGGGTTAATTTTACATCAATAATAGATTATTTTCAAAATTTGATCAATACCTCTCCCACTTATTCATTCTTTGTCTTCTCAAGTACTTAGTTCTTTATGCTTAATAAATAGTTTCATTTTGAAAATTTGGTCTTTGTATGCAATCAAAAATGCATCATGCCTATAAACCAATCTTAACTTGCAGAAGATAGATCATACAATACACATCTGATTAGGGATGTTTTTGTTAATTGTGAGCATAACCAATATAGAGATATGTTAAGACTTGATTAGGGGATCTCTTATCATATTGCACTATGATAGGGAGGGTTCCAAATTCTCCAGTCAAGCACAACCACACAATAATATTAAGGGGGTCCTAATTTTTTATATTTCACCTTTCATAATAAAAAGTAAAGTAAATCTAATCTAGTGCTCACCAAAGCTTGTGGCACAATATGAGGGGTTAGTAAACAATAAAAACATGTATAGTATAATCCAAATTAAGATAAGTATCAGTAAGACCCTAATACATGGAATATGAAGATTAATATCATTCAAAGCCAATACTTATGCTACTTATATCTACTAAAGAGAGGAGTAAAATTAGAGAACACTTACCTAAATTTGAACCCATTGAGACTCAAACACATAACTAAGAAAGTCAAAAACATCTAAGACTTATCCACAAGACTAGATTCTACAAGTAAAAACCCTAAGCTAAGACTCCTCAAGTAGGATAGTGGAAGAGTAGATTATAAATTAGCACAAGTAAATAATAAATCTTGATTTCATATTAAAATAATGATGAAATAATCTTGTATTTATAGGTGGATTTTACCCTAAAACCTTTTAAAAATCCTAGCTGACAGGGTCAACCCAGTTAACCTAGCATAATTTTGAAAAATTATTCACTAGGTCACGAGCTAGGTTAACCAAAGGCTAACCTAATTAATAAATGAAAATAATTAGAAACTTTACAAGGTTTACCTAGTTGACCTAACATATCTAACTAACAAAAAGGGATTTATATGATGAAAAGAGGGATGAAAAGTGGTAAAAGATAAGAGTGTGTAAAGGAGTAATAACTTAGGTAATGGTTTTAAGAATTGGTTGGATTGGTAATAATGTATAAATAATGGATAACTATCTTATGTATCACCAATGGTCTACCCACCCATTTCCTAATGCACCCCTTTAGGAATGCACTTAGATATATTGAGTATTGATGGGTTCTTGTAAGATGTAAAGTGTTAGTAATCAATAAAAGTTGAAAATGTTAAGTGTATATAGTCTCCACCACCATTTTTATTCCAAATTTAGCTCCCCAAACCATCACTCAATTGGGCATACCAATTGGTAATGCAGTCTAAATAAGGTTTACCACCATTACAACAAATAAGGGGTCAAAGAAAGGGATACTAATAATTGACACAATTTGCCCCAACAAGTTCACTAGATGGACGAGGGTTATTCCCCCTTTTCCTCAAATAGAATTGTCTTCTCCCAAGACCATGGTTCCCCATTGAAATCCCCATTTTCCACTCCTTTAGAATAGGTAAAATCTTCTCAACAACTATTTGACTTGAATTTTCTTGAATGGATCCAAAAAATAAAATGAGCAAAATAAGACAAACAAGACTTGGTCATTATTGAGCAACCAATAGTCAAGTTTCATTTTTATAAAGAAACTAATAATTTTCTAAAGTTTAAAATTAAAACCATAATGGATGAAGGACAAAAGGTAGAATTTAAGGAAAGAGAATATGTGTTCTCTTTAACCAAGATAAGAAGAATGTCCCCCTTTGATATATGCAATTACAAAGAAGACCCCTATACTTTTGTAGACTTCGTAGGGGGAGTAATAAATAAATTTTTATAGGCTATGATCAGGTAGTGGAGGCACTACAAAAAAGTATTATTATATATAATTCAAGAGACATCATAGATAATGTACAAGGAGTAGCTTGAAATATGTATGATATCATCAAATTAATAAGGAATGAAAAGAGGGAGTCATAACCAAAGTGGGGAGATATGTACCCCATTATTTATAAGATGAAGAAAATGGAGGCCAAACTCAATTTTTAATCCAAGAGAATATGAATGAGGCTTATGATCACCTAAACCTAATAACTTCTCTAGATGTAGTATGGGACCAAAACTATGTAGCTACTAGGAGAGATAGATTGATTGGGTGGCATTAAGTGATGTGAAATTTAGTAATACAATTCATCAGCTATAAAGGGTATTCCATTGTAATTTTATGGGAAACTAGGATCAATTATGTGATTAACCAAAGGGGGAATTGGTCCATTAGGGACATCTTTGAAGACCTTATCCAAACAACAGTGAATAGTTTTAAAGTAGAGGTCAAAGGCACAACATATAAAATCCATAATGACTTGCTATATTTGATAATTTATTCTAGAATCAAGGTTATTAACACACAAAATATTTATGTGGAGCTTTTGGATTCATTAAAATCACATATAAAATTTATGGATATAATCCCCCAACTCTTGAAAAGACCTCCGTTAGACTTTGAAGCAATTGAGATTGATTTTTAGGCAAGCTGCACTCTTTACTTGAAAAATCATGGGAACAAATAGGCATTCCTAGATACATTAAGTCCACTAACTAATTTAATTTCAACTAATTCTCAAATGAAAGGGCTAACCATAGATATAATCTAGGGACATAGTCATTAGAATTCGAACTAT
Source organism: Torreya grandis (assembly GCA_037957365.1). NCBI lineage: Eukaryota > Viridiplantae > Streptophyta > Pinopsida > Cupressales > Taxaceae > Torreya > Torreya grandis. Next base: position 1,757,824 of record JARHVA010001931.1, read on the forward strand.
ATTTTTGCCCTTAAATTTGATGGTTATTCTAAGTGAAAAAGAGACATGAGACAATAGTCTATCCAAGGAAACTTTCATAAAAATTATAAAGTATGAAAAGTCATTCATACTACAAGAGTATATTTCTAATCTATACCATGTAATATTTGGTAAGGTGTCTTTTTAGGATCATAAAACTCTAGCTAAGAACAAATAATCTTGGGTAAAACCAAGTTATCTCAATTAGTCTATAAAACTAGAATATAAATTTGATGAATGTCATAGTATTGAAATCCATATAGATGCATAGAAGAAATTTGATATATATGTCCATTTTAAAATTTATATTCAATAATCATTAAATATACTAGAGTAACTATAGGAGCACATAATCAATTCAAAATTAGATCAAGACTTCATTTTGAATCAAAAATTCAGACTCTAGATGATGACTTCCAATTTAGACTTGGACTAATTCATTTCAAAACAAGACCCAAACATGGAAATTTTAAGCTAAAAGGGGGTCCATATTTTAAAATATGAAAATATGTACTATTGGTCACATGAATAATGAGCCCAAAATTGTAAGCATAATATCACAACCTCTTGACATGTTTGTCCTTCCAAATTTTAAAAAATATTCGATAATTTAATTGATTTCATGAACCTCCTCATAGAGTGTTCAAATATTTACTTGACTATAGCTTGATTAATTTTCCTGATTGATATTAATTGCATACTTATTGACCTATGCCTAATGGGTATGTTTCCAACCAATATTTTGATTGATACAAATCTTTGAGACATTCTACAATAGATGTTATAAATTTTGACATATGGTAAAAATATTATTGATAGTAAAATCAATAAAAGTGATGTCCACAACACTACATTGAATAAATATGTCATAAATCCTAACCAGCACTTGAAAATACTAAAAACCCCTTTATTAGACCACAATATTAAAAGCCAAGATAATTTTCATAGCTCTACATCTATACATCAATCAATTATTTCTAAAGGTCATGTAATTTAGAATATTAGTTATTTTACTATTTCACATAAGAAAACACCATCTATCACTTTATATGAAAAATATATTCTACATGATGATTCAAAAAATGTTCCTCTCCATATAATTGGATATTTTATTCACATCCTTATATTACACATGGAATTATATTTGAAATTGGTACAACTTAAAATTATAATTATAATGTGATTTATATCTAGTATAGGCTAAACTCAAAATTATTTACTTAGTAAAACTATGATACTTAGGATTTAGGAAGGTATTACACACACCCATTGGTGGTATTGTATTGCCATTTTCAATTTTTCTTAAGACCACTTTAATTTTTTTCTACATAGTGTTAGATATTAGTGTGTGAAATATATTACTCAGACATCATTAGCTAAGTCAAATGAGAGAAATACCATCCACACTACATCATTGCATTAATTTTATGCATAATGAAATTAAACATACTATTCATGACAAGTATTTTTATTTACCTATCCCACCTCATAAAAAATATGATATGTTACCTAAATTTATTCCTAAAAATAAAATTTCTCAATATCATATGATAACTGATACTAATTCATAGTCTTTTTTATGGTTCCTACAACATTTTTTAGATTTGACATCTCAATTCCTAGCTCTTAGAGTTAAGCATCTTATATTTACACCACTAATATTTATAATTCCTAATCATCTAAAACCTAATATTTTTTTTTTGATTTAAAAGTACCTATATATCAATATAAAACAAAATATGGTACAATTCTAATCATAGAAAACAATGGGTGGAAAAATTCACACCCCACGAGCAAATCCACATCAAGGGTTAGAAAATACCCCTCACAAAAGTCATAAAAGGTGGTCACAAAGTGACTAAATTGAATAAAGTTACATCACATCACATGCCATCAAGGAAAAAGAACCAAAGTACATAGAACATTAATGAGAACACTTATGAAGTAACAACAAACATGGAAATTAGGGGAGGTGGAGGATATGGTACAACTAGAGGCTTATCACCCCATCATCCCATGGATGGAGTATATCCATTAGTAGATAATGGCTCCTAACTTGATTTTTGATGCTCATCCAAGGTCTTAGTTTGATTTATTTTATGGGAAATAGCCAAATCTAGGCATGGGAATTTGCATTGAGAAGGTTGACCACAACCTCT
>JARHVA010001931.1:1765000-1790000 GCA_037957365.1 Torreya grandis
GTTTAATATTTTCATTTGTATGCATGTTTCCTTTAATTTGTAATGAACTTAAAAAATACATAAACACATGTATACATGATAATTTATATCAATTAAAATGTTTGTAATGTTTAAATATTTCTTTAGCACACTTATCTTTCTCTTATGTATAATTTAATTAAGACACAAATCTTTCTTCACATAGAATACATTACATAAGATGACAACTTCATTACCTAAAATTAACAAGTCTCCTTTAGATGTTTTTTTCTCTTTGGGTGACTTTGATTCCTTACCTATCACTCCTAACCATAATGGAACATCAGTGGTCTCACTTATCCTTCCTACTTCTACATCACACACATCTATCCACCATCTTGAATCTACTACCACCTCTAATATCCTAATAGGCCTTGCATTCTAGGTTATGATGTCTACATGTGGCCCTAAATCTTGGTAGGTTAGTTACACCCATGGATATAGCTTTGTTTACTAGAGCAATGCTTCTTCAACCACATTTTTCATTTTAGATATCCTACAACATTCTGACACATACAAAGACATCTGAGCTAACTTATGTTGCTTCCATTATAAATATTATAGAATGGAATAAAGAGCATATTTCATTTGAAAGGGAAGATATCCAGCCTTATCACATCATATATTTACACTTGCCTCTCTAAATTACATTATAAATTATCAAGGTAGGTGTCAAATGGATTCTAGTCTATAATGGATCAGGATTGATAATTTGTAATATCTCTTTTCTTTGAATTATTAATATTGATGCTAAGGATTTAGATGCTTTTTATATGAACATATTAGGATTTGTTAATATTCCATGTAAAGTTTTGGGTCAAATCACACTAAACCTTAAATTGGGGCCTAGAACTCTACCTAAAAAATGTCAAGTTATGCCTAATGATCTTAATTACAATATCTTGCTTGGAAGACTATGGATTCATGATATGCACATAGTTATATCCACTTTACATGTTTTTAAAATTCCATCTCTATAGGTCATATTTATAAGTGTCCTATGGATAAAGAAACATTCAAATATTTTCAACATACAAAGCCTTCACATAATTATATTCCTCACATGGATTTTTCTAAAACATCATTCTAATCTACTATTTAGAGCACATGTATCACTCACCTAAATACTTGTAGAGTAGAAAATAATAATTTCACTACTCTTTTTGTATGGAAATACTTATAAAAAATAGGGTACGCAAGATAGGGCCTTGACAAACATGAAAATGGAATCCTTATCTCATTGAATCATATGATCAACAGGGTAGGCAATGACTTGGATATAAAGGTAATACATACAATGTTAAGTCCTCTCACCATAATTCTTAGCATATTACATTTTTCCCACCTATTTCATGGGAATGCAATATGGTAAACCATGTTTTTACAGTCTCAATTGTTTACTCCGATCTTATCAATGATATAATTTCTATGGATATACCTACTTTCAGTGAAGTCACTAATGACAAGGCTCTCTTATAATTATTAAGAGGCATATAAGGATCTCCCTTCTTTCTATCATAATAATAGGTTTCCTCATTCCAAAAATGCCCAGGCATACTTTGGTGAGTGTTTAGATGATTCAGATGATAGTTTACCTTACAAAGATGATATTATCCCTATAACACCATACATTATGGATCAATATAAATTAATTAATGAAGATACATTTGAATTAAATTATGCACTAATGTTAATTTTTATATCGTACTATTGGTTGATACCTTACATAAAGAAAAAGATAAAAATATTCATAAAATTTTAAAAGATTTTCCTGAAGTATTCACCTAGGCTTATTATGATATGTCTGGCATTGATCTCTCAATTATAATACACATGATTAAACTCTATCCCAATGCCAAGTTAGTTAAATAGAAAACTCTAAAACTATACCCCAAAGTTTCTCTTTAGTCCAAGATGAGATCCAATGGCTCCTAGATGTTTATTTAATTTGACTAGTTACTCATCCCCAATGGGTTTCTAATATTATCCCTATTATAAAACATAATAGCCAAATCCAATGTTTTTGTGATTTTAGAGACCTAAATAAATCATGTCCTAAAGATCACTATCCTCTACCCATCATCAATATTATAGTTGACTCTATAACATGATATAACATGCTTTAAAATGTTATCCTTTATGGATGGATTCATTGGTTACAATCAAATTAAAATCACTGAAGAAGACCAAGAAAAAACTTATTTTACCACACCATGGGGTACTTTATGCTATATAGTCATGCATTTTGGATTATAAAATGTAGGTGAAATATACTAGTGAAAAATTACACATATATTTCATGATCTCATTCATAAAATAGTTAAAGATTAAGTTGATGATTTACTTGTAAAATAAAAATAATGACAACACCATGTAATATATTTCAAATATATTTTCAAGAGACAAAGAAAATACAATGTACGAGTTAATCCCAAGAAATGCATCTTTGGGGTTTTATCAGGTAAACTCTTTCAATTTATAATATCCAAACTCAATATCATGGTTGACCCTAATATACATGCCTCCTCTTACCCATTTAATAAAAATTTGCTCCCTTCAAGGCGAGATTTAGACAACATGTCACTTTGTGGCATAACTCATAGATAAGACTCAATGAATCACTAGATTAATTAAAAGGAATAAAATTTTAATGGAACATCACATGTAAATAAATATTTGACAAACTCAAAAAATACCTATTAAACCCTCCTATTTTGGTATTACTAACACATAACAAGCAACTTATACTCTACCTCTCAGTGATAGATCATGCACTCAGTGTACTCCTTGTATAATATGATGATCAACATAAAGAGTGATCCATTTACTACAGTCTTAAATTTTTTTATTATGAATGAAATTACCCAACAATATAAAATTTTTATTTTTCACTTTTAATTGTTACTCAAAATCTCTAGCACTATATGATTAACAATGAGACACAAGTCATTACAAGACTAAATACATTACAATTCCTAATTTCAAAACTACATCTCTTAGGTTGTATTGAAAAATGGGTTATGCTACTCACAAATTTCAAGATCAAGATCATCTTACCAAAATTATTAAAATTTTAAATAATTATAGATCAAGTGGAAATAACCCCTTAATTACATACAAATCCTATTAATGATGATTTTATAGATGACTTCACAACATATAATACCACTTCTAATACATGGATAATTTTCTTTGATAGTTATATATGTGCATCTAGTGTTGGAGACAAAATTATTTTCATCAACCCACTTGGGCACACAATACCCCTTACTTATTGACTAATATTTTCATGTATGAACAAAATCACATAATATTTAGTTCTTATCTTAGGCTCCCAAGTGACCTAGGATCTCCAACTTAAATCAATTAAAGTTTACAAGGATTCATGATTAATTATTATATATATATATATATATATATATATATATATATATATATATATATATATATATATACCAAACCAAATAATAATGCATTATTCCCTACAATAATATGCTTCAATGTCTACAAGCTCAGTTTGAAAACTTCTTTATTGAAAACAATCCATGCAAAGATAATACATATATATATATATATATATATATATATATGTATGTATGTATGTATATATATATATACATATATATATGTATATACATATATATGTATATGTATATCTATATGTATATATATATGTATATGTATATGTGTGTGTATATATATATATATATGTATGTATACATATATATGTATATACACATATATATACACACACACACACACATATATATATACATATATATACATATACATATATATATATACTTATACATATACATATATATATATATATATATATATGTATATATATATGTATATATATGTATATATATATATATATGTATATATATATGTATATATATATATATATGTATATATATATATATAAATATATATATATACATATATATATACATATATATATATATATATACATATATATACATATATATATACATATATATATATATATATATATATATATATATATATATATATATATATATATACCAAACCAAGTAATAATGCATTATTCCCTACAATAATATGCTTCAATGTCTACAAGCTCAGTTTGAAAACTTCTTTATTGAAAACAATCCATGCAAAAATAATCATCATGTTGATGTAATGGCTAGTACAACATCATTGATCCCCATTGAAATAAATGAATAATAAGATATATTGATTATCAAATGATTAAATTATCCATTAATGTCCCATTTAGACTTCATATATCCAATGGTTTTAGTTACCACATGCAACACAACATCTAAATTATTCTATGATATTTTCCATTTTTACATAAATATATTACACTGATACTTTTAAAAGAAATGAAAAAATAAAACTATAATGAAACTCCCTCTGATATGTCATTATTGGTAGGGACTCATTAAAAATATATTTTGATGGACAATTACTCTAACTTTTTACATCTAAGAAAGCTAAGTTGGTTATTAGACAGGTGCATGATAATGAATGTGGTGGTCATTTCAATAGTAAATCAATGTCACATAAATTACTCAAATAAGATTACTATGGGCCAACCATAAAAAAAGAATGATATGAATACACCAAGTTATGAGATAAATGTCAATTCCATGGAAACATACACCATGTTCCGTCATATAAACTATAATCTATCATATGCCATGGCCATTCATGAAATGGGGTTTTGATCTAATTGGTAAGATAAATCTAGAATATGTAAGAGGTCAAAAATTCATCATCATAATTATCTAATACATTAAAAAATGGGTGGAATCCATTCCATTAAAATCCATAAAGGGTCATGAGCAACATTATTTCTTATTTTGGCCTTCCAACAGCCATCATCATAGGCAATGGAACTTATTTCAAGAATAAAATAGTGAAGAAATTTTACACTAAATATAAAATATGTCACACATTATTTACTTCATATTATCCATAGGGAAATGGTCAAGCATAATTAATAAATAAATAAATAAACATTATCTTCATTATTACAATAATCATATTTGGTGATGATTCACACAATTAGCTTGTTCATGCACTATGAGCTTACCACACTAGTAGTCACACACCGATAGGAGTTAATCCTTATTAACTAGTATATGGAACAAAATTAGTTATCCTACTAGAGTTATAAATCCCACCCTTATGGGTCTCTTTAAAAGGGATCAAAATGTTTCTAAATTTTATCTATTTCAAGTCTAAAAGAAATTAGAAAATAATGATAGGGATAAGTGATTAGAATGAACCTAAATTGGTTTGTGCATCATATCTAGACATTTTGAGCACTCTTCTTTGGCTGGGGAAGACTACCTATAAGTAAGAAATCACTACCACAAGATGTTTGTTATTAGATAAATGAGTGGGCTACCAAGATATGTGATTTTTCTAGGAAGTGAAACTTCCTTAGATATAACAGTTCACTTTTGAGAGATAAAAGAGTAATAATTAACTAAAAGAGAGGTAAAGTAAAGAGGGAGAGAAGATAAATAATGTTACCATTATTCATAACCTAAGTACAATAGAGAAAGATAGACTATAGGTGGTATATTTTGTTTGTGTTTTAGAAGTTGTTTGGGTAGGTTTTGGAAAGGTTAGGGAATCCATAGTCATTTACATAGATAGGAAAGTGACCAATATCAGTTATACTATTGAGGTTAGTGGTGAAGGTGATCGATGTCAGATAGACTGCCAAGGTTAGTAGGGGAAATAATTACTTAAGAGCTTGTAGAAGGATTTTCTAGGTCTGTGAGATGGTTTTAATTAGGGCTAGGAGGTTGGGGAGAGTTATGAGAGAGAGAGAGTATGGTTTGGGTAGATTTGGTCAGAGGTTTTGGTGTGTCAAGTCAAGGGGAAAAAAGCAAAGAATATTTGTAACTCCCTCATAGGGTTTGGGTTAGGAATGTATAAAGTAATGAATAGTAGATATGAAGTGATAGAAAAGTAAATACTTAAAATACCTACAAAATAAGTGATGTAATTAGCTATAGTGGTCACTAAATGTTAAGTGTTAGATTGATGGTCCCTATCAGGTAGTCTAAAATTATAGCTTGAATAGAGAGAACAAGTGGGTGTTATTGGTCCTCAAGAGTGTAGTTCATGATCATGATTAACTTTTCAAGATGAAAGTAAGCTAGAATGTTGAAAAATTGAATGTCAAGAACTTGAATGTAAGTAAGAATTATTTTATTATTATTTTTGCTAACCTAAACTTCAGGTTGGAGTTTGGCTCATATCACTGATGTCAATGATTTTGCTAACATCATTTATGGTTTAACCAACATTAGTGGCCATAGAATAGGTAAAGCTTACTAATTTTGGATTTTTTAATATTTCTCTTTGTTCTAAGTGTGGCACCCATTACAAAATGGTAAAAATAAGAGGTTAAGAAGGAGGTAGTTGATTAGGAATTTAGTTTTGAAGTGAGAATAAGTATTGGGTAGTTAAGATGAGGGGACCAGGTCTTGAGGTGACTCATTAGGTGAGAATTAGTCATAGGGTGAGGTAGATAGGTAAGGTGGAAAAAACGGGATTTTAATTAACTTAATTAAGTATTTTAAATTAATTAAATGTGTGAGGATTAAAAGCATGGGTTAGGGAGGTTAATTGTTATTATTTAAAAATGGGCTAAAAGGGGTTTCAACATAGGGAGTTACACACGTGTGTGTGATATAATTTTAGTTTCTATATTTCCCCATTTTTGTCTTGTAATTTATACCAATAGGTTTGTGAGACAAAAATAGGAGTCATATTCTCTAAGTATTGGATGAGGTACCCCCCCTTAAAATAGGAATCAATGGAGGAGCAACAAGAAGCGGGTACCAGTTTGATAAAGGTAATTGGGTGAGTGGTGAAGAATTAAGTATCACTTTATATGCATATACTACTATGATCTATACTCAATAAATTCAAGAATAGGCAAGGTTGAGGAGGAATCAGACAAAAATAACTAAATCATAATTTATAAGTGATAGTTGATAGGTCAAAACAATCAAAGTTTTAGCTCTAATAGTTGATGTGTCTTAGGTATCCAAATTAATAAGTACCCTTTGGAAACACAAAAGAGTTGAAGATGATAAGAGGAGCTTGGTTTCCATCCAAAAAACTAAATTTACATGTGTGTGCATAATATCCAACTATAGCAGAATAGCTAAGTGGTCAAGACAAGCAATGAAAGGTTGGTGTAAAAGGGTCATGAGCAAGGAGATATTCATGATCTCCAAGTAAAGTCATCATGGGTGAATATTTAATTGATCTTCAATGGCATTTATCATGGTTAGGGAGATATATGAAATCTCCAAATTGCCCTAGAGTATGGGTAAAGTCTAAAAAGTTGGGGTTGCTTTTTTGGGGAAAATATTATTGCAATGGTGATAATGTTGGTGACATTTCCAATATCAATAATAAATAGTACCAATGTTAGCACATTAGGGAAATTTTACTGGTGTTAATAAACAAAAACACTAATATTGGTAGATTAGGTCAAGAATTCCAAAGTTAGTAGCTAACCATACCTGACAAAAGAGGGTTTTAGTGGCTGACTAGACTCATTTACAACTTATGATTGGAGAAAAAATAGAGCGACTGAGAGTGACTGAGATGGTAGAACAAGGAGGGGACCCAATGGGAGGTACACCACCATAAGATCTAGCTGTGCCATCCTAGAGGAGATAGAGAGATGAGGTAAGATCCTCTACTAGTTATTTTAAAACTTACTTTGGTTATTTGGAGTTATTAGGCTAATTTAGAGGTGGGGGTATAGAAAATGTTAGTAGAGGGGTAAAAACTAGGGTAGGGTACTTTTAGGATAAGTTAGAAGGAATTTGGGGTAGGTTTTTAGGTTAAATTTTTAGTTTTGGGTTTGGGTCATTCAATTGTAGGGTTGAACCAGTCACCGACATCAGTGAGGTCCACCGACATTGACCAATAGGGCACTAAGGGTGGAAAGAGTCTACCACTGTTGGTTAATAGTTGTGCCTACAAAGCATTGATGCCAATATTGAAGCTGATGTTAGTGACTATGAAGAAGTGGCAAAATAAGATAAAGGGTCAGTTTGGATCCCTAGTAGAAGTAGTCAACTAGCCTAATGGTTGAGCCAGCCTCAGAACACCTCATGTTGACTGAGTGGTACCTACATAGCCCAGTTTAGGGCCTCAAGCCAATGTAGTTCTCCTAGAGCTTAGGAAAATGATCTAAGGTATGGTTAAAAGGTGTGTTAGGGGAAATGGCTTAAAAGATAGGTTGAGATAGATCAAGAAATCTAGGGCTTAAAAGATAGGGTATAGTGTCAAGGGTTAGGGATATAGGTTGTAAGGCCTAGAGTTATGATAGGTAGGTAGGCCTAGGGTGGAGAGAGAGAAGAGGTAGTAAAGCCTATGATAAAGAGAAAATAGTAGGTTATTTAGTGAGTTGGGTATGTGGTCAAGCTAACCTCATAAGACTCTGTGTCAATTGAGTGCTACCTACATAGCCCAATTTGGGGCCTCAGACCAATGTAGTTCTCTTAGAGAAAATGGCAAAAAGGTGGTGATAGGTTATATTAGAAAGTGCATTACTTGAGTTGTGTATGTATGGATGTAAGTGAGGATAAATCTGACATTATGAGATCATCTATGAAGGCTTTTGATACATATGAAGAGGTATGTCACTTCAAACAAGGGGTAGCACATGGTAGTGTTGGGGTTAGGAGGAGTGTCATGATATTGTCAAGTCACTTGAGATGTGAGCTTTAAGATAGCATTGATTGAGAGGTGGGATCACACCACCAACACCTTCCATCTACTGACTAGAGAGTTGACAGTGACCCAAGAGGATGTCTACAAGATTTTATACCTACCACTCTAGGTTAAGGAGCTCTGTACATGCTTGAGAGAGGAACATGATATCCACATGGTGGCATTGTATGGTGAGTATGTTAGTGAGGTGACTTATCATTCTATGAGTTTCACCTACAAGCCACTGTATATAGCCAATGAGGAGTAACATCAACTGAGCATCTTGATGATGACCAAGGTGATGATGTATACATTATTAGATATAGATGATAGTATATTTCTAATTACATTGATATGTGTGCTTGCATAGATGGTTGAGTAAAATATTGTTTATGCATGGGGTTTAGTATTTTTAGCATAGTTATACAAAGAGTTGTGGGGTTTGAGACTATGATGGCGATATAATTTATGTGTCGACCATCTACTATATTATTGGGCATATGAGCAAATCATGGTAACATGACCATTAAGGTTATCTACCATGATTCTATTTGGCTTTAGTGTTTATTTTAGATGGTGGAGAGAAGGCATGGCATAGACCTGAGTCAATGATGTAGTGCATGATATTTCCTATTATAGGTGCATGATTGAGGGTTTGATCCCTATGGATATTTTGTGGAGACCCTACCTAACATACCCAATTTTTAGAGGATAGGCACCATAGCTTGTTGGTTTGTAGAGCTCACTATCGATCATGGGGAGACAAGATAGTGAGTTAGAGATAGTACCCATGACATGGGTCAGGAGGTAGTTTGGTATACTATAAGATATTCTACCTACCTTACCTTGATATAAGAAGGATCACATAGAGGAACCCATACCATTACCTAAGGAGATAGATGTGTCAGATTTTGAGGAGCTATTAGTAGGACTAGGTGTTGGAGATCAAAGGTGTATAACAACATATATAGATTAGTGGGTAGGTTTACATCCCATAATGGAGGTTAGGAGGCTACCATTGGATTTATAGGGGTTGGTGAGAGAGAGGGATGCAGTGAAATATGCATGAGATGTAGTAGTGTAGGATAGATATATAACATAGGCATAGGTATTAGCCTTACATGGGTAGGTGGTGATGTTATAGTGCCAGGTTGGGGTACTATAGGGTCAAGTTATAGCATTATAGGGTTAGGTCAGAGTCTTATAGGATCAGGTGACTATAGTGATAGTAGAAAGGGATAGCCTAAGATCAATAGGTTAGGCTACTCATCTTCCTCCACCATAGGGATCAATACAGGATAAGCCATCAATAGGTGCTATGGGACCACCATAGATTGTATCTCTAGTGAGATATACTACTACCTTGGATGAGATTACCTACTATGAGAGGGCCATCAGAGTTTTTTCATAGATTTAGTAGTATTATGAGTTCATGGAGTAGAAGAGATCTATGTCATGTGCCATAGCTTTTAGATCACACAGACAGTAATGATCTGAGAGTGGTAATGACACTACTTCATCATGACCATGTAGAAATCCTTGATGATCCTGAGTGTTAGATTTTTTCATTTTGATTATATTTGTTATATGTACACTAGCATGTGAGCTAAAGATGTGAGATGTATATTTTGAGAGAGAGATGATAGTATGATGATGTATTTATGGGCATGTATTTTGAGTGCACACACACACGCACACACACACACACACACACACACACACACACACACACACGCGCGCGCGCGCGCGCTGCGCGTGCGCATGCACGTGAGCGTGTGCACGTGCACGCACGTGCGCACGCACACACACACACACATGAAATGTTCATTTATTATGATTTTGAGATGTATGTATTGTGATATATGATGATGATTATTTTATGATATGTTAATTGTTGATCATGTTAGTTGAGTTAGACTAGCATTTCCCATATATGTGATGGTATATGCATATTTGGTTTGTTAGTTTCATCTTAGCATTTTTCTATTTTTGTGATGGTGTATGCTTAAAATTAATAAATTAGTTATGTTAGTTTATTTCAACATTTTTCCATAGTTGTGATGGTGTATGTGTATACTAAATTGAGTAGCCTTTGATAGTGTGGGTATGACATTGTTTCTTCATCTCAATAGAGAAATCGACATGTGATGTGGATGGGAAAATAAAGAGGCAAAATTCTCTTACATCGGTAAAGATCTTAATAAGAACATAAATAGGCTTAGTAAAATGAGCCTCTTTCATGCCTTATATCTTTAAACCATTGTTTTTATTAGAGAAGCATCATGTTTACCTTATATTAAGTGAGATTCATAGTCCCTTGAAAGAGTATGAGGAGAAAAAAAGGGTAAAGTGAAGGAAAAGTTTTGGGTAGCATAACCTATAAAGCAAGGATGATATTCCCTTTTTGTGGGTGACCTGAGAGCTACTATAGGCAAGTCCATGACTTAAAGCTTTTTTTTGTGTATAGGTTGATCAATGCAACAAACCTACAATGGGATTTTGTATAGATTAAGGTCATATAAAGATGATCAATGTGAGAAGCCTTTTTTTAATTTGTATTTTCCTTTGAGAACAACACTCAACTTAGCCATCCTTCAAAGGAGTGGTCTAAGAATTCATTTTTAGGTTTAAATATCTATCCATTTAAGGAGTAGTCTATTGATAGTAGCAAAGGGAAGTTACATATCTATCCTTTAAGGGAGTAGTCTATGTTGAGAAGCATGACCTAAGAGTTTATAACTTGTCACATATCCCACTTGTTTTTTTTTGTATTTTTTAGTCATGGACAAGACTATAGAGTCTTAAGAGTTTTCCACTTTGAGGGCAAAGCCATAGCACTGTGTAAGTTAATTAAGTGTATAGGAGTAAGGGTGAAGAGGGAGGGAAATGAATGTAATAGGGATGCTCAAAGGACAAGCTCAATTTAAACATGAGGTTAAGTGATGCTTGTTTAACAAAAGAATGGTCATAAGTGTAAAGCATTTAAAGCCTCAGGTTCTAGCCTTCCTTCAAGAGAAGATAAGCAATAAGTATTTGAGCCATAATTGTGAGTTATGATATAAGGTCCAAGCCAATTAGGAGAAAACTCACCCCATTTTATTTTCTCCATGTTCATCACATGTTGATTTTCCTTTAAGATGAGATCTCCTTTATTGAAATCTTTCTCTTTAAGGTTTTTGTTATAAGTGTGTTTGATACACTCTTGATAGATTTGGAGGTGGTTGAGGGCTAGGAGATGGTGCTCATCAAGCAATTCAAGTTGAGCAAAACATTCTAGGTGAAAGTCATCATTAGTATGTCTTGTAGATAAATGTGAAGAGAAGGAATCTAGACTTAAAAAGGCAAACTAACCTCTATCCCATATAGTAATGAAAAATGTGTAGCACTTGTAGGGGTTTGAATGTTAGTGCAATAAGCCCATAAAGCAAAAAAAATATGTGTGTGTGAATCCTTGCCCATATCATTGACTACCTTCATGATAATTTTCATCAATGTTTTGTTATAAGCTTTTGCCTATCCATTTTCTTGTGGATAGTAAAATGATGAGAATCTTAATTTTATTTTAAATGTATCACAAAGACTTTGAATAGCCTTATTTTTGAAATATTTTCCATTATTTATTATAAATTTATGGGGAACACCAAAACAATAGATGATGTGATGGTTGATGAAGTCAAAATTTTTGTCAACCTTAGTGGAGATGAGAGGGATGGCCTTGACCCACTTGGTGAAGTATTTAGTGGAAATAATGATAGAACAATGATGGAAGGAGGAATGAGGGTTAATATCCCTAATTAGATCTATGCCCCATTGGGAGAAGGTCCAAAAGTCTTTAGTGACTTATAATGCATGACTCAGAATGTGAAAGAGGTTAGCATGTTGTTGACACTTGATGCAATACCAAACATAATTAGTACAGTCTTGATGAAGTGTGGGCCAATAATAGCCAAGTCAAAAGATACGCTTGGCAACTATGTGACCATTGAAATTCCATGACAAATCCCATCATGGACTTCTTTAATGGTGAAAAGAGTATCAGTAGTAGTGAGGCATATAATAAAAATACCACGAAAACCTTGATTGTAGAGAAGTCCCCCTAGAATAGTGTAATGAGTAGCACATTTTATGAAGGCACATCTCCCATTATTGGAGAGATTAAAAGGGGTAATAGAGAAGTAAGGATAAACCATGAGTTTCTTGTACCATAATCCATGTGGGTTGGATGTTACATTTTCACTAAAGAAGATGTTAGCTGATACATAGGAGGGTAATGTTAAGTGATGCATGATGACATAGATTCTCAAGGAAGAAGATGAAGAGGTTATGTGTGAAGTAAGTGAAGCCATCATGTCAGGAAACTTTTTTTTATATCAAGGAATATTTTGTAAGAGATAAGATTCAAATGATCCCAATAGAGTATCTACATGATGTTTATACCACTATAAAATCTCATTTTTTACATACGTAGGAACCATTAACCTAGTTAACCACTAGCTAAGAATCAACAAAAATAGTTATGGATTTGATACTCAAGAAGAGAGTTATTTGAAGTCTTAAGATCAAAGCCTCATATTCAACCATATTATTAGTGCATTAAAAATCTAGTTTAAATGACAAAGGCATAGGCTCACCATCTAGAGGAATAAGCATGACCCCCATACCCCCACCACATTGACATTTATATCCATTGAAGAAAATCATCATTTGATAGGAGATGTCATTGATGGAGAGTGTCATGATGGATTTATCAAGGAATTCAAGGTTTGAAGGTTGATTATTAGGTAACAGGGTAGTAGCTAACTGATTAATGATTGCTTTCCCCTTAATAAAATTTTGTTGAATTAATTGTAAGTCAAATTTGGCAAAAAGCATGATCGACCAAGCTACACATTGGTTATGATATGGCTTAGAATGCATGTATTTTGGAGGATCAGTATGGGTGACTACATAAGTTTTATGATTTAGTAGATAATGGTGAAGCTTGGAGGTAGAAAAGACCAATACAAGGTAATGTTTTTTGATATGGGCATATCAAGTCTCATAATCAATAAGTGTGCAACTTATGTAGTAAACTGCCTACTCTCAATGTTGGCTATATTGATGTGTAATCATAACATCTAAAGAATGGTCTATTTTAGAGATGTATAGGTAGAAAGGATGATTTTCATTAGGTGGAATAAGAACTAGAGTGGGGAAAGGAGATATTATGTAAGTGCATCAAAAGCTTCGTAGAAATATGTATTCCAATGGAAGGAGACATCCTTTTTGAGGAGATGGTGAAAGGGTTGGCAATGATTTCACAACTAGGAAATGAAGCAGTGAATTGATTGAAGTTTGCCTTATAGGTGGTGGATTTATTTGATATTGGTAGGTGGAGGCATCTATAGGATTTCTCTAACCTTAGTAAGATTGACTTCAATACCATGGAGAGAAATGATAAAACTTAAAATTTTACTAGAAATAACTCCATAGACACATTTATTTAGGTTTAGTCAATGTTATATTAGAGGAGATGAGTAAATATGGTTCTGAGAATTATCAAGTGGTCTTGACTAAGTTTAGAGTAGCTAAGTAAGTCATTCACATAATATTCCATGATTTTGTGTTGGAGATCATGAAATATGTAGGTCATAGCTTGTTGGTAGGTCGTACCAGCATTGTTCAGGCCAAAAGGCATGACCCAATAGCAGAAAGTCCTCCATGGGATGATGAAGGTTGTCTTATGTTGATCCTCAAGAGTGACCAATATTTGATTATATCTAGAAAACCCACTCATAAGTGATAGCATCTTATGGTTGAATATTAGATCAATAAATTGGTCAACACTTGGCAATGGGAAGTCATATTTTAGACAAGCAAGGTTTAAATCATGATAGTCGATGCAAATGTATATTTCCCAAATCACTTTTGTGATAGGAACAATATAGTAAATCCATTACAAGTAGTCACTAGGTTGGATAAAGTTGACATAAAGGAAGTGTTAGAACTCTTCTTTGACAAGGAGAGAAATACGAGGATGCATCTTATGAAGCTTCTACTTAATAATTTTAACATCTCAATTAGTGACAATGTTATGGGTGATGATAGAGGGGTTAATACTAGGCATATCATTATAATACCAAGTGAATGCTTTGTTATGGTCATTAATAAATGTGGCATAATCAAATTGTTTAGAGGAATCCAAAGATTAGCCAATCTTGAGGATGTGAGTGTCATCATGAGAGGGTAGATTGATGTCAATGGTTGATTCATTTAACATAGATTATGTTTTGGATGGGAGAAATAATTAGATGTAGGAATCATCCACACCCATTTAGGTGAGAATTATGTCATCATCCTGACCTTGAAAAGTGTTAATAGTGGGAGAGTCTTCATCAATTATTTGAGGATAAATGAGAGGAAGGGACCCTGTTTCCTTACCCTGGTGATATGTGAGAGGCCCCAAATAGATGGAATTTGTTGAAAAAAAAATTAGGAGGTATAGATACCTCTAATTTGGTAGGTAATGGTGGAGAATAAGGAAGAGAAGGAGAGACTAGTTCTTCAATAATTGGTGCATGGAAAATTTTAATGAGTTTAGTTGATTTGTCATATCCCACTCCATGCCTCTTTTTGGCATTTTGAATAGTTTGGCTAGTGGGATATTCAATAGGTGTATGGACACCCTATTCATAATGACCCAATAAAAATCATTTTTAGGTTCACCTATAGAGATAGGTGTGAGAGAATCTAGGGTTACTCAAGAAAGAGAAGTCATAGGTAAATGGTTGTGGTGAAGAAGATGGATTGATGATATTAGGAGCCTGATCAATTCCCCCATATGTGAAATTAGTTTGAAGGTTAGGGGGTCCATAAGGGATGACCATACAAATATTGGGATCATAATTTGGGTGCATGTGAAACCTTCCATACTCTAGTGGAGTATAGAACATATTGATCATCACCAAATGATATTCATCGAGTGATAAATGTTGAAAAGTCTCCTCTATGGGATCCTTATCAAGAATTTATGTTGCCAGTATCTCTAAAAATGGGGGAGTGGAGCTTATGGAAAATCTAGAATTATCATGCAGGGAAGATGATGTTTTCAATGGAATGAGAACATCATTGAGACTATAAGTCATGTTGCATGTTTTAAATAGAGGTAATTTAGTAGGTATAGCATGTACTTGTCCATCATGTTAAAACTTGACACAATAATGAAAATTTGAGGGTACACATGCCATAGCACATATCCAAGGTCATCCAAGTAGTATGATATATTGGAACTCTCCTTCCACAACATATAATATCTTTAGAATAGTGCAGGATTGACATGGATATGTAAGACAATAGTGCCCACCATAGTAGTTATGGTATCATAAAAGGAGCAGAGTATTGCATCAGTTTAAGACAAGAAATTATAGAGAAGGGCTAGCTATTTATAGGCATGGGTGGAATTAATATTAATACTATATCCCCCATCAATCATGACTCTCTTGAAATGAGTTTGATCAATAAATATATGGTAATAAAAAGGGTAGAAACCTAATCTTTAGGGTGTTGAAGTGGAATTTTAGAATCACTAAAAGAAATTTGGGGGATGGAATTAAGAGAGATGACTAACACTATAAGAGGTTAGGGATCATCCAATTGTACCTCAATCACTTTCAAAGCACTAATAAAATCTTGATTGTGTTGGGACAAGTTTTGGATTAACTCATACAAAGACATTTTCATAGGATTTTGGCAAAGTTGTTTCACCATTGAGCTTTGAATAACATTTGAATATGTTGTTTTAGGAATGCCCAAGATGGAAATATTAGGATTAAGAGGATTGTCTTTAGTGAAGGGATGAGCCCAAGGAGTAGTGACCTTTTCCTTAGCTCTATCTTTTTGGTTTTATGATCATGTGGCCACATTAACTATGTTGATCTAAAATGTAGGTGAAGGAGGTGGTAAAGGGGTTACGACCACATCTTTGGGTTTGAATTTAGTTGGAATAGTAGGAGGCACTATGGATGCCAAAGGTGGAATAATAGGAAGGTTAAAAAGAGTATCATTGAAGAGAGTGTTGACATCAAAGTGTTGTTGAATGACTGTTGTGAGGGCTTTACATCTCTCAATATCGTGTTTAGGTGAATGATGATATAAACACACTTGTGTATCATTAAACCAAGATGGATTCATTCCAAGAGGAATATAAGGCTTAATGGGATGAAGATTTATTATGGAATATTGCAATAATTAATGTAGGAAAAATCTCTAAGACTTTTCAAGTGGGATCTCACTTGTTGTGCTAATAGGGTTGGACACCTTCTTTTGTTTCAGTGCTAAAAAGGCAATTTTATGTGGTGCTTTTTTTGGTAACAGCAAAGTTAAATGTTTTGTTGATAATTTTTTAGTGTGAGATGTGAAAGGCCTACTAGATGGAAAAGGTAGGAGTGGAGGTAACTTAACCTTTTGTTTTGGTTGGGTTGGTAATATTCCAACTAAAGTAGAGGGGTATGGTCCAAAAATAGATGATAAAGTTAAGGGTTAAAGAAGGGATCAATGAGATTTAGGAAGCTAAACATTTTATTATTATTCAAGCTATGAAAATCTAACTTGTGGTTGAGGAGATAAATCTAATTTCACTTATGGATTAATTAAATTAGAGACGGGGTGTATTCCTAAGGCCCTGATCTACTTTAATGTGGTAGATTCCTACAAGGGTGAGGGTTTTGACATAGATGGCTAAACTTTAGGTGATTTTGGTGAAGAAGCTCTAGCTTTGTCAAACACCTTAGGTAAATGGTAGTGAGAGGATTAGTGGTAAAGGTTTAAATTCATTGTATTAGATAAAGAGTTTTATGTCAGTCCCAAAATATCACATGATCTAGCTTTATGGAGTCAAGAAATTTTAGATTTTTCACTAACCATGAGAAGGGTTTAGATGAAGTTGACCTAGACTTTATAGTTATGTATTTATAGGGATGAGGTGTTTGGGAATACTAATTTATGCCAAAGATGAGAAATAACCATAATGGGATCCTCTTTGACAGAGATGGGAGAAGAGACATGGTCTGCCATTGGTGGAGGAGAGGTAGGTGAAGAATTTTTTCTCAAGAGGGTAAATCATAGGTATTATAGATCCCTCAACATATAGGTGATGCATAGGTAAATTATGATCCTCCATGAGTAAAACATGGGGTAAGAGTGGTACAATTAGAGTAGGCACAATAGGTCTTTCATCTATTATGGGACTAGATAATACTGACTCCCCTAAGTGAAAAGGTCGAGTGGATGGGGTACTACTCTCTATAGGTGGAAGAGAGGTAGGTGAAGAAGGTTCCTCAAGAGGGTATAATATAGGAATGATGTTCCCTTCAACATATGGTTAAGGAATGGGTAGGGTGTGATCTTTAAGTGGTAAAAGGATAGGTAATATTGGTGCAAAAGGAATTGGCATTACAAGCTCATCAAATGGTAAAAGTGGTAAAGGAGTCTCTTCCTCATGAGGTAGTAGAATGGGTGAAATAGGTTCTACCTGAGGAAGAAAATTGGGAAAAATAAATTCCACTTAATATGAGGGAGGAGTTGATGAAATAGGTGTCTCTTATTGATTTGAAGGTTGAACTAGAGGTAAAGGAAAGACCATATTAACCATATGGATATTATGATCACTTGAGTTTTTGATTCAGTGAATGGTTAGGAAGAGGGTGTTTAAACACATCCATACTTTGATTATGGGGTGAATTAGGATTATCCAAGATGAGACCACCCCTATCAAGCATATCTTGAATAATATTCTTGAATGTCTTATAGTTATTAGAATTATGGCCTTTAACTTGATGGTAACTGCAAAACTCATATTCCTTTTACCAAGTTGGAATAAGATGGGAGGGGTAAAACTATATATGAGGGTTGATATGAGGAAGGGTTATGACACCTTGTTGCAATAGTTTTTTAAAAATGGATGTTTATGACTCCCCAATGGGAGTGTATTGTCTTTGTTCATACCATTGTTGGAATTGCTTGTTCAGATTTTGGGAAGTCAAGGAATTCAATTGGTTTTTGGTTTTGGAATAGGTTGACTTAATGACCATCATGTTGGTAGAGCCTTTATCTTTTTGTTTAGAAGGAGAAGTTTTAGATGAGGATTAATTTGATTTGGAATTGGGATTTTTATTGCACAACTTGACTTTGCCTTCATCTATACCATGAACCTCAAGTTTTCATGCCACTGTAAAGGCCTCATATAATGTGCAAAAAGTTTGTACCCAGAGTGTAGATGAGATGTGATTAGCACATGCCCTTGACAAGATATCAATAAGCTCAAGTTGGGGTAAGGAGAAGGAGATTTGATTGATCAAACTTCTCCAATGAGTGACAAAATATGTAATAGACTCATCATCAAATTATCTAATGGAATAAAGGTCTGTTATAGAAACATTTTTAGAAATTTTAATAAAGAAATGGCCCAACAATATTTGTGTGAGTTAGGTAAATGAGAAAAGGGAAAGTTGAGGTATAGATCTATACTAGTCCAAGGTAGCACCTAAAAGAGACATAGCAAAGTGGGAAGTAGTAATGCATCATCATGCCCTATTAAATAACAAGCAAGTCTAAATGCTCACAAGTGTTGTTGTGGGTCCTCTTTACTCTAGAAATGAGTAAATTTAGGGAATTCCTATTATATTAGATAAGGGAAAATAGGAATAGAAGGATGGATGGGTTCATTGCATATCTGATCATAAGATAACATATTCTTTGAACCAAAAATGGATGTCTCTAGATTAGACATCTTGTCCATCAACATATTAATGAGGTCTAGAGGGGGATTAGTTTGGGGAATACCTCCTAAATTATAGGGAATTTGATAATAAATAGAGGGAGCATATGGCATATATTTTTGAGGTTATGTTGGGGAAACATAAAGATAATGAGACATAGGTTGGGGTGCAAAAATAAAAGGGGCTTGTCCTATTAAGTTAGAGACTATGATTTGGTTGGTTGTTGTTATTACAAGTTAGATTATTGGCATGGTTAGACTAGATGAAGGGTGAGTCATAACTTAGATAATTATAGGCATGAGGGTAGATGGAATAGGTACCACTAAATTCTAAAATGGGTTAAGACTTGACTAAAATAGTTATGGTTGTGAAAGTAGGGAAGTGACACTAGGGTTTAGGTGGGATTGGGTAGTTGGTGATGCTAAACTTTGGACATTGTTTATAGTTGGGTTACTCATCAAAGTTGTGGTTTGGGTAACCATGGGGAAAATAGTGATGGTAACTAAAACTAAAGTTATCTCCATTAGAGAGGTTGGCATACCATAGATTGGGTTACCTAAAGAATTATGGGTTTGGCTCATAGTAAGGTAATGTTGAAGGGCTTCCACATTATGATAAAGAAATTTAGCAGAATCTTGATCTCCCTCAGGGACAATGGGAATTTTGTGGGGGATAAGAGTATGCTCTATATCTAAAGTATGCTCCATGACAAAATTAGAAGTGAGAGGGGAAGGTGGAAGTGGTTGCCATCTTGTGTAATCAGTAAGAATTTTGGCTTAAGCTCATGTCAATACCATGCAAGAGGAAGTATAAATAGTCTTACCACCCTATATTAGTGATAGAATAAGGAAAAACCATGTTTGAGTATCGGTAAGTGGGTTATTTTAATTTGTTGTTTTAAGTAGATGAAAATTACATAATCACTGATGTCAGTCACTTGACTGATGTCAGTAGGAGAAGTTTTCCAATATTGGTGGATTAATTGATGTTGGTAGGTAAAATATGCTGATGTTAGTAGAGTTAACTAATGTTAGTCACTATGATATCCTAAGAGATGGAAAATATGATGTTTTATAACACTAAAAGTTGAAAATAGTGGATGTAAGAGGTCTATGTAAGAGGGAAGAACACTAAAAAAACTAAGATAATAGGTTATATAGACTGAGTATTAAAAATAGTATTGATTTTGTGAATCAATAAGAAACCATCCTTATAAACTCCAAAATATAGAAGGAAATAGAAAACTAGAAAAATAACATAGATCCAACAACTATCAAGTCATAGAGATTAATTTTTAGTCTCATGATGGCTTATGCCTTAATCGGATAATGAAAAGAGAATTTGGTTATCAAAGGTACTAGAAAGTAATCTACATCTAGTTCTATGTTAGTTTTAGTGCTCAAGAGGAAATCTATGTTAGAATATGTACGTGGATTATTATAAGAGCTTGCTCTTTGTACTTCATGGACCTAGAGCCAAGCCGGGATGATTAGCCAAAATATACCTTCTATCTAGTGTTTATAATCCACCAAAGAATAGAGTGGGTTCTCCCCTTGGTGGTGAAATCCAAGTAGGATAGCTAGGTAGGGTAATGTGATCCACCAAGTGATGAAATCTTGATGGTCCTTTTCTTAGGTGGGTTTAAATGTTTTTTTGTGTGAATGTGATTTGGTTGTGTAACATAGGTGCACTACAATTTATTCAAAATGCTTTTTAATTAACTAGGTGAGTTAATATGTAACAAACAAATAATGAAATGCAGTAGGTTTTAAACCCAAATTTGAAATGTTAAGATTTAAATGAAAACAAAGATGAAATAGGAGTAGAGAATGAAATTCACTATCCTAATGTGCATGCAAGAATAAGTAAAGAAGATATTATTTTTAACTTGTGAAAAAAATGATAAATTACTTTTAGAGGGAAAGAGAAAGGAAATAAAATTTTAGTATAATGCTTTTAAATAGAAAATAAAATGTTGAATATTTCATTTTAAGAGAGAAGAGAAAAGGAAAGTGTAAGAAATGAAAATTTCACTATAATTCACCTATATTAATGATTAAAACAATAGATGACCCCAAGTAAAATTCCAGGGTCCCACTGGGTGTGCCAAAAATGTTTTTCTAAATTTTGTCTATTTCAAGTCTAAAAGAAAATAGAAAAGAAGGATAGGGATAAGTGATTAGAATGAACCCAGATTAGTTTTTACACCACATCCAAACATTGTGAGAAATATTCTTTCGCTAGGGAGGACTACTTACAAGTAAGAAAACATGACCACAAGATGTTTTTTAGTAGATAAATGAGTGGGCTACCAAGCTACACGCTTGTTCTAGGAAGTGTGAAACTTCCTTAGAGATGGCCATCCACTTTTGAAAGATAAAAGAGTAATAAATAACTAAAAGAGAGGTAAAGTAAGGAGGGAGAGAAGATAAATAATGTTACCATTATTCACAACTTGAGTGCAGTAGAGAATGACAGACTGTAGGTGGTATATTATATTTATGTTTTGGAAGTTGTTTGGGTAGTTTTTAGAAATGTTTGGGAATCCACAGTCACCAATGTTGGTAGGAAAGTGACTGATATTAGTTATACTACCAAGGTTAGTGGTGAAGGTGATTAATGTCGGTTAGGTTGTTGAGGTTGGTAGGGGTAATAATTGCCTAGGAGCTTGTAGAAGGCTTTTCTAGGTCTAAGAGATGGTTTTGATTAGGTTTGGGAGGTTAGAGAGAGTTATGAGAGAGAGAGTATGGTTTGGGTAGATCTAGTTAGAGGTTATGGTGTGCCAAATCAAGGGGAAACAAGTAAGTAAGCTTTGTAACTCCCTCATGGGGGTTCAATCAAGAATGTATAAAGAAATGAATAGTAGATATGAAGTGATAGAAAAGTAAATACTTAAAAGACCTATAGAATAAGTGATGTACTTAGCTATAGTGGTCACTAAATGATAAGTGTTATATTGATGGTCCCTCTTAGGTAGTCCAAACTAATGGCTTGAATAGAGAGAACAATCAGGTGCTATTGGTCCTCAAGAGCTTAGTACCTAATCATGACTAACTTATGCAAGATGACAGTAAGCTAGGATGTCAAAAAATAAAATGTAAAGAGCTTGAATGAAAGTAAGAGTGAATTTTATTGATTTATATTGACTTTAACTTCATGTTGGAGTTTGGCTTATATCATCGACATTGGTGATCCCATCGATGCTGGCCATGGTTTGACTGATGTCGATGGCCATAGAATAGGTAAAGCTTATTATTTTTGGCCTATTTTCTATTTATCTTCATGACAAGTGTGTCACCCATTATAAAATGGTAAAAATGAGAGGTTAAGAAGGAGGTAGTTGATTAGGAATTTAGTTTTGAAGTGAGACTAAGTCTTGGGTAGTTAGGATGAGTGGACTAGGTCTTGAGGTGACTCATTAGGTGAGAATTAGTCATAGGGTAAAGTGGCTAGGTAAGGTGTTAAAAAGGGGATTTTAATTAACTTATTTAATTATTTTGAATTAATTAAATGTGTGAGGGGTAAAAGCATGGGTTAGGAAGGCTAATTATTATTATTGAAAAATGTGTTAAAAGGGGTTTCGACATAGGAGTTACACACATGTATATGATGTAATTTTGGTGTCTACACATCATAGATGATCACTATAAAGAGATACATATTCATGAATTAGAATAGTTGGATCACACATGCATTTAAGTTATAGAGCATCTCAGGGCATATTAGAAATGAATCCAATAGATCTATAATAACCATGTTCATAACAAGAAATTTAAATTCAATGATATAATTTTAAAATAAAATATTAGAAACATCAATATCAAAAAATAGAACAAAGGAAAATTCAAACAAAATTGGTTTGGCCTATACATAATCATATAAAAGTTTAGCCTAAAAGTATACCATCTAGATTCACTTGATGGTAAGGTAATAAAAAACCCATTGAACATCATGCATCTAAGGAGACTTTAAATATAAAATAAAATAAAAATTCATATTGCTTGTAAATATCTTATATCTATAAAATAAAAAATAATAATATAATGTATCAAAAAACACAAAAACATTCAAATATTTAGTCAAAAAATACAAAATTATAGATTGTAGGCATTTTCATGTTTACATTTCTTAAATTTTCTAAACACTACATATGTTAGCTATCCTAGTATATTTGATTTTATCATACATACGTGTTTTCACTTGTTCTTTTCAAATGGTTAAAAATTACTATAGGACTTAGTTACACCACACTGATCCAAATTTTATATTATCTACCCACTAGAGGTATATACAATAATAAATAGGGTCTTCATTTGACACATTCACCCATTTTGGGGAACCTTATACATTGTTTTAATTACTAAGATATATCTTATACTCTACATCACAACTTTAACATTGTTATATATTGATATTTATCATGTTACACTTAGATTTTGTCGGCTATTACTAATTTAGACTTAGCATATGCACATATTAGATCTTACATAGATTTGCATTACATGTTCATTCATACTTTAATTTATATTTTTCTTATTTTATACTTGATTGTATCTCTACACTTCTTCTATTTGAGGTCATTTAAATATGTCATTGATATTTATCTCTATGCCACTTCTTTTTACAATATTTATGCTTTATACATATTCCCATGTCCTCGTGTGTGGCTTCGTGATTATGTATAAAAACATTTGAACATTTAATTCTTAGTGGATCTATGCTAAATTTTTCATTGCTTATGTACATGGACATTTGAACATGTCCTTGTATGTCTTGTTTTCCTTAGATTTAGTGACATGTGCACATGTCCCTTGTATTTTGGCCCCTAGGCCTACTTTTCATGACTCATGTGTATTGTATATATACTTTCTATATGTATCATGTACATGAAACTTGTCTCTTGATTCTTAAACCCTATAATTTTAGATACCATGAGGGACCTCATGCATCTCCCCTCCTTACTTGGGTGTTGTGATGAACATCATGTCCCATACCCCTAGGTAGCTACTTAATTATTACATAGATTTATTGTTACATACATTCTTATATCTATCTTGACACCCTTGTTAATGTTACATATGCCATAAATTACACATTACAAACTTACACTCAAATTATCTTACATTTTGATGTTATGAATAAACATTATATTATATTATTATGTATATATCATATATGCTCTAGCTAACATAAATATTATGAATAGTTTTATTTTGAAGAAAGTTTTTATATAGGTTCAAAAAATCCCCTCAAAGAGGGGGAATTCATAAGGGTTTTTCATAGGTATCAATCTCCTATAATGCACTCATAGTATATTTTTAGCATACAAGCTCATATTATAGAAATTAAACTCAAGTAAACACAGTGGGAAAACAATGCCATAAAGATTAGTTTAGTTCCATAAAAATCAAAGAAGTACATTAGAGCCCAAATTGGGACACTAGCACCTGTTCTACTATAAAATATATGGCACTACTATC
>JARHVA010001931.1:1800000-1917500 GCA_037957365.1 Torreya grandis
GTTTAGAGTTTAGGCCTTATTTTGATATTTAAAGGAGGTATAATAGTGTTTTTAGATTCAATTATCCTCATGTAAATCTTAAATATATTTAATAAAAGTTTGGACAAAGCCAGGTCAACCTACAAGTAGGACAAAAGGTCTCAGTCCAAGCAACAACATTTGGGAACATTTGAAGGTGCCTAAGGTGATTGAAGGATAAGTATGCATTATGAGACATATTAATGTAGGGTTAAAAGAAAATAATCACCATGATATGAGATAAGATACCCTTGTGTCCACCTACAGGTCCCTAAAGGAGGTTTTCTATAACCATCTAAAGGGATTGAGATTTCAATAATCCCTTTACTCATAACACTTCTTAAGGCCTATCTCCATGCTCAAATGACTTGGATAATGAACAATAAATATATATAATCTCAAATTTATAATAAATAAGAAGGTATTTATGTTTTGAGACCTCTCCAAGCTTACTCCCTTTTTGTACAGAGGATAAAATGGCTATTTATAGGTAGGACAAGTTGTCTCAGTCAATTAAAGGAATGAGAGGAAAAGGACCTTAAGTGAGCTTTAGTAGTCACTAAGTTTGATATTATGAATATATTACATGATTTAAAGGTTATTTATGTATTAATGATCCATACATTTCATAAAAAATCACAAAACAATCCATAAAACCTCCAAACATATCATATACCCTACCTACCCTCACAACATGCCTTCGTCATAAGTCTACGTAGCAAATGTCAAGAGTTGGAAGGTTAAATGGGTGAGTTAGAAGATAAAATTTTGTACAAATAATATTTATGACCCATGAGACACTCTCCAATATTTTTATTTAATAAGAAGATACAATAAGGCCTCTTTATTTTGTTTCAGAGGAGGGGTTCTTTTCCCATGCATGAAGAGACAATTTTAAGGGAAAAGTGATGATTAGGTGACCATAAGAACAAGGAATATAAAATTATGGGTGGAGAAGTTGTATCACACATTAAAAAAAAAAAAAAAAAAAAAAAAAAACTTCTTAGGATATTTGAAATAAAACAAGGTACCTTGAGCTACAAAGGTTATAATCATGTTTGAAGGCAACCCTTAGGCCTAGAAGCCAAGTTGAGGGTCATATGTATTTTTAACCTTGTCAAATCCTTCCTCTTGACTAATTGATACTTTCATCGGTATATTTCATGTTTTTTATCCATAAAAAGATAGTGTAAACCATTTGGGAGTCATATTAAGTCTTAGTTGCAAGTAGATCCTTTGGAGAAGGCTTAGGCCTAATTGCTAAACAGAAGTCATTTCCATTTCTCACTCTTGAGGAGATATTAAAATAAATAAGGCATGTTTTATAGATTTATATATAGGTTTTTGAACCTTTAATGGACAAAAGAATCATCAAAAATCAAATTCTTAGCTTGAATAGACTTGAAACCCTCATAGGATGCATGATGAAGGACTCGAATTCTAACTTTAAATGCTTGAAATTTTCATGAGATTATGCATGGGATATGGAGGTTATTGGATAATTTTTATAGGGTCCCTAATAATCCCTTAGTGTAATTTGATCAGAGGTCTAACATTTGATCTTTATGAATAAAAATTAAGACCCAAAATCACCTCAAAACCCTTAGAAACCCTATCTTATCACCTGATGGAAGAAATTAGTTTCATAGTGCATCTAAATGGACAAATTTAACCCTAAGAGATAAAGAGAAGTTGTTGAAAACTTCATGAGGATCAGGGCCATGGAGATAGATTATACAAAATATATATAGGTCAAGCAAAAAAAAGTTTCTTTGATAATTTCTTATGTTTTTAGGGTCTTGAATATGATCATGGGATACAAGTCACTTGGGAGGGTATCTTGGGACTTGAAAAAACTAACTATACCATTTGCATATCTTGGAAATGCTTACAAGTGTCCCTACTAGACCTTTCACTTTAGCCAATCTCTAAAGTGACATAGTGAAAAGAGTGATAACATGAATTTAGAGGTATTTTAGGATGTTCCTGATGAATCCAATTGTATGAAGTGTCCTAACATGTGTCATGAGACCCCTAGTATGGATCAGTTAGGAAAGACAAGAAGATGCTAGATCCAATTGTCAAGAAAAGCCTATTGGGGAGTGATCATGTGTACAAATGATGATTATGCTTGTGCAAGAGAATCTTCATGATTAGGAAAAATCCCAATATATGTGGAGGCCTCTTTGTAAATTCCTCTCCTTATTTAACATGATACACTTATCCCTTATTTAATTTATAATGCTCAAAGGAAGCCCATGATGAAGGTAGTTTCCAAGAGAGAATGATTGAAGAGATAATGTGCCAAATTTGGAGAAGAGGCTTGTTTAGGATGGACACATTTTCACATCAGTTCTTGATCTATCTTCCACCTCATTTCCATGTAACATAAGTGATCCTCACATTTAGACACTTGTCCTTGTGACTCTTCATTTCCATTCTTCTCTCTCTCTCTTCTCAAGTTCTATAAATGTAAGCCATTTTATCTATTGAAAGGAGACCACACTTAGTATGGCATAACCTTGCTAGTTTGATATTGTAATTTTACTGTGAAATAAGATATTTAATCTTGTTTTGATCCTAAAACATATCTTTTCTAAGTGTGTGAAGAGATGTATAGTGAAAATTCAAGTGATTGATATCAATCCTTACTTCCTCTCAATCCTTCCATGACTGATGAAAGTTTGCTTCATTCTAATCACATGAAGTGTTCTTAAGTATATGAGTCTATTTTTCATGTGTAAAAGTATCCTTAGTGTCTAAAATCATCTTTGGTGAGCTTACCTTGATTATTATTTCTTGTATTCCACCTTCATGTTTGAAATTCTAATGTTAGAGTGCTATAAGAGGTAGAAGCTAGATTTGTGAGTCTTATCTCTTAGTGTATTTGTATGATTATATTATGGAGATATTCATGGTGTATCACCAATAGAATAGTTTACTTTCATGAAAATCCTATCCCTTTTCACATAGCCAATTATTACATTAGTTGACAAGTACATGAAGACATATCTGGGGTGTTATCCCTTTCAATCCTAGAGATTATCTCTCTTATAAGTTCCCCACAACTTGAGAGGTGATTAAATGTTACATAAAATTATAGGATCTTGATATAGTATCATAGGGTACACAATTTGATGACAATATTTATGGCATTCCTCATGGGATATCTGCTCCTAATTATTTCTATGTCAAGGTAAATATTGGTCTTAACAAGCCCAAGGTTGCATAGGTGTTTTTATTCCATCATTTGGTGACTATAAAAGGTCAAAATTTCTAGTTGTAGATCAAGTCCTTCACATTATACTTCATGGTATTCACTAGATCATCTTGTAGTAGAGCATTCAATCAAGTCCCTCTATCTAAAACTCCTCTTGAGGAATAACATCTTGAACCATTCTTAACATTTAGATATCCTAAACAAAACATTTTGTAAGAATAATAAGTTGATGAGATAGGGGATCAAGAGGAGGGAGAAGAGATGGCTAGGCAACATGATTTCCCAACCTTCAACACCCAAAATCTAATTAATCTTCCTGCATATGATCATATTCCTCCCAATTCTACTAAAAGTCTCCCTAGATTCAATCAAGAGGGCCCTATTACCCCATCTGAGCACATTAGGGACATTTTAATTTTTTACAACTTCCACAATATCACTCAAGTTAACATAGCTATTAGACTACTTGCCATGTCTCTAAAGTGTAAGGCACTTGATTGGTATATGACATTGAAATGTGGTTGCATTACTAATTGGGATGACTTTGGTGAGTTGTTGGTGAATAGGTTTTAGAAAAGAGTGACCATAATTCACTAATTCACCAATTGAATGTGATAAAAATAGGTCCTAATGAATCTATGGGGGATTTAAATGAGAGGTTTCAAAGGACATGGTATAGATTTCCACCTATCATGAGGCCTCCTTTAATATTTTCATTCCCCACTTATCTCTAGGATAATTACATTGATGTGGTATTAATATTATAATCAATGTGAGGATTTACTTTACCTGATGCATATGAGATAAATATTGAAGCTGAGAATAGTTTGATATAAGTTAGGAAATTACCCCCAAGAGTTTCCATGCCTTTATTGTCTCATAGTTCAGTTGAAACTCCAAGTGTATCACAAGTTCCCAATGTCAATGCTAAGTCTAGAACCACTCTCAAGAAGGTGTATAATGTTATACACAAAGATGAAATGATTTGATCATTACAAGATCAGATTAAACAAGCTCAATTGCATGTAAGTGCTCCACCCAATCCCCAATATTATCCTTTAGAAAATTATAGACCTCCACCCCAATACAATTACCAAGGAAGAGGACAAGGTCAATAAGGTTTCAATAGGTATCCTAATATCTATAATCCTAATTACATTCTATCCATAAGGGTTGTTGTTCTAGTCCATACTAACCTGGCTCAAGGAGAGAAACATTTGGATCATTGGGGACAATCTCAAGGTTAGTTTGTGTATGATGGTGGAGGAGGTTGTTAAACCTTAGTGGTGAAAGGAGTTACTCCTTACCTCACATAAAAAGAAGAAAATATCATGTAAATGGGTACTCATAAAGAGGGCAGTAGCCAAAGTATAGGTCTTATGAACTTTCAAAAGGAAGATAACTATGTGTTGAACCAAAGTATATCAGTTACAGCCAACACAAAAGCCAAAAGGAAATATTGGGAGATGTTCTAGAAGCACATGTGAATCTTATTAAAATACCCCGTACTAGTCACACTTCTCATCAAAGTTAGAATGTGAAAAAGGTTGATAAAGCACTTGAAGGATTGTCATTCAATACTTATTTTCTATTACCTTCATAACTTGAGAATCAATTGATTGTAGTTGAGACTCTTCAAGATTTGGAAGATTATGCTACCATCGATGAGTTCCTTGAACATATTGAAGATGATACGTCAAGAAGCTATGATGAAGAGATTGTCATTGGTACACCTTTTCACCCTAATGACATGGAGTAGCAAACAAAGGTTTTGGGAGAAGAAGACACTTTAGCTATAAGACAAGAAGAAGTAAACCTTGAGTGGATTGATTAATTTCCATGATCCATGGAATATTATGATGATAAAATTGTAACGTAAGATGAATAAGTTGCACTCATTAGCCAACATGATGTTCTATAAGAAATTGGTAAGAAATTTAATGAACTTCAAGTCCTTTCTATTGATCATGAAGAGTTGGCATTTTGAGATGATCTTAAAAAAATTATTGAGATTGGATGATTCATCTTCACTTCATGAAGTTCTTATGAAATTTTTTAAATAATATTTTTTAGCTAAAACAACTAAAATTCATGAAGCACCTCAATAAGAAGACAAGGTCATAAGGCAGTCCTATTTGCACATGTTCGAAGAGTCTCAGGAGCAAAGTAATCATGGTTCATCTCAATCAAATAAAATGCATAAGATAGACGAAGAATACAAGGTACCAAGAGAGGTATTAATTTTTTAAGAACCTCTCCCTTGCATTAAGTTTCTAAGACCACCAAAGATTGATGGAGACCTTACCTTTCAAAATGAGTATAGTCTTGATGATGAAAAGCCACTTGTAGTACAAGTTAAGGTTGAGTGTGAGGATCTAAATGAGTCTAGAATCAATGAGAAATAAATTTAACCAATGGATATGGTTTCCATTTAAACCAATCAAGAGGAGTATGTTTCCATTGAACACATGTTCTTAGCTAAAGAATAAGATGAAACTGATACAAGCACCATCGAAAGTGAGCACGGTGTTGAAAAAACAAGAACAAATCTTAGGTGGTAGCTTGTACATCCTTCTAGTTAACTTAAAAAATATGGTATGAAAAAATTTACTTTTGATCCAGGAGGATCAATTCCTTCTATTTAGTTTGCACATACTAGAGTTCATTTGTTTTAGTTTGTCTTATGTTTCCTAAGTGCTTCATAGCAAAAGTGTGTTTCCTTCCCTTTTTTTGGCGTGTGTCTTTGATTTTGTGTGTGGGTTCAACAATCTTGTTTTAATTGATTAAAAGGTGTATTAAAGTCAATTTGAGTTCCCATATACATGACTCCATGCCCAATTCAAGGACTAGGCAAATGGTCTTAGGCACAGTTAGCATGTTACCCCTAAGAATCATCAAGAATGTTGACCAAATTTGACTTCTAGTCAAATTGGGTCAACCTGTACTATTTTAAAATTTTAAATAATGTTTCATGTGTCCAATGGGGTCTCTTATTATCTTATATGTCTCACTTGTCTTTCGTCTAGCCCTTGTTAAAGCCCATCCTCCTTATACTGACCTAGTCAACCAAAGTCAAAGTTGGTCAACCATGGTAAAACTTAGTAAAAGTTCCAAATTATTTTTAAAATGTCCTAATATTGTCTTTGATATGTTTCAAGGTGTCTTCAAGTCATAAATTATCCACTTTTTAGGTTTCATGTGTAAAAAGGGTCATTTAACCACTTTTGTACCCTAATTAATGATTTGTATGGATGGTGGAGTTACAATATTTGCCACCAAAGTGAATATAAACATGGAGGGGGTAAAATGTTAGGATAATTCAGGTGTCATTAAAAAATTAAGGAAATGGTAGTTTCTCCTTAAAAATAGGCCCCATTAGGCACTTATACAGACTTATTAAGTTCACTTGCAGCTAAAAACATGGGTGGAGTGACTCTTCACCTCCCAAAATTATTTTACATGATTTTTTTCAAGTATTTCATCAAAAATTTCATTTGTAACTTCTTTTCTTCCATTTTCTCCTGGCAAGCAAAGAAAGGTCAAATTCAAGCACTTGGTATGGGCTGTACAAGTAGTGTTGGGAGTAATTATTTTGGGGGTGGATAGTGCTCTAAGTATAATTAAAATACATAAAATAACTATAATATTTGTGGCTAATCCTTCATGAGAAATCACTTACACCTCAGATAGGTTTTTATGCATGTGCAACCATGAGGGGTCTCCTTTTTAGCTAGTTTCTATTTACTGTGTTTGGTTATGATGCGTTTTACATTTTTAAATGTTTATAATGACCTATAAATATGATCTCTATTCTAATTATTGTTTTGGAAATCTCAAGTACTTAATAAAACCTCTTCATGGATTGTAGATGCTCCCAAACTAGTCCTTTCATACTTGCAACTATCTCAGTCACCAAGAAGGAGATTTTACACATTAGATAGAGGCATGGGATGTTTCTTCAAGAGTTTGAATTTATTAATATGAATTTTAGGGTGTTTTAACAAGTTTTAACCTCATATAATATCAAAATAAGGCTCAAATGTATAGTCCTTCCATTATTGTCAGTCCTCATATAGATATCTTCACCTATAGGTGTCATTAAAAGTATTGTGAAATTAATCTCAAGGTGTCCTTAATGGATATTATCCTTGTGAAAGGATAATTGTTCCATTCTAATTGGTTTTTAAGACTTCTTGCTAACCCTTCTTGTTATACAGAGGGGTGATTGGTAAAAAACATGATGAACTCCACTTTGAGGTTATAACATACCAAAACGGTCATGGATTACATGTTATGAATTTTAGAATGCTATTCAAATAAGATTTTTCCTTCAAAAGATGATTAGACTGTATTGGACTCACAGTTCCTAAATGGATAAAACATAGCTCCTAAATGTTTTGGTGGTTTTCCATACAATGAAACTATGACGGTTTTGAATGATCCTCATATGTTCAATTTATATCCATATCCATTTATAATTATCATTCCAATTTTGAGGGGAAAAATTTGAAATAATTATGAGTTCTAAGACTCCAAAGTTATGCCCAGGAACACTGAATCATGTCAATAACATCTATAGGAAACTAACTCAAAGGGATAACTATTCAGCCAAATTTTAATTATAAATTAATGATTAATGTTTTGATGGCCTTGAATATGGAAAATTAAAATTTTAAGTCTGAAATACCTTCCCAAAGGTATATTTTACCCAAATTTGGTTCATGATCAAACTCCTTTGTCTGTACACATGCCTAAGAAAGTGGCATTTATACACAAGGTTTCAAACAGTGAGTTGGAGGTTGGAGTTTAGACCTTATTTTTAGATTTAAATGAGGTATAATAGTGTTTTTAGATTAAAATACCCTCATTTAAATCTTAAATACACCTAATACAAATTTGGACAAATCCAAGTCAACCTATAGGTAGGATAAAAGGTCTCAGTCCAGGTAGCATCAACATTTGGGAATATTTGAAGGTGCCTAATGTGCTTGAAGGATAAGTATGCATTATGAAACATAGTAATGTAGGGTTAAAATAAGATAACAACCATTATATGAGATAATATACTCATGTATCCACCTATCAGGCCCCAAAGGAGGTTTCTTATAGCCATCAAAGGGATTGAGATTCTAATAAGCCCTTCACTAATAACACTTCCTAAGGCTTGTCTCCATACTCAAGTGACTTGGATAATGAAAAATAAATGTATATAAGCTAAAATATATAATAATTAATAATTTATGGATTTTTTTATACCTCCCCAATCTTTCTCCATGTCTGTATAGAGGATAAAATGATCATCTATAGGCAGAACAAGTTGTCTTAGTCAATTCAAGGAATGAGAGGAAAATGACCTTAAGTGAGGTTTAGTAGTCATTAAGTTTGAGATTATGATAATATTTCATTATTTAAATGTTATTTATGTATTAATGATCCATATATGTCATAAAGAATCTCAAAATAATCCCTAAAACCTCTAAAAATTGCCTATACCCTGCCTACCCTCATAGCCTACCTTATTCATAAGTCTACCTAGAAAATGTCAAGAGTTGGAAGGTCAAAATGGTGTGTTAGAAGATAAAATTTTGTAAAAATAATATTTAGGACCATAAGACACTATAAAATATTTTTTTTAATAATAATTCAAATTAAACCCTCTCTATTTTGTCTTAGAGGAGGGGCAGTTTTCCCATGCATGAAGAGATAGTTTTAAGGGAAAAGTGATGAGCAGGTGACAAAAATAAAGGGGAATATAAAATAATGGGTTGAGAATATATATCACATGTAAAAAATACAAAAAAACTTCCTAGTATATTTTAAATTAAATAGGGTTCCCTGAGCTACAAAGGTTACAGTCATGTGTGAAGGAAACCCTTAGGTGTAGAAGCCAAATTGAGGGTCATATGCACTTATAACATTTTAAAAGCTTTAAAATTGACTAATTAATTATTTAAGAGGTATATTTGAAGTTTTTTAATCCATAATAAGGTATTGGAAACCATTTGGTAGTCATAATAAGTCTAAGTTGCAAATAGATCCTTTAGAGAAGGCCTAGGCCTAGGTGCTAAATAGAAGTCATTTCCATTCCTATATATTGAGGAGATATTTAAATGAATAAGGAATATTTTATATATGTATATATATATATATATATATATATATCTGTGTGTGTGTGTGTATGTGTGTGTGTGTGTGTGTGTGTGTTTTAACCTTAAATTTATAATATAATCATCAAAAATACAATTCTTGGCCTAAATACACTTAAAACCCTCACAAAATGCATGATGGACTTGAATGCCAACTTCAAATGCTTTGAAATTTCATGAGATTATGCATGGGATATAGAGGTTATTGTATAATTTTTATAGGTTCCATATTAATCCCTCAATTTAATTTTATTATAGGTCCCATGTCTATTCTCTATGAATAAACATTAAAACCCAAAATCAACTCAAAACCCTTGGAAACCCTGTCTTGTGACCCAATGGAAGAAATGAGGTTTAAAGTGAATACAAATGGATAAATTTAACCCTAAGAGATAGAAATATTTTTTATAAAAATTCATTAGTATCATATCCTTGGAGATATATTGTATGGAATCCATACAGGTCAAGAAAGAAATAAGTTTCTTTGACAATTTCTTGTGTTTTCTAGGTCCTAATGATGATCATGGGATACCAATAACTTGGAAGGGTATCTTGGGACTTGAAACAAATAATTATTCCATTTTTATATCTTTTAAATTCTCACAAGTTTCCTTGATAGGCCTTTCACTTTAGCTAATCTCCAATGTGACATAGTGAAAAGAGTGATAACCTAAATTTAGAGGTCTTTTAGGATGTGTCTGATGAAGCCAAGTGTATGAAGTATCCTACCATGTGTCATGAGACCCCTGGTATGGATTAGTTATGAAATATAATAATATTATAGTGCAAATTGTCAATAGAATCTTATTATAGAGTGATCATGCTTGCAAATGATGATTATGCTTGTGCAAGAGAATATCCATGATTAGGAAAACTCCCAATGTAGGTGGAGTCCTCTTTGTAACTTCCTCTCCTTAGTGCACATGAGACACTTGTCCCTTATCTATTTTGGAAGGCTCAAAGGAATCCCATGATGAAGGTAATTTCTAAGAGAGAATGATTGAAGATTTGCTACACCATATTTGGAGAAGATTCTTGTTTGGGATGGACACATGTTCACATCAATTCTTGATCTCTCTTTCAACTCATTTCCATGAAACATAAATGATACTCACATTTTGACACTTATCCTTGTGACTCTTCATCTTCATTATTATCTCTTTCTTCTCAAGTTATATAAATGCAAGCCATTTTAGATATTGAAAGGAGAGCAAACCTAGTATGGTGTAGCCTTGATGGTTTGATATTGTACTTTTCCTTTCAAATAAGATATGTAATCTAGTTTTGATCCTAAAAACTATATTTTATAAGTGTGTGAAGAGATGTATGGTGAAAATTCAATTAATTGATATAAATCCTTGCTTCCTCTCAATCCTTCCATGACTGATGCAAGTTTGCTTCATTCTAATAGGTCACATGAAGTGTTGTTCAGTATATGAGTCTATTTTTCATCTGTAAAAGTAGCCTTAGTGTCTAAAAATTATCTTTGGTTAAATCACTTTATTATTATATCATGTATTCCACTTTCATGTTTTAAATGCTAATGTTGGAATGATATAAGAGGTAGAAGTTGGCTTTGTGAATATTATCTCTTAGTGTATTTGTATGATAATCTTGTGAAGATATTCATGGTGTATCACCCCCTAAAATAGTTTAATTTCATGCAAATCCTATCCCTTTTCATACAATAAAGTCTTAGATTAGGTGACAAATACATCAAGACATATCTAGGGAGCTATCCCTTTCAATCCTAGAGATTCATCTCTCTTACAAGATCCCCACAACTTGAGATATGATTCAATGTTGCATCAAATTGTAGGAGATTCATAGAGTATCCTAGGGTTCATAATTTGATGACAATAATAACCTTATAATGGGAGCATATAGTTTTAATTATTTATATAAGAATTTAGTTGATGCCCTTAATCTCACATAGGTTTTATTACACTAACATGCACAATATAAATACATTGAATCTAATTCCAAGCATGTTTGATATGTAGCTACAACGCAATGGGTATCCCATGTTAGCTAACTTTCACCCTTTATTTTTGTTTCTACATTTATGGTTTATGTCATGGATTGAAAGAGAGACAATTATCCTCATTGTACTCTAAAATTTCAATAAGTGATCACACAATCCTACTTTTCATCTACTAAATCACCTTATTATAAAATTAAAGATTAAGAAATAGAGGACAGTACATCATACACGACTAGGTACACATTCAGTAATAGTTTAGATACATATTTGGAAGCATTCTATTTTTGTACCATAAAAATTAAATGACCTATAGATTCTATCTAAGTACATTAAGTATCCCATATTTCATAAACAACAATATAGTCTAAGAAATAGCTTAGATCCCATTCAATAATTTGCTATAGTCATATGGTGTGTTAATTTTCATCACCCTTTATCTTTTCATTATATCTCCTTACTTGTACAATTATTTTTGATACTATAATTTTATTAAGGTTATAATTTATTGTTTTGTATTGTATTAACATAAATACCCCTTCACCCCATTTTTCCATTTTACTTTACTATTAACATTCTAGTGTCACCATTTGGTAAAACATGCATAAATAAAATAAATAGAAGCATGTGAGACATATTAGATTTTTAACCCTAAATTTGGATATGAGGATATCCTAACTTGGTGCTATAATAGGGTTAATGATATAAAAATGATAATACATAAAGGTAATAATCAGATCTATAATTGGCCAATTGGGTACTAAATCTAGATATAAAACATAAGTTGAATTCATTATGTTGAGTATAGGCTAAATATAGAAATGAAAACTAAGATATGTATAGAAATGAAAAATAAGTAATATACATTATTGGTTATTATGATAACATTGTGATGGATATAAAACATTCTAAAAAAATATGGAAGGATATTTTAGAATAGTAACCAAATTCTTGGATCTGGCACTTTTAGTGTTTTGGACACTAACGTCACCCTAGGACAATTATGTAGATTCTACTTTATAGGTTCGACATAATTGTATTTTATGGAATAATTAATGAAAAAATATTATACCACCTATTTTTTATTTTATTTTAAATTTTTCCTTAACTCTAGTGAATTAAAATTTGGATCATGGACTGTCACTCCTCATGAAATGTCAAAACCTTAGCTCTTCATCTTCATAGTGATCTTGGGTAAAAATAAGTTAGTGGGCACATGGTGTAGAGTTTACCCCAAGGATACCTCTATTAGTGAGTGTTTCCTACATATATAATACTCTAAAGAAGGCCTTATATTGACGTATTTATCCCTTATATTTTGGCTTGCATTTGAATCATACAACATGTGAAATGTAAGTAAAATAATGACCTCTATTTTAACTTATCAAACAAGCTCTTGGGTTGATCCTTTAGTAATTCAGACCTATACATGTTTTGTACCTATGAATGGTATATAAATAGGTAACCTTTGTTAAACTAAATGTTTGATATAGTGCTTTTGATAATTTACCTTTGTCTTTTTTGGTCTTTAGATAGGTGAGGAATGAATGATGATTGATGTTTTATTTATATCAATCTATTTTGAGAAGTAACTCACATTAAATAACTTAGGATAACAATTAGTATATGTTTCATTTGAAAAATAGATGACTTTAGGGTACTAAAAACTTGTGTTAGGTTAGGTCACTAACTTCAATGCTAGTATCTATCCTAATAAGCAGTGTCAAGGGAGATGAAAAGTAGGTATAGGGTCATAACTTGTAGGAGTGGAAGAGAAGTACTTTTTAAGCATTTTGGGAAAAATAAAAGTCATGGGTAATCAATGTAAGACTACTTAGAATAAGAGATATATACCAAAGGGCACAAGGTAGAACAAGTGTAAGACTTGTGAATGTAAGAAAGGTTGAGAATTAATAGGAACAAAAAAGGTATGAGTTTTCCAAGTGTACAAGACTAAAGTGCTATATAATCCACAAATATTTTCTAAATTTCCCCCATTTAATCTAGTAATTAAATTTCTAGTTTAAAGAAAAAGAATGTGTACTTGGGTGTGTATAACACCTTATATTTATGTGTTCCCAATTTTAATTCTTTAGTAGTGACTGACCTACAACCAAGAGCATGTTATAGTATGTAATAAGTGCATATAATCTAGGATTGAAAGTAATTTAATAAATTGAAATTTAAAGAGCAATGTTTAGGAATATACATGTGTTTGATGTAATCACTTTTTATATTGGCAAGTTGATTTGAAAAAGATGTATCATTGTAATACTATAAAAATAATTATAGGACAAATATAGATAAATATTTAAAGTGAATATATCCAAGCACACACACACACACACACACAGATATATATATATATATATATATATATATATATATATATATAGAGAGAGAGAGAGAGAGAGAGAGAGGAACATGGCCCCAACTTAGGAAAAAAATGTGAGTTACCACCATTGTGCAACCTAATGATACTTATAAGTTGGTGAGTGCGAGTGAACCAAGTCACCCACATTGTCAAAATGGTGAGCCTAGATGATACTATCAAGTAAAACCTAAAATCTTGAAAAGATTGTGTGATTTTTTCATCTCATCCATATCAAAAATGTGAACCTAATACTGTAGTAGATTGACTCAATATAATTCATAAAATTTTAACTGATGGGTCATGACAGTCCCTAAGAATGTTTTGAAATATGAAACTGATTTGTATCTTACAATATTAGGTACACATTACATAAAATATACACCTTAGGTACATCTCATGATAAAACTACATATAACAATGGTACAATGTATGTAATTATATGACAATTGTGAATCTATATCTGTGTCATATAAGTATGTGTTTTGGCTAGGTTAGAAAATTATGTAGTGTAGAGAACATGATTACAAATAATTCCCCCATTATATATGGATAAATATAAATACTAAAATAACTACCAATATGGAGAACACATTTATAAAACATGACCCCACTATAATATGGATATGTTGAATAATGAATAGGTATGGATGACATGATTTAAAAAAATGCACCTATTAGATCTAAATATTATGGATGTGTGGAAGCCATGCCCATATTATATGCCTCCACTAAATTTGAAAACTGATATAAGTACCACATACTAAATAAGCATGGATAACATGCTTTCAAAGCATCCCCACACTGAATTTGAAATTGTGTCAAATTTGAATAACGTCATCTCTATGACATGCCCCCACTAATATGTTCCCATTTGAGGTGAGGGGAGAATATAAAATCATAGTTACCTCACCTCAAAAGGATAATATAAATGTATAATATAAGAATAGAAACATGTATCATATTTTTTAACCCTAAATTTTGATAGTGTTAATGTTGGATATTTATCAGAGATGTCATAGAAGTGTCCAGGTGAGTGGATGAAATGCCTTGATAGTCTAAGTGATAATGACAAAGTATGTAATGTGCTTATCCTAGTGTGCTTAAAGTTGTCTTGGTTGATCTTCAGAGTTTGACTATTTAGAGATGATTAGGGATGGGTTTGAAGTGTTAATCATGAATAAAATTTTCTATTAGAGGTCAAAGGTGATTAGAGAGCTTCTGTACATAAGTAGAATTCATTTGGTAGTCTATATTTTTCATCTATACATTTTAGGTCTAGTGCCAAAATTTTTGATTAGGCAATTTGATGATGTAATTACCATGTGTGGATGAGTCAGGGGGAGTTGGTCATATCAATATGATCACATTAGTCCAAAGTTGTTATGCATTAAATTTTAGGTCATGCAATGAAGCATAAAAAAGGATATGTAAGTGAAAATTTGGACTCCCAAGTAGTTTGTTAATGTTTTCCCATAGCCAATTTTTCTTGTGGCAAGACAATTTTAGTTGGCATTTTGATGTAGTCATACTTCACACATGTGGTAGTTTTAGGAGAAGTTG
Organism: Torreya grandis; assembly: GCA_037957365.1. Lineage (NCBI taxonomy): Eukaryota > Viridiplantae > Streptophyta > Pinopsida > Cupressales > Taxaceae > Torreya > Torreya grandis. The sequence continues at coordinate 1,815,300 of JARHVA010001931.1, forward strand.
ATCATATGGGTTTGTTCAATTTTTTCCTAGTTGATATGCAATAAATTTTAGGTCATGTGATGATGCACATTAAAATATATGCATGTGAAAAGTTAGCCTTCTAAGTAGTCCTAGTAATATTTGACTCTATGGAAAAAAAATATGAGTGAGAAAATTAATGGCATGATATCTCACACATGTGTAGGTTTAAGGTGTTGATTAATACATAGTTGGATTTATCTTTGAAAGGATAACATATGGTTTAAATTTTAGAACATACCTTTGATAAAAGTAAAAGATATGAAGGTGAAAATTTGACATTATAGATAGATTGTAAAGGTTTCCATAGTAAAATTTTCATAAGGTAGAGTTTGAATAACTCTCAAAGAAATCGGTGGAGCATGTTTGTTCTTAAGTGTCAAGAAGTAATGAGGTGATTATTGACATAGGAAATTGCACCTAGGGCAAGGAGGCCAAGCTCCTACCTTCTCCTTGTAACATGGAAACTCCCCTCTCACCTATGGGACTGGCGAAGCTAGAGGGGAGAGTCTCTAGATAAGGGCTAACTCCCTTTAATGCATCATGTTTATTCTAGCAAGTGAAAAACACACACACACACACACACACACACACACACATATATAATAAAGGGGGGAGTGAAAAGGGAGAGAGATGTAGGAAAAACAAACCTACTCTAAAAGAGGTGATGCACCAAAATAAGTCAACCTTCACACATCCACTCTCAGAATTAGATAAATACATACATACACTACACACTTGGTAGAAGGACCAGGCTGCAAAAGACTGGCAAGGAGGCTTTCATGAAAACACAAGAAATAGAAAATCACTGAGGCGCTATGAAATGCACACTGTAAGTAACTCCTTCTATTTTGGTCTTCTCAAATGTCAGCTCTTCTCCTTTAAGCTATAGAAATGGTGCCTTGTAGATAATAGGTCTCCTAGTGTTAAACCTATGAGAGCATCAAGAAACAATGACTGGACACAGACAAACACTCAAGACATACTTTAAAATATCTATCGAAATGGAGGAAAAAATTTGCATTTGTATTGATCCAGGTGAAATTTTGTAGAGTTGCGCTCTTTACAAATGTGGAAGATTATTACCAATTGACCAAGTTTGTAATATATATGGAAAGGCAAGGAGGCTCATTTGGCACTCCTTGTTTACAAGTGGCCTATTTCCTATTCATGAAAAGAAACAAGTTGCTCAAAACATTAATGAGCCATCTACTTTGTCTACTTGAAATCTGCCCTTCTCTTTTAAATGACTTACATTGTTTGTCTACTCATTAATGTGAAATAGAGGAACTGGTTGTACTGCTAGCTACTTGCATCCCAAATGATCAATTTGTTGGCACTATTTCACTTGTCAGAGTCACATTTCTAGTTGGTACCACTTGGACTAACTATTTACTCATCCCTTGCTTGTCGCTTTGGTTTTCCTCCATTTTGTCTTATCTAGCTCTTTCAACCCTTGAGGGTGATCTCTTAGCTGGTCGCTACATTCCTTGGGCTTTTCTATGCTTGACGCTTAAAATGTTCAAAAACAAATAGCTTGTTTATTGCATTAAAATTAATGGCCTTTGGGACGTCACCGTCCTTGACAAAAGTCATTGAGTCTTTTCCTTTGAAGTGCTTCCTCCTTGAACCAAGCTATTAAACTTGCTTTTGAACTGATGAAACCAAAAATGAATTAGCCTTAAACAATAGGGGAGAAGTTGACCAAAATTTTGCCTGTGGGCAAAATTGGTCAACAGATTGGCAACTCATAGGGGAAGCATGCATGTTATGCTTAGGACCTAGTTGCCTTTGAATATCCATTAGGTGTGGAGTTGGATGGTAACTTTGAAGGAATTAGCAACAGCTCAAAAGATTCGAGAATCAAACATGAAGTTTTGCCTCACATGTAAAGGGAAACACACAAGGCTAATAAACACTACTTGTGTAATTTACACTTAGGGAAAGTAAGAAAAGAAACTAAAAACAAACTACTATATACAGCTAACCAGGGATATTTGCTTCCCTCCTGGATCAAAGGGAAAATTTCTTAAGTCCCCTTCCAAGTAAGAAGACTTATGGTGCCAGGCAAGTAGCTGAATAAAAAAGAGAGTTGGTGACTTACTCCTCTTGCCTGTCACCTAGTTTGGCTGGAACCTGAGTGGAGATTCAAACATGCTCCCAACGTATACATACTCTATTTTTTCTTAGAAGCTTGCCTCCTATTGGTTCTTCAAGCTAGTGTTTCCCATTAAGAAAAATATTGTTTCCAGCTCATCACCATAAGCCCCTTGATATGCACCCTTGACTGGCTTGCTCTCTTCTGCCTCATGCTCGGGTTCCATGGGATGACCATCTTCCTTGATGACTTCAAAGAAGATATCTTTAGATTCACCAACCTCTCAGAGGGATAAATCTAAAAGCCTATAGCCCCCTTGTAAACTTGTTTGAACCCCAATGCTACCTTCTCTGCTCTTATCCAACTCATAGCCTCCCTGAAGAATAGTGCATCTTGCCTCAATGACTTCAAACAAATCATTCAAAGCATGAACAAGAGATTGTCCATGCTCCTCCATGTCACCTAAGGTGATCTCCTCCTCATCTGTACTCATGAAGTCTCCTTGGTCAGTCATGAACTAAGCACACTCTTCTTCACTTGCTTCCTTTCTGACCCAAGATTCCACTATTTGCTTCCAACTCGTGACCAAGGAGTAACTTTAACCTCTTCAAGGACCTGATCTGGTTCATGATGTTCCTTCTAGCTTGGAATTTGGAGATCATGTTGAAAGACTTGAGGAGGTTGGGGAGGATTTGGGAGGGTCTGCTCATGTACAGGAAGAGTTGTCTGAGAAGAGGCGTGCTAGAAAGCTAGGTGCATGGGATTGAGGGTAGGATCGATTGATGCATCAAGTGAGCCAGAAAGATCAAGTGCCATCTCATAGAAAGGATTTGGCATACAAGAGGGGTTTTTCTCTAGAATAGGAGGGGGTAGACCTTGAGCCAAAACTTCTTGATTTTCATCCCTCCATTTTACCAACACTTCATCAACACTGAAATTAGCTTATGGATTGGTGGAAGGGGTGTATTTTGGTATTAGCTCTTTTATAGGGTCTAAAAGATCCATCTCTCTCTCCCAATAGTCTCATCTTAGCCTTTAATTCCTCAACCCACTTAGCTAGATAATCCTCATTTTGTACCTCTTGGGGCTTGAAGGAAACACCATAGAGATGGGGAGTGCATGAAAATTGCCATGAAATGCAAGGAGCCTCCTGAATAAGGGTGGAGGGAACTTGAAAAGGACTAACCTGATCTTATCCTCACACTCTTGGACAATGTCTTTTGCCCCCTTGCTATTTCGTGACTTGATCACTTGATTCCAGCTCAAAAAATTTGGACTAGGCATCTCCATTGGGGTTGATGAGGCCATAATGTGAGAGGGTAGTGAAGATTTAGATTATACTTCCCTTGATGCCAAAATGGACTGCTACATCTAAAGGTTTGCCAATGCGATATGTCTATCAAGATTATCCTTAAACACAAGATTTTCCATTTCAGAACTCTCCTCAACATGATTGGGGAAAGGACTTTGACAGGCTTGATTTGGCTTATAAGCAGGGGTTGTATATGACTGATATGATTCTTGGGGTAGTGAGTATGTAGGTTGATAGACTTAGTACAGCTACCTCTCATGAATACTTAGCTTCTCCTCCAAATATGTGATCAAACCACCCACATCTAGCATCTCACTTGTAAGCTTGTGCCAATTGGCTCTTTCAATGTGAGTCCATTCCTTCTTAACATGGTTCAGTGCATTTCTCACTTGATGGATGACATGATCAGGAACTTCTTGGCCACATCCCCTTTTGGTGTCAAGATCTATTACATATTTTTAATATCCCAGCAGTGTTCACTTGAAGGCAAAAATGGGTTGATTGGTGAAGAGACTGGGTTGAGTGGGAGTAGTGACGTAATGAGAAAACTAGGCATAAGGCTGATATAACTCATGAAAGGGCTGGGATTTGCCATATTGAAATTGATAAGGATCAACGTAAGGCTGGTAAGGATCATAGCCATGATGGCTAAGGAAAATAGGGTCCATGGCTCTGAATGATGGGATTATACATACCAAAATGTTGTTTCTTGATGGTATGGTACCATAACTACTTAACCAGTTCATTTAACTCAGAGTCACCATTGGTGTTTGATGCAGAAGACTCTAAAGGCTAGTTGGTTGAAGAACACACCAAAATTCTTCAATTCTTTGGACAAAACCTATCCCAATTGGTCCCATTGGGCGTGCCAAAAACTGTTGATGTAGGAAATTGCACCTAGGGCAAGGAAGCCTAGCTCCTACCTTCTCCTCACAACATGGAAACTCCCCTCTCACTTGTGGGACTAGTGAAGCTAGAGGGGAGAGTCTCTAAATAAGGGCTAGCTCCCTTTGATGCATTGTGTTTATTCCAGCAAGTGCAAAACACACACACACACACACACACACACACACAAACACACACACACACACACACACACACATAACTAACAAAGGGGGGGTTGAAAAGGGAGAGAGATGTAGGAAAAACAAACCTACTCTAATAGAGGTGATGCACCAAAATAAGTTAACCTTCACACATCCACTCTCATAATCAAACAAATACATATATACACTACACACTTGGCAAAAGGACCAGGTTGCAAAAGACTAGTAAGGAGGCTTTCATGAAAACACAGGAAATAGAAAATCACTGAGGTACTATGAAATGCACACTGTAAGTAACTCATTCTATTTTGGTATTCTCAAATGTCAACTCTTCTCTTTTTAGCTACAGAAATGGTGCCTTGTAGATAACAAGTCTGCTAGTGTTGAACCTATGAGAGCATCAAGAAATAATGACTGGACACAGACAAACACTCAAGACATACTCTGAAATATCTATCCAAATGGAGGTAAAAAAATTGTGTTTGTATTGATCCAGGTGAAATTTTGTAGAGCTACGCTCTTTATAAATGTGGAAGATTATTACCAAATGACCAAGTTTGCAATATATATGGAAAGGCAAGGAGGCTCATTTGGCACTCGTTGTTTACAAGTGGCCTATTTCCTATTCATGAAAAGAAACAAGTTGCTCAAAACATTAATGAGCCATCTAATTTGTCTACTCAAAATCTGCCCATCTTTTTTAGATGACTTACATAGTTTGTCTACTCGTTAATGTGAAACAGAGGAACCGGTTGCACTACTAGCTGCTTGCGTCCCAAATGATCAATTCACTGGCACTATTTCACCTGCCAGAGTCACTTTTCTAGTTGGCACCACTTGGACTAACTATTTACTCATCCCTTGTCACTTTAGTTTTCCTCCATTTTGTCTTATTTGGCTCTTTTAGCCCTCGGGGGCAATCTCTTGGCTGGTTGCTGCATTCCTTGGGCTTTTCCATGCTTGATGCTTAAAAAGTTCAAAAACAAATGGCTAGTTTATTGCATTAAAATTGACGGCCTTTGGGACGTCACCGTCCTTGAAAAAAGTCATTGGGTCTTTTCCTTTGAAGTTCAGCCTCCTTAAACCAAGCTATTGAACATGCCTTTGAACTGATGCAACCAAAAATGAATTGGCCTTAAACAGAGAATTTGATTGAAATTTTGCCTGTGGGCAAAATTGGTCAACAGTGATGACAAGTGATAAATGTTTAATATTAAAATTTATCAAAAGGAATGAAAGGGTGCCAAGTGTCAAGATCACAAGGGTTTTGAGAAATATATAATGGTGAACACTATAAGATAAAGACCAAGCTAATCAATAGATATCGATGGTGCATATGTGGTTAAGATTTCAAGATTACATGAGATGACGTCAACTATTTGAAATTTAAAAATTAGGAAGTGGTAAAATATGATTTAAAATTAAAATAATATTGATGATGCATATTTAATCTAAGATGTGAGGGTAGGAGATGTATTTTTAAGTGATCAAAGTTTAATTGTGACTGTTTGAATTCAAATATTTGAATTTAACAAAGGAAAGACTAGTATCTAGGTTTTTGGCCATATCTTTTGATACAGGTATAATTTTCTCATGGTGTTAAAATAGAATTTGTAGAGGAATAAAAGGTACATCTATAAATGTATATTTTAAGGTCTTAATGCTTGTACATTCAAATTTATAAATGTTTAAATTTGACTATGTTTTTGTGTTTGCTCTACAAGTAACCTGAGAAGGGTAATTTAGTTATGGTTATTGGTATATCAATTTTTAAAGGTGAGATAGAAATTTTATTATGTTTTAGAATCTGTGAGGACAATTTTTGGTCATTTTAAAGGTTTGACCAATCATATTTAGTATGATCAAAGGGTTACAAGTCAACTATGTTTTCATTCATAATGATTGTGTGTAAAAAAATGTGTTTGAGATAATTGAGTGTTAACAAAAGGGAGATATGATGGATATGGACACTTAAGAAGGACCTCCACATCATGTTTCATGGTTTCATGTACTTTTTAAGTGTTATTATGTTTTTATTTTTCTTAGAGAAGTATCAAAGAGGTGAATGGGTCTCCATAGGACCTAAAAAGGGACTTAGGCTTATTTGAAAGAGTGTTGTGCTTAAGTGTGACCCATGTTATAATCATTAAGGGTGAAGGAATGTATTATGGATGACAAAGAAATATTATGGACTTGATAATTCATGAATTCTCTATGAAATTAAAAATCAAAGATGGTGATTTCTAGACTTTGAGAAGATATGTATGAGACACTTGTTAGTATGTGCTCATAGTGGAGGCTTGGATGAGAGGAGTATGAATTGAATAAAAGAAGAGAGGATAGTTATCTTGTAGGTTTTAAGGGTGAAGATGTGTGAATAGGTCTGAGTGTGTATATGAGGGAATTTTGAGTGAAGGAGAGAGATTTTGGCATGCGTATATGAGAAACATGTATGAGATAGAGAGAGAGTTTATGTAGAAGTTAAAAAATCAAAGATCTATCATCAAGTGTTGAAGGAATAAATTCTAAGGTGGAGGTGTTCACTCCATATGAGGGTCTCAAGGACTTGATCTTCCTTAGGGTTAGTTGTTCCTTATGAAATAGTTTTTTCACTAAAGGCTTTTGGTTAAAAGGACTTAATAAAGGTTTTGGGTCAAAAGGACTTGACCAATAAGTGGTTAGGAGAACTTGATCATATTAGGGGTTGGTAGTCCTTATGGAAATTTTATTTCATTAAACTTTTGTCTAAAGGACTTGACTAGTCTATATCTGGTAATAACTTATAGGACAAGTAGTCCAAGTGTTTACAAGATTTACAGTGGGTTTTATTCCCCAAGAGGGTTTCCTAAGTATATCTTGTATTGTGTGTGTGATCTTCCATTATCTTCATTATTCATTTCTATAAACATCTTCTATGATTCATAAATGGTTGTATTGAAATATTGAGTGTTTGAAGGGTTTAGATATTGAATTGTATTATTTTCTACCACTAATTCCTCCCCCCTCTCAATGACTTGTATCTCTAATAATTGGTATTAGAGTAGGTCCTTTGGTAAAGGTTGAACAACTTGAAGGTGATCCAAGGTATAATATGGGTAGTCATCAAATGCAGTGAGGTTTCTCTACTAAGGAAGCACTAATGTTTAATGGATCTAATCATGATTTTTGGAGTACAGGGATGAGGATAGACATTATGTCCCTAGGGTTTGATGTATGGTAATCTATTGTGGATGGTTATGTTGTCCCTACTACTCCTCCATCTAATGATACATACAATAAGATATTTGAGAATAATTCTAAAGAAATGAATTCCATTACTTGTGGTCTTATAGAGACTAAGTTCACCAAGGTAATCCATTTTAAATTTGCTAAAGAGACATGGGAAAAATTTCAAATCATTTATGAAAGAGATTCAAAGTTTAAGTTATCAAAATTGTAGACTTATTGAAGATAATTTGAGAGCATTAAGATGAAGGAATAATATTATGTAGCATCTTTTATATAGAGAGTTGATAATATTATGAACATCATCAGAGGTATTAGAGAAAACCTTAAAGAGGCTACTATAGTTTAAAAGGTATTAAGGTATCTATCCCTCATGTTTGATCCAAAATAATTTGCTATAGAAGAAAGTCATGATCTTACTAAGTTGAATATGGATCGATTGCATGGCACCCTTACTACCTATGAGATGAGAGTAAATGGTGATATACCACCAAAGAAGGAAGTAGATTTCATAACTAAAATGAAGCCAAAGAAGAATTTCCAAGGTAAGAAACCCAAGGAGGATGACATTTTTGATATAAATGAGGATGAAATAATTTATTTGATTTCAAGGAAATTGAATATAGGTTCAGGAAAGTATAAGGGTAAACTACCCCTAAAATGCTTCAATTATGGAGAGCTAGGACATTTTACTAATACGTTCTCTCATAATTATAATAAGGATGAAAATTATGAGCATGGTCAAGGTCATGATGATGGTAAAATATCATTTGGGTCTAATAAAAGAAAAAAATGATTTAAAAGGTTTGACAACAAGAAGATGTACTTAAAGGACAAGAAGAGTATCTACACTAAAGAAGATTGCAGCTCATCAGATGAGAGTAAAGTTAGTGAATCAAAGTATGATCATGAAGATGATTTCCCTTTTGAAGATAAAGCCTTGTTCATGGCTGAGGAAGGTAGTTGCTCACATCAAATAGAGTCTAATTGGAGTGATTCATATGATGATAAAGTTGAGGTGGAATATGAGACTAAATTAATGAATTATCTTAAAGAACTAAATATTGAAAAGAAGATCAATAAGAAGATGAAATATAAACTTAAGTACTATGAGGATTAATTTAGTGTATTTGAGGCAAGAATGAATGAAGACACCAAAAAGCATGAAGATATGGTTAAACATCTCAAATGGAAATTCTATCTACAAGGATAAAATCTAAAGAAGATGAGTATTAAAGCTATGTAATTGAAAATGAGTCATTAAAATTTAAGTTAGAGAAGACATATAGTAGGGTGAAGTAATTTGTGAAATTTGAAAAGATCTCAAATGATCTAGAAAATATTTTAAGTGGTCAAAGGCATGTAAGTGATAAGACTGGTCGTAGATACAAAGAAGAACTAGATAATACAATGCTATACAAGATGAATACTATTGTGAATGGAAATAATAATTATTTAAAGACAAATCATCAGAAAAGTAATGAATGTGTTGGTAGAATAAAGACAAATTAGATTAGACAAACAAATGCCATGATGTACATAAATTTTAATGGTTACTAATATACTTGTAATTAGTCTAGGTATAGAGATAAAGAATGCAAGAGACGTATTATAAATGATTTTTCATGGAACTATGATGGAGGGAATCAACCATAAAGTATGAACAGAGTTAAGTGCTTCAACTATCTTAATGAGGGACACTTTTCTAAGCATTGTCTAAATAAGGTAAGGTAAGGTAAGTCTTATTCAAAGGGAGTAGATTGCTTTAATTGTCATGACATTGGACACATTGATATTTTTTGTCTAAACAAGGTAAGAAAAGATGATTTTCCATAAATGAGTATTGTTTGCTAAAACTATGAGAAGATTGGTCACATTACTAGGTTCTGCAAGCAAAGGCCATTAAGTCAACATATGTTCAATTAGGGTCCAAGAGTGCAAGGAAGAAGACAAGTTAGATCTTGGATACCAAAGGTAGTAAGTATGAGTCATGATGAGATTATAGGTCCAAGTAATTTATTTGTTATAGTGGATAATTATATAGATGTTGAAGAGTGCCAATGGCTCTCATTGTCTACTCATGTTGTAAATAAAGAGACCAAACTAAAGGAGAAGACCAAGGTACTAGTTGAGGCTAGTTTTGAGATGTGTATAGATCCAAGTGAACATCCTATTGTTATTGAGAAAGTATCATTTAGAAAACATCAATTATCAGTACCTAGTAATGAGGTTCCAAGCTAAAAGGAAGATTATATAGATGAAAAGGTATGTTATGAATCTATGTTGTCTCCATGTATTGTCAATCCAATCATAGAAGAGAAGAAGAATCTTATAGTGGCTGAATATGTTTCTTCTCTTACACCTAAAAAGAAGAAGAAGATTAAACAAAAGTATCAGATGAATAAGGAGGAGAAGGAATATGATTAATTATGGGAAACTCTTGGTTTCACAATGTTCTAAGACATTATGAAGTAGGGCATCTCTGTATATGATTCTTAAGAGACTCCTTTTAGTGGAGAAACAAGTGTTGATATGTATGTAGTGTCTATAGGGTTATAATGGGTGTTTCTAGGTGGTAAATGAGGATTTATATTTTGTCAATATGATCCTTTTTGCATAGAAATGTCTATTGACCTTATTTTAGCATGCTCTAGGTGGTTTTGTAGTTTGAAGATATGTTGAAGTCAAATTGGATATTTTTGTGTGCTTTCAGTTTTCTCATTTTTTGGATTAAGGGAAAGTAGGCCTAAAATGGGTTGTAGGATGTATGGGTTATCAAAGGTTTGAAATCTCAATTTTTGGTTTAGAAGTGTGTGATGGTTGTTTTTAGGTGTACAATAAGATTTATAAGTGTGCATTGATCAGAAGGTGTTGTGTTCACCTTGTTTATTTTGAGATTCTAGGGTTTTGGGATCTTCTATAAAAGTGATTTTAATTTTTATTTTATGTATGAGGCTTATTAGTAGGTTGAATGGGATAAATGGGTTTTCAAATAAATATCAATAGAGATTTAAATATTTGTTGTTTTTATATTACTCATGATTTTGACAAAATGGAGATCTAATTGGCTAGTGGGTTTATGAAGCAAGTATATTGTAGAGGATGAGATAGTTGTTGAAAATTGGTGCGATTTAGAGGACATATGAGAGTTATATATATATATATATATATATATATATATATATATATATATATATATATATATATATGTCTTGATCATGTGTCTACTAAAATTTATGGGATTTGCAAATTTTAGGTAGGGCTATAAGGAGATTAGATAGGTCTAGTGAGAAGAAGAGTGGCTTTTATTTAGTTTATCCAATATAGAAATGCATGAGTATTTAAAGGAGAGTTATTAGGATTGGTTTAGATCATTTTTTCTATTTTTTTAGTAGCATGAAGTTTTGTTTGTGGTCCTTGAGCTGGTTTGAGGGAAAAGGCTAGTAAGCCTATATGGTAGTTCTTCATGTTCTATGGAGACCTAAAGAAGCTTAGGAGGTGAAATTTATCATAAATCTTAAGTGTATTTACTATTATATTTTTATCTATGAGTTCCATTATATTTAAATATTTTTATGTGTGTGTTTTATTCATTTGTTGTAGTGCTTGGTTAAAGAGAGTGTTGGCATGGAGTAAGAGGAAGTTATCAAGGAAAGAAGAGGTAGGATCAAGGTAAGGGGGAGTTTTTAGTATCTTAATAAGATGGTATTATCCTGATGGTAGTATTTATAGGTCCTCACGATCATTTTATTCCAACTTTTTCATTGTGTCAAAGGGGGAGAGAGTTCATATTATGAGAGTGCTTGAAGATAGAGAAGGAAGGTGAGATGTATGATGTGTGTTGACATCAATGAAAAAGGGGGAGATTATTGAAGAGTTTTTATTGATGTCATAAAAGTTTATAGGTGAGTGTCTGAAGTGACTTAATATTCTAATTGAAAATGACAAAGTGTGAAATCTTCTTCTCCTAGTGTGCTTAAAGTTAGAGTGGTTGATCTTCAGAGTTGGATTCCTCTTTGAAAGGATAACATATGGTCTAGATTCTATAACATGCATTTGAGTGAATAAAAATATATGAAGGTGAAAATTTGACATTATATATATATATATATATATATATATATATATATATATTAAAAATGTCCTCATACTTTGTCAAATTTTCACAAGGTAAATTTTGAGCTACTCTCAAAGAGACTGACAAAGCATGTTTGTTCCAAAGTGTCCAGAAGCAGTGAGATGATGACAAGTGCTCAATTTTTAATATTACAAGTGATCAAAAGGCATGTGATAGTTTCAAGTGTCATTATCATGAGGATATAATCAAGATCAAATGGTTAGAACTATAATATAAAGACCAAGCTAATCTACAAAGATTGATGGTACGTATGTGGTCAAGATTGAAAGATTGCATGAGATGAGGTCAACTATTTGAAGTTTAATGATTAGATAGTGGTGCACTATCAATTAAAGTTTGAATAATATTAACAATGCATATTTAATCTAATATTCAAGGGAAAAATTTTAATTTTAAGATACTAAAATTTAACTGTGACCATTTAAATTCAAATAATGAAATTTAACAAATGAAAGACCAATGTTTGGTTTTTGGGCCATATGTTTTTATACATTTAAAATTTTCTCATGGTATAAAATTAAAATTTGTGAAGGAATCCAAGTAACATATATAAATATAGACTAAAAGGTCTAAAATTATGTAAAGTCAAAGTTATTAAGGTTCAAAGTTGACTATGTTTTTGTGTTTTCTATGCAAGTAACCTGAGAAGGGTAATTAAGCTATGATTGTTGGTATCTCAATGTTTAAAGGTGAGATAGATATTGAGGTATGATTTAGACTCCATGAGGAACATTTGTTTGAATTATTAAGGTTTTAACAATCATATGTAGTATGAGGGTTAAAAATTAATTATGTTTTTATTCATAATGATTGTGTTTAGAAAAAGGTGTTTAAGCTAATTGAGTGTTAATATGAGGTTGATATAATGGATATGGACACTCAATAAGGACCTATATATCATGTGGAATGGATAAATGCACTTGGGAAGTGTTATTATGTTCTTATTTTTCTCAAATAAGTATCAAATAGGTGATTGGGTATCTATAGGACCTAGAAAGTGACTTAGGTTTATTTGAAATAGAGTTGTGCTTAAGTGTGACCCATGTTAGATGCATTAAGGGTGAAGGCATGTATTGTGGCCAAAAAGGAATTATTGTGGAATTTATAATTCATGAAGGCTTTCTAAAAGGTAAAATTAAATATGATGATTTATAGACTTTTAGAATATATGTATGAGAGACTTGTGAGTAGGTTCTCAAAGTGGAGGCTTGGATGAGAGGAGTATTAATTGAATAAAAGAAGATAGGATAATTCTCTTGTAATTTAAAAGGTTGAATATGTGTGAATATGTTTGAGTGTGTATATGAGGATAGTTTGAGTGAAGGGGAGATATTGTGGCATGCCTATGTGAGAGGCTTGTATGAGATAGAGAGGGATTTTGTATAGGAGTTAGAAAATTAGAAATCCATCATTAGGTGTTAAAGATATAAGTTCTAAGGTGGAGGTGTTCAATTCATAGGGGGTATAAAGGACTTGGTCTTCCTTAGGGGCATTTTTTTCTTGTGAAATAGGTGTTTCACTAAAGGCCTTTGGTCAAAATGACTTGATCAAGGTTTTGGGTCAAAAGGACTTGATTAATAGGTGGTCATGAGGACTTGAGAATATTAGGGGCTGGTGCTCCTTATGGAACTTTTTTTTCACTAAATTATGGTCTAAAGGACTTGACTAGTATCTAGTTTATAATACCTTATAGGACAAGTAGTCCAAATGTTTATAGGCTTGAAAGTGGGTTTTATTCCCCAAGAGGGTTTCCCACATAGATATTGTGTTGTGTATGTGATATTTCATTATATTCATTGTTCATTGCTATAAACATCTTGTATGCTTCATAAATGGTTGTATTGAAAGCTTAAGTGTTTGAAGGGTTTAGAAATTGAATTGGATTGTTTGCCACCACTGATTCACCATCCTCACTTAGTGGCTTGTATCTCTAAACATTAATAATATATAAATGATTGGGAACAAGGGTGAATATTAGATCTATAGCAAGCTAATTTAATGTTAAACTTATATATACCATATTATGAATTTATTGAATGGAGATTGTCTATTAATTAATAATACAACTATTCTAGATATAAAAATGACATAAAATAAGGTACTTATATATCTCTAATGCTAATGTAGATTTGGATCTAGAATATGAAGTAGGAATATGGGAAGAAAATTGTGGTATAGTCATCATATTTGGATTTGATGAATTTGGCTATCTAAATAGTGATGTCATCCCTAGACAGTTTCATCAATACTACTATCTAGGTTTAATAATAGTGTCTTGTATATAATATCTAGTGAAATAGGTTGTGACCACCTGGATGTTTATGGGTTTTGATTTGACTTCACTCTTATGCATTCAAATTTGGGTCATGAAATATTACTCCTTGTGAAATGTCAAGACCCTATATTTTCATCTTCAATGTGACCTTGGGGGAAAATGGGTTAGTGGGCACATGGTGTAATGTTGACCCCAATTACCCTATTACCAAAAGGTACTACCTGCATTACCAATACTCCATAAGAGGGCCTCATACTCATGTAATTATCCCTTATAACTTAGAAAACAAGACCTTATGACTAATCCTTCAGTGATTTACACCCATAAAAGTGTTGTAACTATGACTAGTATGGAAATAGGGAATCTTTGTTCAATTAAATGCTTAATAGAGTGATTTTGATAAGTTCCTTGGTATTTTTGGTATCATTATTGGGTGAATAATGAATTAGGATTGATATTATGTCTATAATAATCTTATGAGGAGATAACATGCATTAAATCACTTAGGTTGACCATTTAGATACATTTAATTTCAAAATTGGATGACTTTATGGAACTATACACTTATGTCAAGGCTGGATGGTAACATCGATGTTATTTTCTATCATGGATGTTAGTGTCTAGGTAGTAGTAAACTGAGTAAAGGTTCAAATATTTTATAGGTGTAAAATAAGTATAATTTAAGCATCTTACGCAAAATAAGATGTCTATGTCATCAATATAAGACTAGTCAAACTAGGATATAGGCCAAGGGGCACAAGATAGAGTATATGATAGGCTTATAGAAGAAAGGAGAGTGTATAACTAAGAGGAATAACTAAGGTATGAGTTTTCTAAGTATACAATACTAAGGTCGTATATAATCATTAAATATTGTCTACATTTCCATGCTTCAATCTAGTAATGAAATTTTTAGTTTAAAATAAATCAATAAGTCTTTGGGGCACACCTTATCTTTTATTGTGATGAATTTGAGTGTTTTTTTGGTGACTAACCTACAACTAGGAACATACTATAGTGTAAAATTAGTGCATATAATATGGGATAAAAGACTTGAAATAGATTGAAATTGAAAGAGCAAGGTTTAAGAGTACACTTATGTGTTGATGTAACTTCTTTGCCTATTATCAAGTTGTTTAAAAAAATATGTATCATTATAAGGTTCTAAAATAGTGAATATAAATATTTAAATTTAATATATCCAAGGATAAACACACACACACACACACACACACACACACACACACACACACACACACACACAGATATATATATATATATATATAGAGAGAGAGAGAGAGAGATATTATAAGGCACATGACCCCAAATTTAGACTGATCAACTCAACTAGACTAAAAGACGAACCCAATACTATAGTAGATTGGTTTGATGGAATCTGTAAAAGTATGTGGGGTATTAGTATGTGGTATGGTAATAGTCCATAGAATATCTCTAAAAATATGAAACTAATTTGTATTTTTAAATATTAGGCATATGTTGCATATAATATGCACCTTAGAAATGTATCACGTTGAAATAATGTATAACAATCATACCAATGTATAAAATACTACCACAACTATGAATTTGAATCATATGACTATGTGTTTTGGCAAATTTGTATAGGTGTGAGTAGCATGTTACCATAACATGCCCCCACTATATATGAATAAATATAAAAACTAATAAGTACCTATGTGGAATACATGTTTTTATTATATTCCCCCATTATAATTTGGGTATGTTGCATATTCAATAGTTGTGGAGAACATTCTTCTAAAGCATAACCCAACTGAATTTGAAAACTATGAAAATGTGGAATTCATGTCAACATGACATGTTTCCACTGACATTCCCAAAACTTTGAGGTGATATTAAAATAGTAATTGGTATTTACCTCACCTTAAAGGAATAATATAACCATATATATTTATATATTATGACTAAAACATGTCACATGTAGAAAAATGTGCATAGGAAAATGTATCATTGAAGTGCTTAGAACCAATGTTATCATATGTAGGCCTAAGATGTATGATAAGTATCATGGAGATATCTAGATATTAATATTAAAATTTCAACAAGTAAGCATGCACACACATAAGAGTACTAAAAAACAATTCAATAAATAAAGGTCTTAGGAGACCACAAACAAGGGACATGTTCAAATGCTGAAAAATTGAATGGAAATGACTTAATCAAATGTCCAAAAATCAAGGAATGATATATTAAAATGTATATAAAATTATTAATGACATATTAAAATGTCCAGTAAGGTAAATATAGGTAAAGAAGCCACATAAAATAGAGCATACTCAAATGCTCAAACAAGCAAGATAAAATAGTCAAATAAGTGTATAAAGGAAAAGCATAAGCAACCAACATAACCATATCACATTAGCTCATGGATAAAATGTGTTATAAAAAATTTCAAGTGAATATCATATTAAGTATGATGTGGCATGTGTAAGTACATAAGAGCCCAATCATGATAATGGGATATGACCATAAAATGAAATAATCTAGAAGTATCAAGATCATAGAATATGGATATGATTTAACATTTTTTGGAATATTGGATTTTTATTCCTATTTTATTTAAGGGTCTAGAATAATAAATCAGTAAATAATATTGCAATAATTAGTCCTAATTTGTATATTTTATTTATCTTTTGTAGCTTTCTAAAAATAGTAATAAATTAAGAGAAATATAACTTAGATTAAAATAGGTTGAAACAACTATTGTAAGGTTTGAAACTAGTTATGTAGGACTATGATAGTATCACAAATCAAAATCTATATTTAATTTTTTGAAAGGATAGGACTACTAAAAATAAGACACCTTAGGGTCTGGTGTTATTTTCCTCTTCTAGTGTTATTATCCAAACTCCTCATAGAGACCTAGTTTTTATGGGTTCTTTCTCTTGTTCCTATGTGAGCTTGAATATAAAATGTTGAGTCCTGAATGTTGATTGAAATACTTATAGAGTTGATTCAATCATGAAAACCTAATCCCTCATTACACTTAATAAAACTTGAGAAATAAGGGGGGTTAGTGTGTGTAAGATGTAATGAGCATGTATCCACACCCCTTGTGTGGGCATGCTACCTATATACTAATACTGTGAATAGGGATCAATCCATATTTAGTTCTCCCACTTGATGTAATTTGTGTAATAGTGTGATATGGATGTAAAAATGCCAAATTAAGAGTGCTTGAGGTGGCTAAGGACTGGTGTGAGGGTTTGAATATGTTTGTAGTTGTGTTGGGTGACTATATGCAAAGAATAGGGAATTTTACCTTAGTAGTTTTATTGTATTCTTTCTTGATTTGTAATATTTTATTGCCTCCTTTGTAAATGACCTTTGAATGGGATTTTATGGGGAAATTTTTGGTCATGGGTTATATGTATTTATGTTAGGATGACATAATAAAGGATATGAATTAGATGAAAATAATAATTTGGGCTCAAAATTTAATTGGATAAGAGCATAAAAAATAGGACACCCTAAGGTTTGGCACTATATTCTATGTATGTCACTCTTATATTATAGGTTTGATACCTAAGGGAAAGATTGGCTTGGAGAATACAACCTGGGTGAGCTAGAATCAGGGTTTAAAAGTCTATGGATGACCAAAAATGAGCAAAAAGGTGTTTAGGAAGGTCATGAGATAATGTAAAAAGGAGATATAAATAGGGTGTCACAAGCCACACTCAAACTACCAATTTGAAAATTTTATATCACTACATTTTTTCCCTTTTATTTCTAATGATGTAATAAAGAAGAATACCAGGATAAATGAAAAAGTAAAAAGTGTACTTGAACTTACCTACAAAGGTGAAGCCCATGGAGATGTGTGATGCTAAAGGATGTTGGGTATGTGTTGGGTATATTTTGTGTATTTTTTATGTCAAGAGTAATATAAAAAATGGAGCTAAGTGATCAATTCCTTAAGAGTGGATCAATAATGTAAAGGTTGGCCCTTTAGCTTCATCATCACCCACTAAGTGAAGCTATGTGATCTTGCATGTCTTGATCAATGTTTGGACTATGTGTCCAATCCCTTTGAGTAGGTGGCTCAAGAATACAAAGCCTAGATAGTCATTTGGCTCCATCATTGCCCACTAATTGAAGTTATGAACTGATACTGGTATGAATGTATGTCATATGACATAGCTCTTGAAACCCATGAATTATCTATAATTTGACAATGTAACATAGATAGATGAATGTGTACTAGACACTAGGCCAATCTTGGCCACTTCTAGAGGTGAAGATAAGGCTTATATGAAAGCCATTCCAAACTAGGAACAAGGTTTATGTGGAAGCCACTCAAGAATGATGCCAACCACTTGAAGATGGAATAAGGCACATAACTACTGAGAATGCCTAGGCAATGTACTGAACTCAGAAAGAAGAGAAGAAGTCAAATGTGTCATGCACATTTTCTCTAATCACTGGTGTCTATAACATGGATTCTAATATGTAAGTTATACCAACTACCCTATCTAAAACTGGGATTGAGATCCATCATACCATGCATGATGCCCCATATATCTATATTCTTTGAGAAGTACTAAAACTACTAATTTTTAATCATATTATTCTTGATAAAATTGTAACTAAACTTACCTTTCTACCTATTTCTAGAAAATTTTGGTTTTTTTAATGTCTGGATAGGAGTGCCAATAATAAGACACCTTAGTATCTAGTGTTGTAGTCCATGTTTTATTCTCTTGTCCTTTGTTAATTTTGATCATTGTTTTATAATTGTCACTATTTTCTAGTCTATTCTACCTAGTTTAGGTTCTGGTTGGTATTTTGAGTGTTCTAAAAACTAATTCTTTGATTGGTAGAGGCTCTGATCTCTTTGACAAAACCCCTATTTATTTTCCCCTCTTATAAGGGTAGGAATGAATACCCTACAATGACTACCCTCAGAATAAATATCCCTACAAGTGTGTTATGTTGCAAGATACATGATATAACAATGATAATAAAAAATACGTCATAAGATATAACATAGTTTATATTGGAGATTGTTAGATCAATAGGGGTATGCCTAGATAGATGTAACAATATAATAGCATGTGTAATGTATATTGAATTGAAACTACAAATGTTATTTTTTAGGAGGGATGTAGCATGATGTTCATCATGGCATCCAAAAAGGTAAGATAATGCATGATGTGGATCATGGCATTACAAAAAATTAAGAAGCAAACAAGAAAACAAACACACATGGAAAAAAGTTATAAGAATATAAAGGTGGCCAAGGGGACAAAAAAATAAGGGGCATGGGTATATGTCACTTATATTGGGAAATCAAGAATACAAGGAATTTTCAAATGCCACATACACATACTATTAAAAACAAGTAAAGTTGGCATGAAGGCCATAAGTATATAGAAGAGTAAAAGCAAAGGACATTGACAAATGTCCTAAGACACACACAATAATAGAAGAAAAGGACATTTGTCAAAAATTTTAAAGCACACACAAGAGATAAAATAATAACTAAGAAATGCAATCACATATAACTACTCAAAGAAAGTAAGGAATACATGTAAATGTTGGAAATACAATCACATTTAACTAATCAAAGCAAGAAGTGAAAGTATGCAAAGCATGGAGTAAAATACTAAGTAGATGCTAATAAATAAACAAGTGATGTATACTAGTGAATGTTGATATATTAATCTATTTAAACTATTAAAAAATGTACTTGAACATGATAACTAGACTGTGTGGTGTAGGAATGACATAACTTGGATGGTGTAGTCATGTAGAAGATGCCCTTAGTGGGATGATATGTGAATGTATATCTCAAATGTAGAAGTAAAATGACTGCTCAGTGGGTAAAGTGAAGTAATCAATGATCTAGATGTCACTAACCACACCCAAAGAAGATCAAGTGAAGCATGGTAATATAGATAAATCGACAAATAATAACATAGAACAACAAAATTTATTTTTAGCATGGTAGTAGAAATGTAAAGCATGGATAATGTATACAACTTAATTTTTTTTGGTATTTTGATTGATTTAATTTTTTTTTGTATTTTGGATACATTTTAATGTAAGTTATGTACAATCAAGACTGAGAAGGAATGATACTAACTGATGGCTCTCAGAAGAGACTCCCTATCATGTTGTCTTGTATCAAGCAAAGGGATCATGTGTGATCATGAAGCACAATGAAAGGGCTAAGACAGTGACTCTAAAATCTATGTATTTTGTAAGTGCTATAAAATATCTATAGTGTAAATTAACTATGGGGTCCCCTTGTAACTCTAAGAAGTGAATATAACTATAGGGATCTTAGGTACCCATCTAGTAGTAGAAGAAGCTTTCTAAACATGTGCACTATGTGTAGAGGTATGAGACCTCAATGATACTACCTTGAGTGTAAATACTATAGTCGGAAATTGTCTAGAGTTATAAAACTATGGTTGCTCTAAAAGAGTCCTCTATGTAAGTGTATGAATTCTTTGTGCTAGCGATAGAGGCCTCAACTATAGTTGAATATGAACTAGAGGAAGAACTATAACTAGTGGAGAGGTTGAAACTGGTAACTAAAAAGTAGGAGATGGTTCTTAAGTGGGGATTGGTAACTCATATAGAACTCCAACAATTGTAATAGCTTGATTAACATGAATAAATTTTAGGCATCTATGAATTGTAGAAGGTAATGTTTAAAGTTTCTTTATCCATGGTCGACCAAGAAACATGTCAAAGACTGAGAAACTAGGAAAAAATTTAAATAGTATAGCCACATGTGTTATACCAACCTATAGAGGAAGTAAAATTTCACCCAATTAAATATATATGTGCCCATTGAATCTACTGATAACTATGTCCTTTGAGGTAATATCCTACTCTAAATATCCCAAATGTTATAGTAATGTCATAGTGCACATGTTCACACTGGATCTATTATATATGAGAACATTATGAATGGGATGATGATTAATATAATCTATGATAAATATATCATGGTAATCTGAATCATCCTCAACTATCTCTAGCTCTGAAAAGGAGATGGAAGATCTAGCTATAACTTTGGAATTATATACACCAATCATGTTGCTCAAAGGATGTGTTTCAACAGAAGGTGCCTAATATGTAGTTGGTGGATGGTGTTCATGATATACATGATGAACACCTAATTTATCCCATGTATCCTATTAATAATGTTGTGGGAAAGGATCCAAGAAAATTTTTAGATCCTTATCTTGTGTTTGTTTTGCTTGAACATTCTCAACTAGAGTGCCAATATCAAAAAGTTACCATCTATCAAATCCTATATCTTGTGTTTCAAATTGATGCATCTATTCATTATGTGGCCTAGTTCCCTATGAAAATCACAAAACTCATTATGATCATATCCTCATGGAAGAGGCTTTTTTGTTTTGACTTCTTGAATATGAGATATATATATATATATATATATATATATATATATATATATATATATATATATGATATTACATTCCAAAAGCTACTGTAAAACTCTAGCTAGAGATACTAGTATATTAGTAAAGACTTGTCGAGGAGGTGTTGATGAAACCATTCACTAAGGGGACTCTAAATTAGCATTAACTTTAGATTGATTTTGAATTTTAATATCATTTACCTTTACTTTATATGGGACTTTACTGTTACTCTTGTTTGTTGTTTCTAATATGTTTGTGTACTTGAGTTTGCCCATTGAAATGAATTTGACTTCCCCTTCCTTTAGTGTATGACATAAATCAGTGAAGGAAGAGAATATTTTGAACATTATTGACTCATGCAAAGATGGTATAAGACTCTATTTTAATAGATCTTATAATTCTTGATTAGCCATGGGGCTAGACATTTTAGCCAAGATAGTTTTATATCAAAGAACATAATCTATGAGATTCTCATTTAATCTTTATTTTTGTCATGCAAATTGGAAATAAGAAACCTTGTCACCTATGTTAATGTTGAAGGGAGCTAGGAACATGTCAACTAAAGGATTGAATGCATTGACCAACTGATTTGGTAAACTATAAAACCATTTTAAATAATAATACTCTAAACTTTATGGAAATTACTTGGTTAGTAACCAACCATTTAGCACATATTCTAAGCATGTTACATGAAAATATCTCAAGTGTGTCTTTGGATCACCCTTTCCATCATATAAATTGGTCTTGGCTTGAACAAAACCTGGTGGTAAGGGTGTAGAAGCAATATGACATGATAATGGTGTATGAATAAGAACAAAAGAATCCAAGGCCAGTGTAGGTTTAGAGGCGCCTTGATTAAGATATAGCACCTTGGATTGAAGAGATTTTATCCCTTCCACAAGGGTAACCATGTTAGGATACAAAGATGTACTAGCCATAACTAGTGGTGTCTGATATGAAGGTTGGGATGCTATAGGGGGTTGTTGAGACATAGTTTCCCTCGTAGTGTCATGTGAAACTAATTGGTTTATGGTTTGAGAAGATTAACCATTATTTGTTTTTTATTGTTCTTGTAATATTTTAAGCATATCATCTTATATATCATGATTTTTAGGTAAAAGGTATTGAATTTCCCTCTTATCATTTTCATCAAAATTGGTATATTAGGCCATTGTTAAAGTAGGAAAATAAATTGAAAATGGAATGAATTTCTTGCAATAAGTTGTAATAAGCAAAATGCAGTGAAAGAAAAGTACTGAAAAAATGAAATGTAAAGTCCTAAAATAGAAAATTGAAATATGCATAAAAAGATACGAATCACACAAACATGTAAGGTGATACCTTAAAAGCATGGGACCTATTATATATAGCTAGGGTTTAAAAAAAATATTGTCAAAATTACTATGGTAAATTTTAAAAATTAAATGTGATTTTTTAATTTTAAATATGCAAAAAAAATAATAAAAAAATACTAGAAAAATATTGGGACCTTGTATAGGTAATGAGGGTTTGAATGAAATTATTTATAAAATTACTAAGGTAAATTTAAAAATTAAATGTGAATTTTGATTTAAATATTCAAGAAAAATTAGAAAAATACTAGAAAATATACCGAGACCTAGTATAGGCAACTAGGGTTTGAAGAAAATAATTTTTAATATTACTAAGGTAAATTTTAAAAATAAAATGTGAATTTATGATTTAAATATGTAGGAAAAAACTACAAAACTACTGGAAAAATCAGCAAGGAATTTCCCCTAGGCTTTTTAGGGTTTTCATGTGTAAATGAAGTAAGTTCAATTCACTAAATGATTTAAATTTTTTGGGAATAATGGAGTTTTATTCTTATTTTATTTAAGGATCTAGAATAAAAAATTAGTAAATAATATTGCAATAGTTACAGTCCCAATTTATATATTTTATTTTTCTTTTGTAGCTTTCTAAAAGTAGTAATAAATTAGGAGAAATATAACTTAGCTTAAAAAAAGTTGAAAGAACTATTGTAGGGTCTAAAACTAGATGTTCAAGACTGGGATAGTGTCATAAATCAGAATCTAGATTTCATTTTTTGAAATGATAGGATCACCAAAAATAAGACACCCTAAGGTCAGGTGTTGTTGTCATCTTCTAATGTTGTTATTTAAACTACTCATAAAGACTCAATTTTTATAATTTCTTTTCAATGTTCCTATGTGATCATGCTTGTAAAATTGAGTCTTGAATATTTATAGAACTCCTTATATATCTAATTTAATAGTAAAACCTTAGAGCCTCATTTTGCTTATTAAAACTTGAGAAAGAGGGAGGGGGTTAGTGTGTGTAAGATGCATTGAATGTGTATCCACACCCCTTATGTGGGCATGTTGCCTATATACCAATACTCTAAAGAGGGATCAAACCATATGTAGTTATCCCACATGATGTACTTTGTGCAATAGTGTGATACAGATGCAAAAATGCTAAATTAAGACTGCTTGAGGTGGTTAGGGATTGGTATGAGTGTTTTAATATGTTTACATCTATGTTGGGTGACTATATGCAGAGAATAGGGAATTTTTCCTTAGTAGTTTACTTGTATTCTTACTTTGTAAGATTTTGTAACCTCCTTTGTAAATGACCTTTGAATGGGATTTTATAGGGAAACTTTTGGTCATGGGTTAAATGTATTCATGTTAAGTTGATATAATGAAGGATAGGAATCAAATGAAAATGGTTTTTTGGGCTCAAAATGTGATTGGATAGGAGCAACAAAAATGAGACACCCTAGGGTCTGGTGCTATAGTTCAGGTATGGTGCTCCTATCTTATAGATTTGGGACTTAGGGGATAGGATTGTCCTAGGAAATGTAACATAGGTGAGCTATAATATGGGTTTAGATGTCTATGGATGACTATAAATGAGAAAAAAATCTATTTAAGAGGGTCATGAGAGCATGTAAAAATGATCTATGGACAGGGTGTTACAAGCCACACTCTAACTACCAATTTATATATTTTATATGACTATAGGATACCACCAACATCTTAAAGATGTGAGTAGAAGTAAATCATAACACCTGTAAGTATATACAATCATGTATCTATGTATTTTTATAGATGTGTATGTAAAAGTAACTAATATGCTAGCCTCTAACATGGAACTAACACATAAATGGCAAGGAGTCAATAGAACATGTATGTGGAAAAAATGTTTTTGTATTTTTTTTTTAGTATTTAATTTTCTTAAATTTTTTATGAGGATAAATCATCCCATGATTCCATTCAATTAATGGTTATAGATATCTCCTCACCTCCCTCCCCCCCACCCCATGAACCTTACAACCTTAAGTTGTATCTTTTACATTATTTGCATCATGATTAGATAGTTTGAAAAGGTACATAACATGTTACACCTAAAATTTGCATGTGTATTATAATATGTAATTATATCATTTGAAATATGTATTAATGTGCTTTCATGATGAAAGGAAATACCTTGCTGATTTAGATCAATTTTTTCTTCCATTTAGCATTGACAAAGAGTTCCTAGTGTAAATGAATATGAAAATGTGTTAGGCATAACCCAAAACCATGTTTGTATTAATTTAAGACCAAAATAAATTGGTATTATTATGTTTCCCAAGTATTCATTCCAAGTGACCTTTTATTACAAGTCTTGTAAGTTAAAATTGAGATGCTAAAAATGCTTTATATTGTAAGTGGTTTTTGTTTGTTTAGGATCAATATTTTTATGTCAAAAATAAACACCACCCATTTATTGGCATGGATTCCTTTTTAATTTTTGTGAAGATACTTCCTTTTAAGGATCATCAAATTCAATAGTTTGGTCATTGATGAGGTCTTAGATCTTATACTTCAACATAAAACATATGATCATAGAATTCTTAGGGCCTTGGTGATAGTCACAATAATAATTTTCACCATATCCTTTGGGTATAGGTCTAATTATATCTACCTCTATATGAGGATGGAGATATATAATATGACACTCTATCAACCACATGAGTAATGAAGTATGAGGCTTACATAAATATTCAAACTATCTCTTTGGTGTATTAGATAACATACTATAATTAGGTATTTGTAATGGAATAATATGATTCTAAAAATCATGTAGTAGATTAATCATATTGGTAGTTAGATATTTAATGTATTTATAATCAAAATACCTAGGTATTTAAGATTTAAAATTTATATCTGTATCATCAAGGGATGTTGGAAGGGTTTTATAATTACCTAGTTCTTGTATAGTAAGATGATTCATCTTACCCTTTAAAGAGGGGATAACATGAACTTAGTTATATGGATGAGAGTTTTCATACTTATTAGGATTTGAAAGGGGAATAAAATCATCTTTGTCCTTTTTAAATGTTTTAAATATCAGAATGAGTAATGTGTAAGAGAGGCATATAAATTCTAGGGATCAATCCATGTTGTGCATATTTTATGATAATGAGGGATCAAAGAGAAATAAATCAGAAAACCCAAATTTTCCTTAGGTTTTTATGATCAATGGTTAGGATCACCAAATTATTAAACCTAAGTTTTATATTTGGATAATCTTGAGAAGATAGGGTTAATAATACATAAATGATAGGGCATAAGGGTGAATATCATATCTATAATAAGCCAATTAAATGCTAAAATTAGATATGCCATATAATGAATTTATAAAACTAATATTGTCTATTAATAGGATGTAAAATAATGATAAATATATAAAATAAAATAAAATAAGGTACTTAGATGGTTTTGATGCTAATTTATATCAATATCTAGAATAGACAAAGTAAACAAGAGGGCAATTCTATAAAAAAAATAGATTCTCTTTCTAGTGCCTCTCACTATCTTAACAATAACATCAGCCCTAGAAAGTTGCATCAATGATACTATCTAAGTCAAAATATAGTGTCATGTATAAAATATCTAGTGAAATAGGATGTGACCCTTTAGATTCTTTTGGGTTTTTCTTTTCCTTCACTTTAGATCAATAATATCAAGGTCATGGATTGTCACTCCTTATGAAATGGAAAAAATGTATATTTTCATCTTCAATGTGACCTTAGGGAAAATGAGTTAGTGGAAACATGGTGTCAAGATAACCCCAATAAACCCACTACCAAAAGGCACTACAAATATATCCAACACTATAGAAGAGGGCCTTAGACTCATATAGTTCTCCCTTATTTGTTGGATTATATGTGGATAATACAATGTGTGCAAAGTTAGTTCAATAGTGACCTAACTTGTAATTTGTAAACTAATACCTTATTATTTCTCTTTCATTACTTAATACATGCATTTATGTTATACCTATGACTAGTATGTAAATAGGGAAGATTTATTCAATTGAATTCTTGATAGAGTGATTTTCATAAGTGCCTTGGTCTTTTTGGTCTAATTGGTAGTTGATGAATGAATGAGGGTGGATATTATATTTATACCAATCTTATTAGGAGATAACTTGCATTAAATTACTTAAGCCAACCATTTAGATATGTTTTATTTTCAAATTAGATGACTTTAAAGCACTTGACACTTACACTGGGGCTAGACAATAATGTCAATGTTACTATATATCTCATACATTAGTGTCTTGGGAGTAGCAAAATGGGTATAGGTTTAGAAATTGTAGAGGTGTAGGATAAGAATAATTTAATAGTTTTGGGTAAGATAGGGTGTCTATCTCATCAAAATAAGACTGGTCAAACTAATAAATAGGACAAGGGGAGCAAGATAGATAATATGTGAGGCTTATGGAAGCAAGGAGAGTGTAGAGATAATAAGAAAAACCAAAGTCTATGTTTTCCAAGAGTATAAGATTGAGGTGCTACATAATCATAAAATATCATCTACTCATAAAATAATATGTTTAGATAAATGTAGCATTGAAGCACATAAAAAAATGTGATCACATGAAGGCCTAAGATTCTTGATAAGGATCATGGCAAGTATAGATAGTAATAGAATAATCTCAATAATAAAATCAAGCACACACACATGAGAGAACATAAAATCAAGACAAAAAATAATGGTCCAAAGAGACTAAAAATAATAGTCATCTTCAAATGGCATACAATCAATGGAACATGACTTGGTAAAATGTCCATAAAATGAAGGATGAAATATTGGAATGTCCATAAAACAAATAATGACATATGCATATGTCAATGAAATAATGTGTACGCACATTGGACACAAAAAAAATATCATATTAAAATTCTCAAATTATATACAATAGCAAGGCAAGACATTCAAGGAAGTGCATAAAGTAAATCATAATAAACCAACATAAACATATCATAATAACCCATGGATCAAATGTGTTAGGAAAAAATGTTTAAGTGTATAGCATATCAAGTACCCTATTGTTCAATACTTTTGGATTCATAAGAAAAACATATAAGAAATAATGTTTTTTGAATGTAATTAAGTATTGTTCATTTTTTTGTAATGTAATATAATATTTTAAAAATATATATGATTTAGGCATGTGAAATAAACACAAGTACTAAGAAACTAAGGGATAAAAAATAGCATATATTATTTTTTATTATGTTTTAGACTATGATAGTGATCACAAAATCATCATAAAGTTGTCCTAAATATCTTAACCTTGTTTATTTTATATTATAATTATTTTTATCTACTGGATAGTTACATTGACAAAGGACAATAACATTGATGGTTGTGTCTTATTTTGACATAAGTGGCTAGTCATGGATATGTACAAGAATGATTCTAAATTTTTATCAAGCATGTGTAAGGACCTATATATATATTTTACATTTTTGGATGTGTCCTCTTATGTGCTAGATCTATATAATAAAAAACCATAGTTCCATTTTCATTATACCTCTTGAAACCTAATAAACAAGGTTTAGTAACATGATTCAAGCTAGCCCTAGCAACCCAATTTATTGATAAGTGTTGCCTACATAGATAATAATCCTAAGAGGGCCTTTTACTCACATATATTTATCCCTCCTATGCATTTGTGTGGAAATATAATAGTGTGTCTATATTCTATTTCTCCTATTAACCATTGGTATACATGATGCAATAGTATATTTTACCTTTTGAATGATTCAAACATTTTATTTAGTGCTATAGTACATTTTTATAACTTGAATTAAATAGTAATTTCTAATTAGAGAGTTGCCTTATCAAATTGTTAGGTGTGTTAATTAGACTATAACCTTTGTATATATAGGAACCTTTTGATTATTCCATTAGAACATAGTGACACATGAAAATATGATTATAGGATGGGTAAATATGGATAATAAAATGGTCACAAATAAAAATACATGGAAAATGATAAAATATAATCCTAGATAGTTACATCAAAGCTAGAAACAAACTTAGATGTTAGAGTCTAGGGAAGACACAAGTGTCCAACGGATTGAAAATATATAAAATAGGCAAAAAAAGAATCATTCCATGACATAAATTAGATGAATATAATAAAACATATCACACATACCTAAGGGGTAGGTAAAAACCAAGTGAAATAAGATGGAATCAAAGAGGTCCATGAGAGACCACATCACTAGATGTATAATTCTTAGTGAAAAGCTATATACATACAATGAGACTTGAAATATGTGTACTTGTAAAACAATGGGTGTTTAAATTTCCCCACATTAATATAGTAATGGAATTAAAATTGAAATTACTAGTTTAAAGGAAAAGAAACTATGGCATGGACAACACACCTTGTTTTCAATTGAGTTTATCTTAAATATCTCATTCAAACATTGCCTAAAACATATAATATGTAACAAATTAAATAATTTTATATAATATGTATTTAATAAAAATTAAAAATTATCATAAATAAAGAGCATGGATAGAATACACTTATGTACATGTCACGTAGTAAATGGTTCTGGAATGATGGAAACTAGAGAAGTAGACATAGGGATTGCAACCTCATCCATATTATATCTAGGAAGATGAGTGAGACTAAAAGTGGTTAATTATGTATCACCATGGTGGTGCTTTATCTATAATATGGATAGTTGGGAGGTGATCATTCCCCCAACTCAGAATAAGAAGAGTGGTACTTTGGCTATCGAGAGTATCATATTTTTACCAACAAAACTTGAGTGCAAAATATATGTATATATAGCTTATTATAGGGTGAGTTATGTAATAAAGTTCACCCAAAAAAAATGATGAGGCCATGCTATTTAATCCCTCTATTCACACCAAAAATAATAACCACCCATTATAGATGGGTAAGACATAATACAATCTATAAAAATTCAACCCGGGTATTTGTATGTCAAGGTATTAGATTGTCAAAGTCTATGCTATGGTAATGGTCCGTACAAAAGTTTTGGCATCTAAAATTTATTTGGGATTTTAAATATTAGGAACACATTTCATAGCATATGCACCTTGGATATGCTCCATGCTAAAATTGTGTATAAAAAATGGTACCAATGTTTAAAGTTTTGTCACAACTATGAATCTGAATCAAATACTATCTTTTTTCCAATATGTAAATAGTGTAATTGTGAATAACATGCTTTCAAATCATTCCCAAACTATGTCTAGAATAACATGAAAATTTAAATAATTAAAAATGTGGAAGACATGTTTCTAAAACATGTCCCCATTGTAATTTGGATATACTGAATAGGTGTGGAGAAAATGCTTCCAAAACATTCCACCATTTAATTTACATAATGTGAAAACTATAATTAAATATGTGGAACATGTTTATAAACATTACCCTATTAATATCCCCCCCCCCTCCTTTTTAGAGGAGGTATGTTTTTTTTATTTGTCTCCTCAAAAAGGGAGAACTGATAATGATCTTGATATAATTTACTTGATATTGTTTTGAAAGTACTATGGACAAGAATTGTGTAACATTATATTTGGTAGTATTTAGAATCTAGTAGAATATCTGTGTGTATAGAAAAAATTAATGCTTTTCATAAATGGTTTAAAATTTTGAAATTTGGTACAATATGGAATGGATAATTGTCTATATCCCAATGCAACTTGTATTTTAAAATTTAGACAACTGGGGCTCAAGATATGCCCATTTTAAGTTTATACATAAGTGGTATATTAGATATATTTTAATATAAATTAGAAATCATTTTCATTTTGAACTTTTGTGAAATATGATCTCTGATTTTTAAATAGGAACCATGCATAATGGAATATCCCATCTCCTAATGTGATTTGATGTGCTTTAGAGTGCTTTAGCCGGTAGTGATTTCTCTAAGTCAGTAAGTAGGTTTTATTACAATTTAATGGTAATTTTGAATTTTGGATTTTTTTTTCATATTGTTTGTTATATTAGGTTTTTTCATGGGATGGAATAAAATTTCATTGATGTTCAAAACACTTGAATTAGTAACATGATGATAGCGTTCAATGTTGAACACAAGTGTCTGATGTTTCCATCTAGCTTGGACATTGGTGTATGATGCTTCTCTCCTATGTGGATGCTATCATCCCACACTCATATTCTACTATTTTTTATAAATTTAACTTTTTTGTATGTTAGCCTTAAAATATAACTACTTATGATTTTTTACTCATCATATTTACATTTATGGTTATGAAGGGTGTTACATTTGGTATTCATATTGAATGTACTAGGTAGTTCATCATATTTAGTGTGATCAAGCTAGATATTCATGCGGTCACACTATGATATACCACTTATATAGGGATATCTACATGTTTACATTAGAGAGTCATAGTGGATCAGGTGATACAGGCCCTCACATGTAGCATGATGATTGATGTAGATAGAGATGAATTTATTTAGAGGGTCATTGACATTGCAAGTTCCCATGCACCATTATTCAATCCTATTATGAGAGTTTTGGTCGCATACCATACTATGGCCACTAAGAATGAGGAGCTACATGTTGAGATAGATAGGTGTGACATCCCACAATAGAGTTCTACTGAGATAATGCAGAATCTAATTGACCATTATGATAGTTTATGATGGGAGCATGAGGATATGCTATAACTATTATGTGCTTTCAAGGAGAGAGTATACATTTTATCACGTGCATACATGCCTTAGATCCTAGTGCATCTACATTGAGAGGTGTTATATTTGTGGATGTTTATAGTGATAAGGAGTACACCCATATGGATATTACACAAACATATGATTAATGTGATTATTTTTATAAAAATTGTATCAAATTTTTTATATATGTGACATTACTCACATGTTTTTATTTGGTTTCAAATCAATTTACACTATTTAATTTTTTCTTGCTCATTATATAGTTTTTAATTTCAATTATTTCTATGGTATATGCTACGATTTTGTAAATTTTGTAGCAAATATGTTAATTTTCTAGATACATGTATTATATTATCAATAAATAAATCACATGCAATGAAATCTAGATGGAAATAATAAAACTTTACTATAATGACCATGTGGTAATGGGATTGTTGATTGTGCTTCTATGAGCATCACTGAAGTATCTTTAGAAATTTCTTGTGAATGTTTATGTAACTATTTAGGTACCTATATATATTATGTAACTTTACCTTCTCCATGTGTCTCTTTATGAAGGACCTGATCAACCAATTATTCCCTGGTAGGATCGGTGTGGGAGAGATCAACCTTGGGAGAGAGTACACTAGGAGGACTTCTACTAATGGTCATATTTTGTGATGTATAATGGACCATGTGTTCCTCACACGAAACAAGATGGTATATCTGAACCCTCATAAATGATACTATATGATAATTATGTGTAATAGGTCTAGATATTACTTTTTGATATGTAATGATTCTATGATTGGATAATTGTATAATCTTTTGATCAAGAGAAAAAAACTCATTATCTCGATGTCCACTAATTCCATGATAAGTGAAAAAGTGTTATCCTTTTGCCTTATCAAATATGTGAGGTGGGTCATGTGAATTAGGATGGAGTGTGATCATTTGTTTATTCAACAAAGTTTGTAATTTGTCATGTGGTTTATCCTAGTACCAATCAAATTGAAGAGGTTACCATTTGGTAGTGGTATATGGTCTAAATATGAGATATATTATGTAATCATGTTCCTTTTATTTGCTTAATACCTTTATTGTTTATTTTTTAACATATGAGGTTGGTTTTGAAGAAATTTTTTGAAGTGATTCAATATTTTTTTATTTTTTTATTTTCTTTGGAAACAAAGTTTTTACCATGATTGGGTTTGAATGGAGAAGTATGAAACTTGGTTTGGGATTTCATTAAAGCGCACACATATTTGTGCACATCCCAACATAAAATATTTAATAAAGGAAAGGGATTAGGTAATTCCCTTCATCTAAGTGTAGGAAGAATACATATAATAAATATTAATTGTATTTCTAAATCTAAAGGTATATAATATAAGGAATACAAAACATCCTTAAATATAATAACATAATCTTGTCTTGGCTTATTTTTTATTTGTGTCAATATTTTAAAATATTTTGATGGTAATTTAGGTAAGGTATATATATGAAAACGTGATTTAAATACATCTTAAAGTTTTTTTAAAGTTCATAATGAACCATTTGGTAGAGTATAAAACTAGTCAAGATCCCCTTGGCTTAAGCTAAGATGAAAATCTTTTAAGAGAAAGCTTCAATTTTGGGCCCAATGTTTAAAAGATAGCATATATTATTTTAAATGAATATTAGGATCTAATCGACCATAAAAATAGGATAAATCATGCATTATTAAGTTTGAAGGATAAGGATATTCAAACACATCCCTAGAAATAGGTTTCTTTGTTAATGTATTCTCCTCAAGAATAGCTTCATGAGAAGAAATTTATAATTTAAGAGTATTGAATTATTGTTGTAAATATCCTATGATAGTCATACTAGATAACATATCATAAGAAGAATTTGAGAATTTGATATTAGTTGTATAATACCATTTATATGGAACATAGGAAGGATAAACACTTTATCATCTGTTAAAATAGGTTTATCACATAATTTTTTAATATTCAATAAAGGCAAACCCATGTATAAAGATGTAAGTATATGTTGTTGAATAAAATAAATGTTAATATTATTAACATTAAAAGGTGATATATATCTTTAAATTTCATGACATACTATAGGATTCGAATAAATAATTTCACTTCTAAACACACTCTCATTTTAAGAAGAAGATGCAATGAATAAAGGGGAAGAAACATTTGTTATTTCATGTACCACATCAAGTCATGTAATAATGTCACCTTTAATTTTAGTTTTATTTTAAAATCCATGATAAATAGGTTTAAATAATGAAATATCACTTTCTAATTGAGATACATCATTGTTATGTCATAAGGGAACATTGACATAGCTATCATTTGCATCCTTGCTATTTATCTTAGGAAATGTTTTCATTAGGAAACATTTTGGAAAATATGTTTTGTTGTTGCTTGGATTTATATGGTTTGATGTTTGGAAAAGACACCTCAAATATAATTGGGGGTTTTCTTGTATCCCTAAGAAATTAATTTTTTCTATTTATTTCCTTATGATTTTCATATGCACTCTCAATTTTTTATTCAATAAAAATAATGAGAGATATGGGGCATGTATTTTACTCATCACAAATTAGAGGGGAAGAGAAAAGTTGACTATTTTCAATTGAATCATGCAAATAAGGAATGGAATTTTTGGAATTAGTATTATTTGGGGAAGAAGACACAAATTTGATTTCATCAATATTTTCAATATGAGAGATATAGGAGAAACATTTAACTTATTTGAAATTTTTAACATTGGAAATTGGAGAATCACACTAACTTTTTGAAATAACTTAAGAGGGTATGGATGAAATATTTTTATTTTCGACATTAGGAATGGTATCATTTTGTATATTGGTTGGATCTTTAGTATAATAAAACATAAGAATAAGAGAGGTGTCATAACCAAAAGGCATTTCATCACATTCATAACTGAGAGTAGAAACATCATGATCACTACTTTGATCATGTATACTCACATTTGAATCATTTATTTTTCGATTGTCATAGTTATGAGAAAAATAGTATTTATCCTACTTTTGATATTCACAAGATATTCATATAAAATACATTGCTTAGGAGGTAAATTAAATAAATTTTCATACTTAAGATTCCTTACATAACATTATGTTAACAACTCCATAAAGGATATTAATTTTAAGAAGACTACAATACACACAACCACTACATCCAAAAAAATAATACAACTAAGAATTTTTAAGCCATGCCCATATAAGTGAGAGAAAAACCAAATCTAAAACTAAAATATAGAAATCTGAGATGAGCTTTCAATGAAGGTGAAAACCTAACATGCAAACTAGGGTTTTGTTTCAATAAATAGAGGATAGGTTCACCAAGTGTTTCCATGCTTTTGTATTCATAAAATAAACATAAAATAAATAAGTTTATTCAAATGAGATAAATATTGTTCTAATTTCAGAGATTTAAAAGAATATTTTTAAAATATATTTATCATTTAGGCATGTGCAATAGATACATCAAGTAATAAGTAACTAAGGAATAAAAGAGAGTATATCTTATTTGTTATTTTATTTTGGACATTATTAGCGATCCATGGATCATCACAGGGCTAGCATAAATATATTGATCTTGTTCATTTTGTATTCTAACTATTTTTATAAACCAAACATTGTATCAACTAGGCATAGTAATGTCAATGCTTATGTACAATTTTGATGCAAGTGTTTAGTCATGGATATGTACAAGAATTATTATAAATTTATATCAAGATTGTTATGTGACATGTACAACTATTTTACATCATTTGATGTGTCTCCTATGTGTGAGATCTAGATAATAAGTATCCCTAGTTCTTTTTGTATTATACCTATTGTAATGTGGTAAAAATGGGTTAGTAATGTGAGTCGAGTTAACCCTAACAACCCCATTTATTGATAAGTGCTTCTTAAATATCAAATGCTCCTAAGAAGACCTTAGAATCACATGTAGTTATCCCTTATATACATGTGTGCAGAATTGTAATAGTGAGATTATGTGTCCTTTCTCCTAGTAACCCTTGTTATAAGTGATGTAATAGTATATTTGAACTTTTGAATAATTCAAATATTTAATCTACTGTTCTAGTATACTTTGATAACTTGAAATAAATAGTTATTTATAATTAGAGAGGTACCTTAACAAATTTTTATGGGTTAATTAGACTATAAAATTTGTATATATAACAACCTTTTGATTTTAAATTATAATTGATACACAAAAATATAATAATAGGATGGACAAATAAGGATAAAAAATGGTCACAAATTGAAAGACACATAAAAGGATAAAAATATGAGCCTAGATAGTTGCATCAATTTTGGACATTAATGTTGACTCTAGTGTCCAGGGGTTAAAAACATATAAGAAATAGGCACAATAGGTATGAATCCCTGCCATAAATTATATGAATTTAGAAAATGTAGCACATAGGCCCAAGGGGTAGGTAAAGATAAAGTGAAATAATATGGAATTGAATAGGTCCATGAGAGACTACATAAATAAGTGTCTAATTCTTAGTGAAAAAGTATATACATATATGGAGACTAGAAATATGTTTACTTATATGAAAATGGGTGTATACACTTGTGTAAGATATAATCATGGATAATAGGCATGTGTAAATACACATTTAATCTTAAATATGATAATGAAATGTGATCATCGAACAATATAACTTGTATGTATCAAGATCAAAAAAGTGGATGCCCCCAATTTCCTCATGACATGAATAAAGGGAAATTCCAACATTAAAAATAAGAATAGATCTTGTATATGTGTTTTCTTATATCACACTTAAGTAGAAGTGTGACACAAGTGTATGTAGGAGTAACTTAGTATGTATAATATAAATCTATGGTCATGAAGGGACAATAGGAGTAATATAGGTTTATGGGACCCTTCTTTGTGTGGTTTGTGGTTTCTTTGGAATAGTAGTAATAGGAAAAGGTGTAGGTTATCTATATATTTAAACATGGTGTGTAATAGATGGGGATTTCATGTAATCCACTATATATTTTTGTTTTAATGGTCTCTCAAGTAATAAACACCTAGTAAATGGGATTACATGTTGCTTACCCTTTTATAGTTAATGAACATTAGTAGGCTTGGTAATTAAATTTATGGGTATAAGTTTATTTTGGTCAAGAAGATGCTCATATGTAATTTTAGAAACTATAATTACTTGATTGGCATGAATGTACTTTACACAAACTTACACTATAGAGGGTACTGCTTGAAGTTTATGGGTCTAAGGTCTTCCCAATAAAATATCAAAGATTCTTGTGGAATGTATAATTGAATAGGTAGTAGCCATATGTGTGGGATTTACCTGTAAAGGCAAGTCAATCATGACAAGAACTATTTGTGAGGTCCCATTGAATGGTCTAATTGATGTAGTAGAGGGATGTAAATCTTTATGGGTATAACCTAAGTTTGTAAATAATTTTGTGGTGAAATGTTATTTCTAATCAATTATAACACTATGTATATGGTGTTTATCAAGGAAAATTCAAATGAATAAAGAATGAATATTAGAGTCATCATCCTTAATCTCATCATCATTGAAAATAATAGAGGGTTTCTAAACCATATGAGGTAAATTTCTTGTGTAAGTATGAATAATCCCATACAATGGGTGTTCATAATGTGGTGGGGGATGATGTACATTAGATTCCATTTTAAATTATGATTACTTCTTATAATGGTCTTGTGAAGGATTGTTGAATTATTTTTATTTATGGTGATCACTAGGTTATGAGCCTGATTCCTTTGGAAGATCCTCAAATTTAGGCTTTTTTGGTCATAAATAAGAACTTATATCTTGTGATTTATTGTAAAACATCTACCTATAAAATTTCCTTATCCTTGGTGATAATCAAAACAAACATTTATATCATATCCCTTGGGTATATGTTGACTCATATTGTTATCCCCCCAAAAAAATATCACTCTTTTTGGGACAAAGTATGAGCCATTTTGGTCCTGCAAGACCAAATTTGCCTCTTCCCTTTTCAAAATTTCTTCTGAGCTTTCAAGTTCTCACTTTTCAAGATTTTTTAGAAATCTACAGATTCAACATGCTCAACTGTTTCAATGGCTTCTTCAGACGAGCTCAATCAAAAGGGGTGAGTTTCCAACACTTGGGCATTTTCAAGATTGGTTCAACACCTTGGTTCAACACCTTGGTTCAACACCTTGGTTCAACCAAAACGGGGCTCATCAGCAAGCTTCTAAGTGAAGATTGAACTGTTGAACCTTAAACCACTTTGGTTCAATGGTTCAATGGGTTCAAGTTTCAACATCATTGACAGGGTTAAAAGAGTTAAGCGCTTCAGCCAGATTGAACCATTTAGTGACATTAGCAGGACACTCAACCACTTTGGTAAGTTCATCAGCTTTCTAAAAGACTAAGCTTCAAGGAAGGAATGAACCATTGAACCAAAGTTGGTTTAATTAGTCAGTTCAAAGCAAAGGGTCAATGGTTCAGCACGTTTATTTTAAAGCAAAGGTTCAACGTGGTTTAGAAACTATTTCAAACGGTCAAGACTTAGCCAAAATAAAGACATTAAACCATTGAACCGTTGAACCAAAGTTGGTTCAATCGGTCAGTTCAATAAAAATGGTTCAAAGGAGTGACCCAAAAAGAATGAGTCAAGCAGAAGCTACCACATGTCATCTACCAAGGCCCATTACACTTTGTTTCTAATTACAATGGAAGACACCACCTATCCCTGTTGAAGCTTGTTAGAAGCCTCCAAGTGTCTCCATCTAAAGCTTCAAAGTATCAATAGTTCTGAAGTTCAATGTGCAGGTATTTCTTTTTTATGCAAGTTTTTGTCTTAGTCTTAAGAAGCCACAGAATGTGCCATGTGTCCCTTGCAAAAGTTCAGTGGAAGCTGACAAGTGTCAATCTTTACAATATCTCCCTCCTGCTTCTTGTTTTCATAAGGACTGTGGTGGACCCCCAGTGAGCTATTGAAGAAAGTGGAATGTGCCACATGTTATCATCTATGTGAATCTAAAATAAGTCCTGAGTGTTTTCAAAGGATGCTAAAGTGTAGTAGAGACTACCACATGTCATCTTCCATTGGACTCATAAAAAATGTTTCTAAAGCCTCTAAGAGTAGCGGAAACTGTCGCATGTCCTCGCATGTTTCAAAGTGGATGCTACCACATGTTAATTTTTCAATGAAAAGTGACCAAAGAATAGAGGTAATTTAAGGACTTGATTTGATAACTAGAAAAGGAGTTGCCAAGAAGGATGATAGACCTGTAGTCATCAAATTAGGGGCAATCAATTAGCCATTGGCTTTCAAAAGATGGTAGACCCAAGGGTGCCAAATTGGTGGCAATGAAGTGTCTATTGATTTTTGCAGACTTAAGTGCAAGAGCCCTAATCATTGTAAAGTGAAGGAAATAATATGAATGATCTAGAGTATCAACACAATGTTTAGATTCGATAGACATCTTGAACCTAGAATTGTGGATGCAAATTTCTTGAGCCTTTAAAAGACACAACTTATTTGGGAATTAAGGCAAAGTGAAAAATGGTACAATCAAGAGAGGAAACTAAGAGGATCATCCAATTTTAGGGGATGACAGTTGAGTTAAATATAGAACTGAAAGTGCATTTAAAGCATGGCATGCACATCATGAGTTGTTCAATGGGATAAATGTGCCAAACCTCTCTCAACCTTTATATATTATAATCTCTTTGATTGTTATGAATGATCTTTTCCTGCTATAGAAGCAAAAACTCTGCCCAAATTGAAAGGCATTTACTGAGACTTTGAGATTAGATTGTTAATCATTTTTCTTCATTTGAATAAAAAAGCAAGTGACCTTTTTAGACTTTGTGCTAGAAATAGCCTATGTTATTTAGGGAATTGTTCATATGTCTGTTTCCTAGAAGCATTCTTGTTTATTGGATCTAACAAGAAGAACTAGTGGAAGTGGTTAGGAAGGTGTCTTGAAGACCAACTGTGGGATGACTTTGTGCCCCCACAAGTACTTTTAGTGTGTTTTTATTTTGTTTTTCCTATGTAAAGGACCTTGGGATGACTTTGTGCCCCCATTGTTCTTCATATCTCTCTCTTGGGTAGTTAAGGTGGAGACTTTGTGCTACATCTTATATTTCTAGTTACTTTGTACTTTGGTTATCAGTTACTTATTCCTTGAAAGGACTCCTATCATTTCTTACAAGAATACTTCTAAAAGAAGAGAAGTGTTTTCAATGTTTCCTAGGATTTCTCCTCTATTTGATAGCATCATCTCTAAAAAAAGAGAGATGGATGGTTTATCCTACCCTTGTGTCTTATTTTTTGCTTATATATATAATATAGCTCTGTATACTTAATAGGGAACCTCCCTTTGATGAGAGGAGAGATTTATCCCCTTTTGATGTAGTAAACCTGCACATCTGGCCAATCAATCTCCCTACTACTGTGGTGATGGGACCTATTTTGCTCAGCAATTAGCTAGTCAACAAAATATTCACCCAACAATTTTTGGGGACTCCACTGGGGAAAGAGCACACAGTTTGAAGCCTCAAGTTTCAAGCTAAAGTAGGACCGGTTCTTTCCTATTTTTGTTCTACAATCTGGCACCTTCACGCTATACCAAAAGCTAGAAATCCTAAGGTGTTGTTGACCCTATTTTTGAGTTGCTACAATAGAGTAATTTTGAGTTGTTTTCTCCACAACCTCACCTCCAACAAACTAGGAGTCTTCCTCCTACCAACACCAGGTCACCAACACAAGGTAGAGCTACTTTTTTTGCTATTAGCAGAACTTTGGGTATACATACACCACCCAAATTTGTTATCCCTATATTCAATAATCCACTTATGGTAGTTCAAGGCCCTTGGGGTAACTCTTTTGGCCCACTCAATCTTATTCCACCCCTGCATGAGCTTCCACGTAGTTCAAGGAAGAATTTCCCCAAATTATTTGGTGATGGAAAGGTTCACCCTGATGAACACATTGCAGCCTTCAACATAGCCTACGGTGTGATAGGCATGGAATTTGAGGATGTGGCATTCATACTGTTCATGGAGAGGTTACAAGGTACTATTGTAAATTGGTTCTACCATCTGTAGGCTAGATCAGTGATTGACTGGGACACACTCAAAGACAAGTTTAAAGCTAGATTCAAACTTCCAAAAGATGCACATGCCCTTCTAGGCTAGCTCACATAGGTGAAGAAGGAACCTCATGAATTGATGAGGGATTTCATATCCAAATTTGATAAGTTGAGGAATAAGATCCCTATAATCACTCAATTAACCCCTAAAAACCTCAAGTGCTTCTTCATCAACTCACAACTACCTGAAGTGAGTTTTCTACTAAGACGCACTGGCCAAATAGACCTTGTTGAAGCTCAAGACTTGGCTACTGAGGTAGAAGATGACCTTATCCTAGCTAGGAAGATAAGGAGAGATCCAAACAAAGGTAAATCTTCTTCATCTTCTGATTACTCATCTATAACACTACTGATCCCATGGTGTAGAAGTTGGCAAATGAATTGGTGGCTATCAAAAGACAAATGGCCCAAGGGATGTCATCCACTCCTGTATATAGAGATATCCCAAGGAGAATGTTCCAGAATTAGACATACCAAGGCAATGTTACTAGGGGTCAAGGGTAGCTAAATCATCTTCCTCCCCCATAGAGGAACCTTGCCATTAAAGCACCTCCAACTAACTCAGTAGGTGGATATCTTGAAGCTGACTCAGGTTTCTCATTCTAGCTTGAGTTAAACCCTGAAGATGATGTTAATCTCTTCACTAAGGAAGAAAAAGAATTAGTTGGTGACTCCAACATTGGTTTCCTAAACTATCAGGATGAACCTAGAAGTGAATGTAATGTAATGGAGGGATCATATGCTATGTTCACCTGATCTAAGAATCAATCAGCTCAAGAAGCTGATAAAGAGAAGACAGAGGAGTGACCTCAACTGGCAATCTCAATTGCTAATCATGGAAGTACTCTACCCTTTTAGCCAAAATATTTGATGATTGCAAGAAAGGTAAGTACACCAAATACCCTTACACCTTCTACTTTAAATCTGTAGTCCAGTTCTCCCCTTGCCAAGAATCAAAAGGATGAGCTCCCATCCTCTATTCCTAACTCATTTTAGATGTTTGACATTATTGATCATATAAAGAAAGCCAAAGTTCAAATTTCTAAATTTGAATTCCTGTAGTCCAACCCTAATCAGTTGGATAAATTGGTTTAATGTGTGAAGAACCAAAACATCCCAGGAAGACAAGAAGCTAAGAAATCAACTCATGATCCCCCAAGGAACATGTCTATCCCAAACAATCTTGTCATTTCTCCTGCTGCTGCTCCCAAGAAAATAGAGCCTTTCTATGTATCCCTATTAATAAATGGATATCAGTTGAACAATTGTATCATTGATTCTAGAGCTTTAAACAATGTCATGCCTGCCAAAGTGGATAAATCCCTTGGCCTTACACTGACCAAGACATTTGGTAGATGTTTATCCATGGAAAACAAGTACCATTGTTGGGGCAAATTAAGGATACCCAATTTTCACTTGTAGCATTCCCAGACAAAAGAATCAAGATGACTGTCTTGGTGGTCGATGTCCTAGCATCTTATGGCATCCTTCTTGGCCAGAATTTCTACAAAGATATTGGTGGTGAATTAAACATGGACTTGTTTGAGGCAAGAATCCTAGTCAAAGGTGTCATGAAAAGATTGCTTCCTAAAAAGGAAACAAAGTATGTGGTCACCCAATCATCAGCACCTGAAGCCCAAATTTTGTTTGAATATTTAGGCATGGGTAACTACTTTCTATCCACTGAAGAAGTTCATGAAACCCTTATTGAAGCTCTCAAAGGTGACAACTTGAAGGTTAGTTTAGCTGGAACTATGGAAGAATCTCCACCTCCAAATGAGGAAGAATCTAAAGGAAAATTAGTGTCTAATGAGGTATGGATACTTGAATTTGATGGTAGTTATTCCTCTACCAGTTCAAGAGCTGGGGTTGTGTTGATATCTCCTTAAGGAGATATTTTTCCTTCATCATACAAGTATCAATTTAGTAACACTAATAACATAGATGAGTATGAGTCCCTACTGCTTGGATTAAAGGCTACTCAGGACAAAGGTATCAAGCTTCTTCATGCTAAACGAGATGCTGAAATGGTGGTTTGTTAGGTAGTAAACCTGTATCAAACCAAAACTGAGAGATTGCACCATTACCACAATCTAGTCTGGGATCAAATTCAAAACTTTGATGCTTTTAGCATCTCTACAATCCTTAGGGAATTCAGTGATAGAGCTGATGTTTTGGATGTATCAAGCACTCTTCTGGTTCCCCACCCAGACATCAAAGGAGATAGGTACACTATTGAATTGGTCTCTTGA
The DNA here is from genome assembly GCA_037957365.1 of Torreya grandis. Lineage (NCBI taxonomy): Eukaryota > Viridiplantae > Streptophyta > Pinopsida > Cupressales > Taxaceae > Torreya > Torreya grandis. The sequence goes on from JARHVA010001931.1 coordinate 1,858,269, forward strand.
CCAAGTGTACCTAATAATTCTAGTCATTGGTAGGTGTTTAACAATGACAACCAAATCATTGCTTTCCTAGAGTAAAAGTACAGTTTTGAATGGTTGCATTTTGAAGGTAGTGAACCTCAAGAGCTTGAACTGACCCCTGAATCAAGTTGAAGCATGGATGGAGAGTTCATAAAACTTAAAGGGAATAAGATTCCCAAAGGCTTGGTCTCCCTTGATAAACTATTTGATAAGCATGAAAGATTCATCAAATAGTAGCAAATAGAGGCAAGCTCCTCTCAGGGGTTTGATCAAGTAAATCTAGGTACTAAGGAAGATCCCAAGATGGTGAACATTGGGAAGTGCTACACTCCTAAAGAAAGATTCAAGTTCACTTCTCTACTCAGACAGCACATGGACATTTTAGCATACTCCTATGATGACCTGAAGTCATTTAGGCCTGATGAAATTTGACATGACATTCCTCTGAAGGCTAACTCAGTGCCTTACCAGCAAAAACCCAGGAAGTACAATCTAAAGATATTAGGTACTATTTTGTCTGAGATACAAAAGATGTTAAATTCTAGGATCATTTTCCCAATCCATCATTCCACATGGATTGCAAATGTAGTGCCTGTGAGGAAGAAGAATGACAAATTTTGCCTTTGTGTGGATTTTAGGAATTTGAATTAGTCATCCTTGAAGGATAACTATCCTTTTCCAATCATGGATCAAGTGATTTAGACAGTGACTAGTCCAGAGATGTTATCAATGCTAGATGGTTTCTCAGGATACAATCAAGTTGATGTTGGTGAAGTAGACTAGCATAAAACTGCATTCACCACACCTTGGGCCACCTTCACCTATAAGAGAATACCTTTTGGATTGATAAATGTTGGTGCCACCTTTTAGAAAGTAATGGACCTCACTTTCAAGGATGAGATGGGTAAGTTCATTATAGTTTATCTTGATGACTTAATTGTTTTCTCTAAGCATCGTCTAGATCATGTGCGCCACTTGCAACAAGTGCTAGAATGTTGTCATTAGAATGGCATTTCCTTAAACCCCAAGAAGTCATTTTTTTGAGTAACAAAGGGAAAACTTCTCAGACACATTGTGTCCAAAGGAGGGATAAAAATAGACTCAAACAGAGTCAAGTCTATCCAAGAGCTTACCTTGCCTACAAGTAAGACTGTTGTTCACTCTTTCTTTGGAAAGGTGAATTTCTTACGAAGGTTCATCCCTGAGTTTGCTGAGAAGACTAGACATATTGTAAACATGATGAAGGGAAATCCCACATTCAGCTGGACTAATGAAGGCAAGACAATGTTTAAAGATATCAAGACTGCCATTGCCCATGCCCCAATTCTAGTTTGTCTAGACTATAACAAAGAGTTCACCATGTACAGTTATTCTTTAGAACACACGCTTTTAATTATTCTATTTCAACAAAATAAAGAAGGTATGGAGTCTCCCATTTCCTTCATGAGCTATCCTCTCAAAGCTCATGAGTTGAAGTACTTGAATATGGAAAAACATGCTTATGCAGTGGTGAAGGTGGTAAAGCATTTCCGCTTCTACATCTTGAATTCACATACTACTACCTTGGTTCCTAACACAACAATCAAAACCATACTAACTCAATAGGAGTTTGGGATGAAAAGAGGTAATTGGGTTGCAAAGATTTAGGAGTTTGATCTACTCATCAAACCAACAAAGCTGGTTTGGGGAAAAGGCTTATGTTAATTAATTGCTAACAATAAGCCAGAAGGAACAAAGCATCAAAAATTAGTAAAAGTAGAAGTGCCAACAGTCCTCTTTGTCTCTACCACTAATGAGTGGTATTTGGGTATTACTCATTTCTTTACTTATGGTGAATGTCTTACTCACCTATCTTATAAAGAGAGAAGGACTATCAAGTTAAAAGCAATAAATTTCATCCTTTGGGACAATGGCCTGTATAAGAGGGGCCTTGATGGAGTGTTCCTTCACTGCATGGACAAGGAGCAGCAAAGCCAACTTTTGAGATCCTTCGACAATTGATCTTATGGAGGACATTTTTTTGCTCTTGTGACTACCCATAAGATCCTTTGAGCCAAATATTACTGGCCTACTCTTTTTCAAGATGCATAAAAGTAGGTAAGGAAATGTGAACTATGCCAGCAGTTTGTTGGAAGACCCAAGTTAGCTACCCTGCCTCTCAAGCCAGTAGTCATAGAAGAACCATTTCAGCAATGGGGCCTTAATTTTATTGGTGTTGTAAACCCATCTTCAAGCGCTAGACATGATTATGTCCTCACAGCCATCGACTACTTCACTAAGTGGGTGGAAGCAATTCCAACCAAACATGCTAGTTCAGAAGTAGCATGCAATTTCCTAAAAGAGAACATCATTTCCAAGTTTGGGGTCCCAACTAAGATTGTCACTTATAATGCAACTTGTTTCACTTCCCATGATATCACTCAATTTTTTTCTACTATGGAATTACACTTTCCAACTCATCTGATTACTTTCCACAAGGGAATGGATAAGCTGAATCAAGTAATAAGAACCTAGTGACTATCATCAAGAAGCTGGTTGATGAAAACCAAAGAACATGGCACAAAGCATTGGTTGATGCTTTTTGGGCAGACATAATTACATCCAAAAGGCCGACTAGTATGTCTCCTTTCTAACTTCTTTATGGTATCAATGCTGAGATACTAATCACCTTGGAATTGCTAGCATTAAAATTGGTCAAGGCAATTGAAGATCAAACATATGAAAGTGCCCTTGATAAGAAAATCATGTGCCTGACTGAGCTATAAGAGTAGAGAACTGTAGTGGTAGACTGAATCATAGTCCATCAAAGCCTGATGAAGAAACTCTTTGACTAGAAAGCAAAGAATTGAGATTTCTAGATTGGAGATCAAGTCCTGATGTGGGATAAGAGAAGAGAACCAAAGGGAATCATGGAAAATTTGATTCCCTATGGAGAGTCCCTTTTACTATCCATGAGATCAAAGGTGAAAATAGCTTCTTGTTGAAATATCAAGATGGCACACCCTTTTCTCTGCCACATAATGGGCAGCATCTGAATCAATTCAACTCTTGAAGTATCAGATGAAGTTGTCTATACATATGTATTTTTGTTTGGTTTTTATTTATTTTTGTGATTTTTATTGTTGTTCATTTTTGTCACCTTTATTTTTGGGTAGCATGACTCTGTAGCCGAATGGCACACTTCAAGGCACTAGAGATTCTAGTTTCTACTTCCCTCAGTTGTTCCAAGTTCTCATCTAAAGGAAGTTCCCAAATAGGAGCTAGCTGTTGTCCCCCCAAAAAAATGTCACTCTTTTTGGGACAATGTATGAGCCATTTTGGTCCTACAAGACCAAATTTGCCTCTTCCCTTTTCAAAATTTCTTATGAGCTTTCAAGTTCCTCACTTTTCAAGATTTTCTAGAAATCTATGGACTCAACATGCTAGAAATTAGCAGGTTCAACTATTTCAATGGCTTCTTCGAATGATTTCAATCAAAAGGAGTGAGTTTCCAACACTTGGGCATTTTTAGGATTAGTTCAATGCCTTGGTTCAACCAAAAAGGGGCTCATCAACAAGCTTCTAAGCGAAGATTGAACTGTTGAACCTTGAACCACTTTGGTTTAACGGTTTAATGGGTTCAAGTTTCAACATCATTGATAGGGTTAAAAGAGTTAAGTGCTTCAGCCAGATTGAACCATTTAGTGATGTCAGCAGGACACTCAACCGCTTTGGTAAGTCAATCGGCTTTCCAAAAGACTAAGCTTTAAAGAAGGAATGAACCATTGAACCAAAGTTGGTTTAATTAGTTGGTTCAAAGCAAACGTTCAAAGGTTCAACACAGTTATTTCAAAGCAAAGGTTTAACATGGTTTAGAAATTGTTTCAAATAGTCAAGACTTAGCCGAAATAAAGACATTGAATCATTGAACCATTGAACCAAAGTTGGTTCAATCAGTCAATTCAATCAAAATGGTTCAAAGGAGCACCCTAAAAAGAATGAGTCAAGTAGAAGCTACCACATGTCATCTACTGAGGCCCATTACACTTTGTTTCTAATCACAATGGAAGATGCCACCTATCCCTGCTTAAGCTTATCAAAAGCCTCTAAGTGTCTCCATTTGAAGCTTCAAAGTTTCAACAGTTCCAAAGATGAACATGTAGGTATTTCTTTTTTATGCAGGTTTTTATTTAAGTCTCAAGAAGCTAAAGAACGTGCCACATGTCCCTTGCAAAAGTTTGACAAAAGATGACAAGTGTCAATCTCTATAATTTCTCCCTCTTGCTTCTTGTTTTCATAAATACTATGGTGGACCCCTAGTGAGCTGCTGAATAAAGTGGAACGTGCCACGTGTTATCATCCACGTGAATCTAAAATAAATCCTGAGTGTTTTCAAAGGCTGTTAAATCACAATAGAGACTGCCATGTGTCATCTTCTATTGGACTCATAAAAATGTTTCTAAAGCCTCTAAGAGCAGTGAAAGTTGTCGCATGTCCTCACTTGTTTCAAAGTAGATGCTGCCACATGCCAATTTTTTAGTGGAAAGCAACCAAATAATAGAAAGGCAATTTAAGACCTAATTCAATAGCCAAAAAAGGAGTTGCCAAGAAGGATGATAGACCTACAGCCATCAAATTAGGGGAAATCAATTAGTCATTGGCTTTCAAATGATGATAGACCTAAGGATGCCAAATTGGTGGCAATGAAGTGTTTATTAACTTTTGTAGACTTAAGTGCGAGAGCCCTAATCACTATGAAGTGGAGGAATCAATACGAAAGATCTGGAGTATCAACACAGTGTTTAGATCTGATAGACCCCTTGAACCTAGAAACGTGGATGTAGATTTCTTGAGCTTTAAAAGGCACAACTTGTTTAGGAATAAAGGCAATGTGAACAATGCTGCAATCAAGAGAGGAAACTAAGAAGATCGTCTAGTTCTAGGGGATGATAGTCAAGTTAAAATATAGAACTAAAAGTGCATTCAAAGCATGGCATGTGCAGCATGAGCTATTCCATGGGATAAACGCGCCAAACCTCTCTTGACCTCTATATATTGTAATCTCTCTGATTGTTATGAATGATATTTTCTTGTTATAGAAGCAAAAACTTTGCCCAAATTGAAAGGCATTTACTGAAACTTTGAGCTCAGATTGTTAATCATTTTTCTTCATTTGAATGAGAAAGCAAGTGACCTTTTCAGACTTTATGCTGGAAATAGCCTGTGTTATCTAGGAAATTGTTTGTATGTCTATTTCTTAGAAGCGTTCTTGTTTATTTGATCTAAAAAGCAAAACTAGTAGAAGTGGTTAGGAAGGTGTCCTGAAGACCAATTATGGGATGACTTTGTGCCCCCACAAGTACTTTTAGTGTGTTTGTATTTTCTTTTTCCTATGTAAAGGACCTTGGGATGACTTTGTGCCCCCATTGTTCTTCGTATCTCTCTCTTGGGCAGTTAAGGTGGAGACTTTTTGCTGCTTCTTATATTGTTGGTTACTTTTTACTTTGGTTACTAGTTACTTGTTCCTTAAAAGGACTCTTGCCATTTCCTGCAAGCATACTTCTGAAAGAAGAAAAGTGCTTTCAGTGTTTCCCTAGATTTCTCCTCTGTTTCATAGCATCATCTCTAAAAAAGAGAGATGGATGGTTTGTCCTACCCTTGTATCTTATTTTTTGCTTATATATATATATTATATATATATATATATTATATATATATATATATTATATATATATATATATATATGTATATATATATATAGCTCTGTATACTTAATAGGGAACCTCCCCTTGATAAGAGGAGAGATTTATCCCCTTTTGATGTAGTAAACCTGCACATCTAGCTGATCAATCACCCTACTACTATGGTGATAGGACCTATTTTGCTCACCAGTTAGATGGTTAACAAAATATTCACCCAACACATATCACCCTCAATAGGATGAGGGAGAGATATTAGCTGACACTCTAGTAACCGTAGGAGTAATGAATCTAAGGACTCATGTGAACATGTAAATTATCTCCTTGGCTCATTAGATAATAAAAGTAGATTAGGTTGTGAAATAGTGCTAAATGTGGTGGTTGTTTCCTTTTTAATCATGAGATGTTTTACCTTATAATATAATTTGATTTTACATTTGTTACTAGATGTAGATTCAACTAGTGTGTTTGTTGCATATTTGATCTTATTCAATGACATAATGTTCATTTCACAATCCCATACAACATGGCATAAATCATATTAATATTTTAACTTATTATAAATAATAGAATCATGTAACAAATCAAGTAAACTTTACTTTAACAATTCTTGCAACTCCTTATCTTCCATAAGACTGTTCATTTTAGTTATCATTTTATTATATCTCAAGACACATTCATTTATAGGTTCATTAGTTCCTTTTTTTATTTAGGAAATTTGAGTATAGGAGACCTTTTTGAAAATATTAATGGAAAAGTGTGCTAAAAACTAGTTTGCAAGAGGTTTGAATTATTTCATGGATTGGAGAGGTAAATTATATAACCACCTCAAAGAAACATGCTTGAGGATTCTTGGAAATAATTTGGTCAAAATTTTTCCTTTAGAGGAATATTCAAGGCATGCCACATAAAAGGATTGAATATGCTATTCAAGATCACCTTTGCCATCATAAAATGGAAAATTAGGTGCAACAAAACTAGTTGGTGAAGGGTGCAGAGAGATCTCAAATGCAAGAGGGTTATTCAACATCTTTTAAATGTATACAATGAGGGTATTTTAAATAATTTTGTTCAATGTTTATAACTTTGTCCTTCAAGGTCTTTATAACTTGAAGGAGTGTTTAAATAGTAAACACATTAGGATTTAGATTAGTAAATTGAGTAGTCACCAAAGGGTATGTAAACATACTTTTAGTAGTAATAGGCATTGAAATTTATATCTATGTTTAAATAATTATTAATTATATGATATATGTAGCAATAGTAATTTTAATAAAAAAATGTTTAAACACATAACCTATTCCCCCACTAGATGTATTATGTTGTAATGTATTCAAAGGGAGGGATGTTTCAACTATAGTTTTGGAACATTTTTATTCTAGTATAGTTTTTATGATCTCATCAAGATATTTAGGGTTTTATCAAATACACTCAATAAACAATGAAAATTATTACACTTGATCATATTCTACTTGCTCATTTTCATTTATTTAATGGTTTTTATTAACAAAATAATCATCTATAATAACCCTATCAGTATGTTTTTCATTGTCAACATGGGTATCATCATGATCCAAAGTATGAGATCCCTTATTAGTTTAAGACATCTTAGATGGTGGGAGGGGAATATCAATGTGTTAAATAAGAACACCTCAAAATCTAGGGTTATGCCTAGCTTGCATGCAAAATAGTAGAAGCAAGAAATGAAAAATCATAGTAATCTAAAACCCTAGGTAGTTTAAAACCTTAGGAATTAGGAAAAAAGTTCATTCAAATGAATCAAGTTTAGAAAATGTTTAACCCTAACTTTGGATATGAGTATATCATATCTTAGTAGTATAATAAGGTTAAGAATATATAAAAAAACAATATACAAGGGTGATAATAAAATGTAAAACATGCCAATTGGGTGTTAAACTTATATATAAGCATAAATTAAATTCATTATTTTGAGTATAAGATAAATATATAAAGTAAAACTAAGCTATGCGTGGAAATGACAAATGAGTAATATAATTATTTGGTTCTAATGACAACACTATGTTGGTTATAAAATATGTAGAAATCAATCTAGAAGGACTTTGTAGAACAATCATCAAATTTTGGATATGATGCTTCTAGATCTCTAGACACTAACATCATCCTAAGATAGTTGCATTAGTGTTATTGTTTGCATTCAACACAAGTGTCCTATATAGAATAATTTATAAAAAAGGATGTGTTATATATATAGGGACATGATATATTAATTTATATGGGTTGTTGGATATGCCAACATGTGGCACACATCCCCCTTAGTTATATGGGTCCAATATTTTAGGTTAATGGAGTAACTTGTGGAATTAGTGTATTGGGTAATGATCAACATACATTGGGATTGATAGGTTACCCATCAATTTTTAGTTAGATAGAGGTATATATAAAGGAGATGATTATCATTTTAAGGAGGAAATTAAACATTGAGTCTTCTATTATAAAAGCATGTTGGAAGTTGTCCCCTCGAAGAGACATTGTGGTGTTATTCCTTTCTAAAGGGGCATTGTATGGTGTTGCCCTACCTTAACGGTATTCTATATTTATATATATATATATATATATATATATATATATATATATATATATATATATATATATATATATATATAGTATTTGGCATCTTTCCCCACCACTATATATTTTTTAATGTTTATATACATTATATTTTGCATTATTTTTAAATATTATAAGTATGGATCATACAAAGTGGTATAAAACCTTTGATTTGGGCAATTTGTGTGGAGAGAGACCCTAGTTTTTTGGAATCATCAATATATTTCAATCCATTATTAATTTTTTCACAATAAATTTATTTGATATGAATAATATTTCAATGAATTCTCAGTAAAGAAATTGATCCTTTTTTATTATTTTATAAAAAAGATAAATAAGTAATCATGAGAACACTTGAATAAATTGGAATTGAATAAAGACCCAAAGATGTTACAAGAATGGAAGTAATAATCCCATGGAAATTCAAACACAATACAAGGGAAAAAATAGATATAGATAAATTCAAGGAAATTAAAGTAACAAATCAAATAAAAGAAACTATGAAGATAAATTAAGTTTCTCAATTCTAGTGCATGGGGTTAGAAATCAATGATAACCAAAGAATATAAGGAGATGATGAGTATATTATGTATAATTACACATTATCATATCCTTTTGTTTAATATTTAAATCTATATGACCTATAAGTATAAGAAGTATCATACATCTTCATCATCATAAATGTAATCATCCTCATAATAGTCATTATCATTTCAAGAATCTATATTATACTTGGCATTCTCTTATAAATTAAAAAATTTCATTATCCAAATATCATGTTAGATGGTTGGACTAGAGGTGTGTTATCTCAAATAGACTCACACTAGAGGTTATGATAATGTTACCTTGGTACATTGATGAGATGGTACTTGGACTTTAGGTACTTTTGTTCAAGGTTTTATATTTAGTTTCTTTGGTATATATTTAGGTGACAACATAGGTTTAACTTGGGATGGATGGTCATAGATATTTCCTTATATGGTAATAAATTTATTATCATGGAAAAATTATAATCATTAGTGTAGTTTTGATGGAATTTATTTCATTTGACTAGTCTACAATCATCTGATTAATACATCATATATCCCTATATCTAGAATAAGATTTTATTAAGACCCATAGTGATAGGTAAGTTATTGTTCCTGAGTAGTGTATTAGATATGCCTTCACATAATTCAATAATCATTATTTTTTTAGATTGATGGTGAGGGTTGATGGGGATCTCACCCATAAAAAACCTAGATAGAACTAAAAATAGTGGGAAAGCATGAAAACATTCATGATACACATTGAAACCAACTCTTATCTATAAGGAATGTATATAAGGGTTTGGGAAAAAATGGGATACAACATCTAACAATATATAATCATGAAAAATATTGATAATTTTACATACGTAGGTCCCAACACCATAAAAAGACAAAAGGACCTAAAATATTAACCATCAAGAAAAGGCCGTAGTTCCACATCATATCCAACATCATCACTAAAAGTTTTTATTATAGAAACATCACCAATCAAGCTCAATCAAAATATAGATTCAAGTGGAATAACATTAACAACTAATTCTAATTCATAATCTCTATTGGCCATTTTGGCCCATATAACAAGCTTTTACCTAGTTTAAATAGATGAGCAGGGTCCCAATTATTGAGTGGATCATGTGGCTTAGAAGCAGGCTCAATATTTCAAGTGGAGGGATCCAAGAATGTTTTCATGGTGCTAAATAGTTGTAGGAATAGTTCCATAAAATCCTAAGTTTATACTTAAGAAAAATTTCAACTTTTGGTTAAGTGTTAGAGAATTCATAATTACTTCAAATAAATTATCCCACACAAAGCCTACAATAGAAGTACAAAGCATAATTCCTTCAAAGAAATTATTCCACTTTATTTGGATAAGTATAGGGACTTGTGTCAAAAATTTTGTCTAAAATAAAATGCTCAAATGGTCATTTATTTGAGTAAAATCCTAGATAGAAGTTTTAAAGTGTATATTTCATAGAAATTAGGATAAAACACTTTTACAAAAGGATCATTCTTTGAAAAAGTAGGATAAACAAAAATAATGAAGGGTATATTTTCAAACAAAGTGTCCTATATAATTTTACCAAAGGGCCATTTTTCAATAAATTATTCCAAGATAAAAGTCTTAAAGGGTAGTAAATGCCATTCAAAATCAAAAATATGAAGACAAAGGTTCCAAAAAGGGGTACAAGGGCATAAATTCTTTTGGGAATATTTTTTGGGATAATTTTATCAAAGGCAAAATTATTTCATAAAGTTTGTTTTAAGGCCAAATACTAAGTACAATTTATTTTAGGTAAATTAGCTGAGCATAAATCCCAAAGACATGAATTCTATCAGACAATTTGTCCACAAGAAATTATCCAAGGTAAAGATAAGGTAGACTTAATTCTTTTTGGGCAATTATCCCATGACAATTTCCATAAATGTTTTGTTTATTTCTAAAGAACTATAAACAAATTCCTTCAGAGAAAGTGGCTGAGACACAAATATTGAAATAAATGTCCATCAAATGGTACAAAATAAACATCCCAATAAATTTGTCATCCAATAGAGTGATATTCATGACAATGTCAAAATAAATCTTAGCAATCATCCATGGTGGTCCAAATATTTGTGACGTAGACATCATTAACATTCCTATGAACATGAATTTATGGGTGTACAAATGTCAAATTTAAGACACAACAAATAATTGTTTAAGTTAAAATATATAGGTGATGGTTATGTGAATGTTGAATAAGTTCATACAAACATCAAATACATCTATGCAAACATCAAAAATTGAGCTCATGAAATAGCTATTAGAAATCAAAAGGTAGGATCAATTATTAGTGTTTAATAATACAAGAGATCCAATGTTGAGCAACTACTAACAGTTTAATGGGCCTAGGTAGATCAATAGATCACTTTCAATCATGGATTTAGATCTAATGTCATGCAAGTAATTAAAAAAGATAAGGAACTATAGAGGCTACCACATGTCATAAGTGCATGTAGCATTAGACTAATAGTAGGATCTTAAGATCAACATGTAATTAATAAGTGGCATAAGTGTATGAGTCCTAGTAGAGGGTATATGAATCATGTTTATTAACATTAAGAAGATTAATGGAGTAATATGAGTTAAGAATTTAATGATCCAAGATAGTTCTTGATGGTTAACCAAGTGAACACAAACTTAGGAGACTTAAACAGGGTTAAAGTCTTAATTTTTAACTGAGAGAAAGTATGAATGAAATAGAGCTTGATCATAATCCAAATTAGACCAAGAGTAGATACTTTGATATTTAATGATGCCTTTAAAAATCTATAGGATTAGATAAATGAAATGTGGTAGGGGTTTCTCATCATCCAAACATAGTCATGGCTTAACAAATTACAACTCAAAGTATATATGGTGTAGCTCTATAAATTTCAAGATATGAGGATCTAGTCCATGTAGGCTTCAACAGATTCATTTCCAGAGCCAACTACATAAAAGTGACTCCTCTCTCCACTCTTGCATGCTTCGACAAACCAATCAGAAGCCATTTAACACCAAGACAAAGCTCTAACAAATTGATCTAAATTTTCTCACCATATTGATGCCAAAACACATCTATAAACAACTTGATCCTACCATTGTGACCATAAAATAAGCATCAGTGAAGGGATAATGTAATGGTGTAATGAACTGGAATGACCTAGATCAATTAGGAATTTGGAATGAGCTTAATTTGTGGAGGTAGTTGTAATAACTTTCAAAATGGATTTGAGCTCATTTTATTCCCTTTTGAGTGCCAAAACTCCCTCTCTCTTGCTTCCTTTCTTTTATAAATATAGCCTTCAAGTTATTGATTTACATCCCTTAGGATGGTATGACTAGACTCTACCAAAATTATATTTTACACTTCTTAGATCAATGAATAGAGCATTTTGTAGTTATTTTCTAATATACATTTAGTGTTTAGTGTTTGTTTGATATGTAAATGTGGTTTTTATCTTAATTTTAAATGTCCAAGTTTAACCTAAGTGCTAGTAACTTTCTGTATAGGTCATCTAATGTGTCTTAGCATTGATCTCTCAAGGATATAGTGGATAGCCAAATTTAAGTGTCTTCAACCAGATCTTATTTTCATTTCTCACTAGTATGAGTGTATTTAAGTAACCTCTATATGAAACACTATTGTATAAAAACTACAATAAGCACTGTATTGGATTATCTCATAGTTCATTAGTGTCTTAAAGAGTCCAAGCTTAAGAGTGGATCTAAAAATTTCATGGTGTATCACCACATATTAAAATAGGTTTTACTTTATGGAAAGTTCTCAAGTATTTTCACCCCAACTAGTTTAGTTCAAAAGGTCCAAACTATCATATCTTAGGAACTAACCTCATTAATAAACCTAGAGGTCTGATATAAATATAGGCATCCCATAGCCTATATATCATTCTCATTTTAGTCCAAGCACAGTTCAAACTTATAAAAATCTAACCTATATTTAGTGCTATTTGGATAGCTAATAGTTTTGACATGCCCAATGGGACAACCTATTAACATAATTTTTCATATCTAAGAATAGGAGCAAATTTTAGAGTTTCAATTCAAGATTTGCATATTTTTCATTCCCCCTAGAGTTATCACAAGATCCTCTACAAAAGATAAGGAGATAGATTTCTCTGAGCTATCTTTCCAATCAATGAAGAAAAAAAAAGCCTCTTAGTCAAATCCTACACCTACCCCTCTTGTTCCCCCTAATGTTTCCAAAAATCCTCTTATTCAAACCAATATTCTTTAGCCCAACATTGTTATAAATCTCATACCTTAGATGGTTATTTCTAGAATGCAAGCCTTTATGACATTTAATGGAGGTATTCCTATGAATATTACTCAATTTTATGATATTCTAGTCTTAGCTTTGAAGTATCTTCCTTATTTTGTACGAGAAAATCTATTTAATCCTATAAAACATATGGTAGATATTGCTAACCTTTGTTCAATTCATCATGTGACTTAGGAAAATGTACCATGAGGTTGTTGGTAACTTATTTCAAAGGCAAAACACTTCAATGTTACATATGTTTGGCTCTTGTATCAATTAGTAATTGAGATGAATTCAAAGAGGTCTTATGTAAGCACTTTGAAGACAAGAGTGAGCACTTTTCACTCATAGAGAAACTTACAACAATGAAGAGATTAAATCATGAATTCATGGTGGATTTAAATTATAGTTTTTAGAAGACCTAGGATAAAATTCTTGTAATGATCAAGCCTATGACCAACTATGTTTTTTTTTACTATTTCAAGGATCTCAATTTAGACATAGCTATGATGATTCAATCCATGGGAGGGAACACTCTAACTAAATATTTTGAAGTAGAAATTAAGGATAAAAACTACCTTATACAATCAATAAAGTTGTCTCCAAGGCCACAGATATGCCTTTCTTTCCAGAGATCCATCCTCCTGCTCCAACTATTGCTCGAGTTCTAGATTTAAAAAAGTTTAATCAAATAGAAGTTGAATAGATTAACAGATTGGGGAAGATAGAGAGTCTTCCCAAAGCTCAAAAAAACAAGTTGGTTTTAATGAAGAGGAAACAAGTTCCACCATGTAGGGCATTTTAGAATACTAATCATAATTAGTAGTATAATAAGCCACCCTATTAGTCCAATCAGTAAGTACAAGGGCATAATCCATAGTTAAGGAAATATAATCCTAATTCTCCAAGAAATTTTAGAGTTACTGTGCCAACTGAGAATAACTATGTGTTGGAGGTACAAGATGAATAAGAGGGGGGGTGAATTAGTTATCTAATTTTTCTTTTATTTCAATTATTATTCATTCATGATTCATCATCATAAAGTATAAGCACTTAGACAAGCATCAAGACAAAGAGATCACATGTAAAGAATGAACATTAGAAGCACATCAATATATAATTTATGTGGGAAACCCTCTAAGGATAGAAAACACACTATAAACCTTAAAAACGAATGTACTATAGTCCTATAAACATAACACAAACATGATACTTTTAGATCAGCATTAATTAATCAAGGAGCACCACTCCATAATTTAATCTAGTACCTACTAGACCTTTAGTAGATCCAACTAGCAAAGAGTCTACAAACCCCTAGGTGATTGATCACCCACTCAAAAAACTTATCTATAATGTGCACTAATGCTATGATTTCTTCTACACCTGATGATGATCTTTTCTTACTCTAACACCTAGAATCTACTTCTCTTCTCCAAGTAGGCACTTCTAGCTCATTCACTCAACCAAGTCACCCTTTAGACTATTAGGTGTAATGACTTGTTACATAATGAAAATAAAAAAATAAATGTGACTAATCATCTTCAACCTTTGATGGTCCTTAATGACCTATCTCTACTCCTTGATTGAGCTCTTTCTTTCCCTTTAGTCCACACACCCTCTTCATCTCAAATAGTCCAATTAGGCCTAGTATATATACCATACTCTTATTTAACCCATATTGGTCAGCCAAGATTATTTCAATGCTTTACATATATTATAAATATATCCTCATACAAGTTACATGAATTTAAAACTCTCTCCATAGGTCGGTCATAACCCAAAACAAGCTTAATCCTCCTTTAGATCTTAATTAGGCCTAATACATTAGCCCTTCATTAGTACACGTTACACCCTGAATTTATTGAGCCATATTTAGACTCTATAAAATAATTAAACACATCAAAAATGAATAAAATATATTATTTATCACTCTTAAATTTGTCCACAACACTTGGAACACCAATTCATACCATGAACCAAGCCATTCTAGCCTACTCGCCAATAGACCTAAAAGCATAGAAAACACTATCTATTAAAATTGAAGCACACAGATGATTTTATAAAAAAATATTTAAAAAATAACATTTATATTTCATAAATTACTTAAAAACATTAATAAATCCATTATTGACCATCCCATAAGAAAAACAACTTCAAACCAACTCTCGTAAGATGACCATTCAAACTAGTCATACACACCAAAAACTTAGTCAAAGAAATTTGACTACATTAACCAAAATAGAGGTAAAATATGAATAAAAATACATTTTATTAATATATTAGACTCTTATAATACCACAAATCTCTCACTCACCTCAAACTCTGCTTAGAATAGCTCAAATTAGCCTCTCTAATTAGGCCACTTTAGACTGCCTGCAAGCTCCAAAAACCAATCATGGAAACATTAATTTATCTCACCTCAAATGAATTTAATAAGATATTAAAAATAATTAAAATTATACTTAAATTACCCTATATCACTCTCCTATATTTATATCATAGGATCCAATATCAAAAACTCTTATATAATCCATTTTTACTTCACTAGCTCACATAAACTCAAAAGGACCAAGAAGGTCAACTCTGAGTCAACTCCTTGATCATACCTCAAGAATAGGAACCACTTAAAATTAATTTATAAAGTTAATAAGACCCATTAATCACCACCAATATCTCAAATTCATACCTAAACACCTGATCACCTTCCCAATTTATCTTCTCACTCCAATTGGTCTTTCTTACAATTTTTCACTGTTCATAGATTAGCAACTAGTTAATTTGATTGACCAAAATAATTGACATAATGAATATTTATTTTCAAAAAAACTACTAAAAACTCATTAAAAAGTCTTTTACTTTAATAGTCAAAAAATTTCATGCATTGACCTAGTCAACTCTACCTATAGTTCCATAATCTTCAGAAACAATAATATTTTTGTAGCTTATGATCACTACCCTAACACACCAATACCACTTATAGATGACTAGAGGATTAATATATAACTTATAATATCAAAACTTGGTCAACCAATCCATTCTAGTCTATATCCAAAAATCTTTCTCCAAATGGGTCTAAAACTAGTGTTTTAGACCATAAAAACTTGCTTACCTTCATAACAATCATTCATAAAGAATATGACCTTAATAAATTAAATAATTATTGGAAATAATTATTATAAACCCTATACACATTTTTCAAAAGGATTATGTCCCCATTAAATTTCTACATGAGATAATGAATGTTGAAACTTTCCTCTCGCGCTCAAAATGCACCATTCGAGCCACCTCTAAAGCACATGAAGAATTTTCTTGACTTTATATCTCCTTATATAACTTGATACCTCATTAAAATTATTTAAAAAACATTCCTAACAATCTCCAATGAAAATAAAAGCTTCACTAACCTAAAAACACCCTTTACCCTTCACAAGGCCTCATAAGCCCATCTAAGCCAACTAGGCCAATGGCCAAACTATCTTGCATACCACTTGAAAACTATTAAAAACCATATATATGACATATTAGTACCATATACATGTACAAAATGAATATTATATGCACATTAAGATCCATATCATGGCACATAATACAAATAACTTAATAACCCTTAGGTAATCATGCAAGATCAACCCTACAAGGTACAAACTAAACTATATACCTCATGAAGGCCACATGAATTCAATCATTGAGCATATAAAACATTAGGAAAAATTTAAACATCATCATCCCAATCTCCATTCAGTCATACAACATCCACCTAGGACACCCATTTACACCCTTGCAAGTATCACATTATTTCAAGTATATTAGACCACCATGTTCCATCACTCTAACCTATTAGACCACTTTTTCATCACCAATTACACTTGACATCAATGAAAACACATCTACCATTAATACCAAAATAGTATCACCATTTGTTATTGATGGAAACACTCCTTTTCTCTCTCCCCCTTTGCCAAAAGGATAGTGGACACACTTCAACATTGGGCACCATAGAATCAACCAAGTAATCTATAGGAAACACATGGAATCAAGATAACCTATATTAATACATCTGAAAATGGACCATTCATACCTCAAACAGGCACAACTCCCCCTTAGAATGTACTTATACTTAGAAACTAATCCCAAGCTATCTAGATCCTTGGACCTGTCACTAATTACATGATAACATAGCTCCCCCTAGGACCCTACTTCACTTGGAATTCTCCCCCTCAATATACACAACCCATGAACACCTATAAGGCATCCAATAATAGCTACCATGACTTGAAATAGAAACAAGAGCACCAAACCTCTATACAATCTCACTTATCATCACTTTCAAGGAACCAAAAAAAACACCAAGGGAACTATATAATATAACCACACTTGAATCATGATAATAATAGACCAAAATTCTCAATTAGAACCAAAAATTCCAACCTTATTTGGAAAAATTTCTTTAGCAATCTTCATTTTCTTCACTAGGCCTATTTAGACCCATTATAGCCCTATCTGGCCACTACAAACCTCATAACTCTCTTCCCTTACCACTTCAATCCATTAAAATCCATATCTAAATTCCACTACCATGCCCCTGAAGACATGCCAAGAATGAGCATCCAACTCATTCTACTTAGCATACTTCCTTCTTTAGCCTTTTAGCTAATTAGGTCTCTTAGAAGATGAAAACTTGAATAAATTGAAATATGCTCACCTTCAGACCACTATAATAATTTTTATAACAACCTGTTTGGCCCATTCAACTGATTTGAATCTTTTAGAACTCAAATCTAAAGAATGACCACTTTTTCAATCATGCCTAAATGACTATGCCTTCAAAGTAAACCTTGGCAAAAAGCTAACCTCCAATCGACATTAACCCTTGAGATATATACCATAGCTAGATACCATCAAAAATCACTTCCATGACAAATTTAAATGCTCCATACCTTTAGGAACATGGACTTACTTTAAGCCTCTAAACACATGCTCTTGAGAAGAAGAGCCAGTGACCACTCAAAATGCTCTACCTAGCACCAAATCATTTCTCAACCTAAGAAACCACCTAGAACATGTCTCAATCACATGTACATACCTTTTTGAGCATGAAAAATTCATGACACATTTCCAATCTTCAAGTGACCCTTAAAACCAAGTAATTTGTGTATATAGGCTCATTATCTATAGTAGGTACCTTAACCAAAAGGGTAAATTCATACCTAAGTGCCTCATGGACACCATCAAACCTCCTATCTTAATTTTACATGTCAAACCCAGCATGAATAATTTATTTTCAACCTTATATCCATCATAAATCACCAAAATATCACCTTGGGTACCTTTTAGGTAGTCATCACTACCAAAATTGGTCAACTCTAATTTTTGACCATAACAATCATGTCTGAGCTCATCAAGGACTCAAACCACCTGGGAATGACTCATGATTATCTTCCTCATGACCTCATATAAATAGATTCATCCATCTCCTTCAAATCACCACTCAAATGTAGCATTAAAAATTAATCAAAAAGGAACTTTAGCACTAGGAGAACTAAACATACCTCCTAAAGAACTCACATGTTTGCTTCCAACTATCTTCTTTAGTTAACTTGAACATCTAAGACAATCAGGAATATCTCCCATATGATCCTTAATTTATCAATCATCTATATTTTAGAAACCATAAGCCATTATGACTAATAATTCTTCAAAGTACTTCATGGAAACATATGGTAACACACAACCAACTAAACTTGAGAATATACTTGATCTCTATCAAACATCTGATATGCATTATTCCATTCAAAATAGTCAATATATAATACCAAAATGATTAAACTCAATCTACATGATCCTCAGATCATATTCAACCTTTTATATGACACAAATATTCTTGAAGACTCTTCATCTATACTCAAAAAATCAACTTCAACAAGCACTATTTGGATTTGATAGGAAACTCAGAACTTGTCATCTACATAACATTGAGACCCTCTTAAAACTTCATGAACACCCTTAAGGCATATTCAACACGTTAACTCACTCTTTGATTGAATATTTAATATTTAGAACTTATGAACATTAATTCTCATCTTGGAGAACATTGGTCTTGAAAGCCAATCCTCAACTCTAATACCCCTATTCTAACTTAGGTTCCTTTGAACATTACCTTACACTCAAACATACTTAGGGTTATAACTCATCCTGAAACCATCAAATCACTATATTTCATCTCTTAAGCTAGATCTTAAAATTTAAGATCAATTTTATTACTCTCATAGCATTTACAAATGTCATATTACCTTGATAACACTATCATACACTTTGATTAGTCACCTTGAGAGTCTAAGGTCACTATTCAACTTAGCAAGTCACACTAGTCTATCAATCAAGAGATGTTGAGACACAGTCAACTTTCATGGAAATTTTCTTGCAAAAATACACACTTATAGATCTCTCTTAATGAACTAGACCTTGTCATATAATTTGTTTCCATTTTATATGAGTCCTTTCCATACATAGGTATCCATAAATCATTCACTCTTACTCAAAAAGATTCATTAGCTAACATACCCTCATTAAGTCTCATGGAGACCTAATACAGATAGGACTATCTTTAATATGTCTTCTAGGTGATTTTGTTTATCAACATAGGTTTTATCTTGGACTTAGTTTCAACATAATCCTTATTCATTTCCATATGCCTTCTTTTACAAACCCTCATGCTTGAAGAACCACTTATAATAACAAATAACTCACCTTTGCTTAAGCGAAGAAAAATCCCTACCTTGACATCCTTCTCCATCTTAGCGAAACCTTCAAAATTCATCAATATTGAAAGAAAAACTAAAAAAAATATGAATAACCATGACATAAATTGGGATACCATATTTATCATCACCAATTCTAAGAACAAGTTTACTATGTTCACACCAATAACCAAGCTACTCACAAGATTACATCCAAGCTGCTTAAGATCACCTATATGATGTTAAGCCTCCTTCAAAGGACTAGCCATGATACCAATTTTTAGAGGTATAAGATGAATAAGATGGGGGTGAATTAGTTATCTAATTTTTACTTTATTTCACTTATCATTCATTCATGATTCATCATCATAAAGTATAAGCACTTGGACAAGAATCAATACAAAGAGATCACATGGAAATCATGAACATGAGAATCAAATCAATACATAATTAATGTTGGAAACCCTATAAGGGAAGAAAAACCACTCTCAATCCTAAAACTAATTGAATATAGTCCTATTAATATATCAAAAATATGAGACTTTTATATCAGCATCAACTAATCAAGGAACACCCACCCCTCAATTTAGTCCAATACCTACTAGACCTTTAGCTAGCTCCTACTAGGAAGGAGTTTATAACCCCCTAGGTGATTAAACACTAACTCAACCACCTCATATATTATTTCATCAACTAATATTATTTCTTATACACTTGATTATGATCCTCTCTTTCTCTAACACCTGTAATCTACTTCTCTTCTCTAGGCAGTCACTTGTAGCTCATTCGCTCATCCAAGTCAACCTTTAGATTGTTAGGTCTAATGACTCATTAGATCATGAACCTGATTAGAAAAACATCAATAATTTTCTTAACCCTATTATTTTCCTTAATTACCTATATCTACTCATTTATTTATCCCTTTCTTTCCATTTAGTCCACACACCCTCGTCATCTTAAATAGCCTAATTAGGCCTAGTATATATACCATACTCTCATTTAGCCCATTTTGGTCAAATAAAATGTTTTAAATGCTTGATAAATATTTTAAATATATCTTCATACATGTTATATTAATGTAAAAATATCTCCATATGTTTGTCAAAACCCAAAATAAGCTTAATCCTCCTTTAAATCTCTATTAGGCCTAATACATTAGCCCTTCATTAGTACATGTTACACCTTTAACCTATTTAACCATATTAATCCTATATAAAAAAATTAAACACATTAAAAATAACTCCAATATATTCTTTCTCACTCTTACATGGGTTCACAACACTTGGAGCACTTATTCATACCTTGAACCAAGCCATTCTAGCCTAGTCACCAATAGGCCTAGAAACATAGAAAACATTGTCTTCTAAAACTAAAGAAAAAAGATTATTTTATCAAATTAACTCCTAAAAAATAATATTTATAGGTCCTAAATTACCTAAAAAACATTAATTAATCCATTATTCACCATCACATAAGTAAAAGAACTTCAAACCAACTCTCTTAAGATGAACATTCAAACTGGTCATGCAGACCAAAAACTTAGTCAAAGAAGTTTAATTGATTCAACCAAAATAGAGGTAAAATATGAATAAAAAATAAATATAATGAATTTATGATACTCATATAAGACCAAAAATCTCTCACTCACCTCAAACTCTACTCATAATAACTCAAACTAACCTCCTAAAATATGCCACTTCAGATTGCCTACAAGCTCCAAAAACTAGTCATGGAAACATGACTTTATCTCAACTCAAATGGATTTAATAATATATTACAAGGCATGAAAAATATCATAAAATTTACATATATCAATATCATATAATTATATCATAGTATCCAATAGGAAAAACTCTTCTACAAGCCATTTTCACTTCACTAACTCACATAGACTCAAAAAGACCAAGAAGGTCAACTTTGAGTCAACTCCCTAATCATACCTCAAGAATTTTAAATAATTAAACTTCATGGATAGAGTTAATAAAACCCATAAATCACCACCAATATCTCAAATTCATCCCTAGACACTTGATCACCTTCCCAATTCATCTTCTCACTCTAATTGATCTTTCTTACTATTTTTCACTATCTAGAGATTAGTGACTAGCCAACTTGATTGACCAAATGAATTGAAATAGTGACTATTTATTGACAAAAATACTCTAAAAACTTTAAAAATTGGTCTTGGCCTTCAATCTCCAATAACTTGCATGTGTTGACCTAGTCAACTCTACTTGTAGTATCAAAATCTTTAGAAATAAGCATATTTCTATACCTTATACTCACTATCATAACACACCACTACCACATTTAGATGACTATAGGATTACTATATACCTTCAAATATTAAAAATTGGTAAACCAATCCATTCTAGGCTATATCCAACAAGCTTTCTCCAATCAGGTCTAAGACTAGCATTTTAGACCATAAAAACATACTTACCTTCTTAACAATCATTCATAAAGAATAAGAATTTAATAAATGAAATAATGATTATAAATCCTTCTTATTAATCCTCTAAAACTTCTCTAAAATTCTCAAGTCCCCATGAAAATTCTACATGAGCTAATGAATGTTAAAAATTTCCTTTCAGGGTCAAAATACACATTTCAAGCTACCTCTGAAGCACATGAATAATGTTTTTGACTAATTATATCATTTTATAACCTAAAACCTCATAAAAATTATTGAAACAAACTTTTTTACCATCTCCCATTAAAATAAAATCTTTACTAACTTGTAAACACCCTTTGATCTTTCACAAGGCCTCATAAGCCCATCTAAGCTTATTGGCCCAATGGCCAAACTATCTTGCAGACCACTTACCACATCCTATAAACCATGTATTTGACCTCTTAGGACCCTATAAATGTCAAACATGCATATTTTAGGCACACTAAGCTCCATATCATGGAACATAAGCCAAAGCACCTAATAACCCTTAGGCAATCATGCAAGATCAAGCCTACAAGGTACGAACTTAACTGTATACCTCATGAAGGCCACATGAAGTCAATCCTTGAGTATATAACACATAAATAAAAATTCAAACATCATCATACCAAGCTCCATTAATCCATACAACATATACCTAGGTAGCCTATATAGACCCTTTCAAGTATCACATTTCTTCAAGTACATTAGACCACCATGTTCCATCACTCTGACTTGTTAGACCAATTTATCATCACCAATGCCACTTGACATGAATGAAAACATATCTACCATCAATATACCAACACTATGCTCAATAAGGGTAATGGAATAGTCAATGGGATCAAACAAATGACATGTCAATGGTACCAACTAGTGATAGCCCACATTAATCTTACATGCAATAGAGTTTAACTCATCCTTTACATGAAAAATAGTAAAATAAGGAAGCATCTCTACCATATGGAAACATTCCTTCATTCATTCAATCAGAAGTGCTAAATCAATAAGGAGGAGAGAATGGTAAATCACATGTCAAAATTACATTAACAAACATTTAGGAAGGTGAAATTTCTTTTAAGCACGTAGAAATAAATCAAAATCAAAATATGCCTAATGGTGATAATTTAGTTTAAACCCATACAAAATCCAAGAAAAAATAAATTGGTGATGGTTCAATTCTTAATAAGGTATTCCTTCAATCTTCTCAACCACCACAAAAGACTACTACTCATGAGCTACCTCAAAGAACACCAACCTAGTAGGTTTAAGATCCAAAGGTAGAATGTGAAAAGGCCTTTCATTCCACAATTCACAAAACATCTAGGAGCCCATCTTGCTCTTAAATCATAGTCAAGGACATCCACTTCTCCACTCAATATTCTTGATCACATGAAGAAATTTTTTTTATCAATTTTAATGTGGGATACACTACTAATCCTAAGATAAAAGGAGTATCTGTAAGAGGAGCTTTTGAAGCTCAATATCTCTAATGGACCACCTAAAAATGGAGTAAGTGTTGTTCTAACCAAATATAGTCTATTTGTTGAGCCTCAAGCTCTAAGGTGACTAAGCCTCCTCTATTATATCTTTTAGTTATATTAGGAGATTATCTTGTCCACAGTTATATGATTTATAATGGACCTAGTACTTTTGTCATGCCCAAATCCATAGTGAACAAACTATGCCTCAAGTATGAACCCCATGAAAAGGGAGTGTTGCAGTTAGATAGTTTCCCTACTAAGACTATGGGCATCCTCAAATATTTTAAGATTCTACTTGTTGCTTGTCTAAATTTCACCATTACATAGGATATAGCTATTGATTTACCTCCATACATTGCACTATGCTTGTCCAAGGATTTTACTACTAAGATAGGAGGTTATCTTTCTTCATATTGGTCATACATGGTGTTTTTAGATTAGAGCTTATTTCTATATTTCACCTTGAACCATATATGCCAAATATGTCTAATATGAATTGAAATATTTCAAAGGAAGATGAGGTTACTATTGATAAATAACCATGTAAGCCACTTGAAGGCATACCAGATATACTATTGGATGAGTGGGTTATTGATAACCATGGGTATAACCCATACAAAATTATTCAAGAAGCTATTTTTGGTGTCTATTACATGCATGAAGAGGGTGACTCATTACCAAGTCTCACCAACTTAGAGCAAGATAAAGAGGGGGTATAGAATATATAGTTTAATGGATATAGATCAAAGAATGGGAGTGAAGTTGGTGTAATGTTGGTTTCACCTCAAAATCAAAGGTATTAATCTTTAGCTAGATTTTAGTTCAGTTGTACTTCAAATAATGTAGAATATGAAGCTCTTATTCATGGCCTTTAGTGGGACAAAAAGAGAGGCATTAAGATTTTATAGGTGAAAGGTGATAGTGAGTTGGTAGTGCAACAAGTCAAGGGTTTAAGTAGAGTAAATAACCTCTTCCTAAAGGCCTAGAAACATAGATTTTAGGACCTCATGGAATATTTCTTATCATTTGATATTTTTTCCATTCCTAGAGGAGCCAATCAAGATGAAGATATACTTGCTTCCATAGGAGCACAATATGATATAGTAGACCAAATCAAGTATAAATAAGCACCAATCCCAAATAAAGATTGTATGTAAGCCTTTAGTTCCAAACAATGAGGTAAGTTGGCAAGTCTTTGATAGTGATAAACAAATAGCTTGTTTCCTATAGAATGAGGTAGAATTTTGATCGAAGAATCAAAATAAATTGAAATGTCTATATGAAGATAATAATATGCACTTTAGATTAAATAATATGCCTAAAGGTTTATTAACTCTGGATAAAATTATAAATGAAGATGATCAAATTATAAAGGACAAGGTAAGCATCTCTTCTAAGGATGAACATTATGAGCAAGTTCATATAGCTGAAGTTAAGCTACTCAAATGGGGAAAAGTAAACAATGATTCTAAGAGTGTATTTCATTTTATTATGTAATGAGTACATGGATTTATTTTCTTGTAAATACCATGATTTGAAAGGTTTTGATCCCAAATTAGCATATCATACTATTGAGATTGAATCAGATGCAAAACCAATAAGACAACAATAAAGGCCCATTAACCCCAAGGTTGAAATTATCATGAGAAAGGATCTTACCAAGTTGATTGAGTCAAGTATAATATTTACTATCAAGCACTAAATGTGGGTAGAAAACCTTGTACCAGTGAGAAATAAAAATGGAGATATAATACTATGTGTGGATTTTGAATATTTGAAAAAAGTGTCACTAAAAGACCAGTACCTTCTTCCCTCCATGGATCAAATCTTGCAAAGGGTATTAGGTTCACAAAGGTTATATTTATTAGATGGGTACTCTAGTTACAACTATATATTGGTGAAAGATCAAGATCAATATAAAATAGCTTTCAAAACTAAATGGGGTACTTATGTCTATCAAAAGATGCCTTTTCGGCTATCTAATGTTGGAGCCACTTTTCAAATGGAAATGGATGTTTCCTTTTAAGTTATTTTGAGTGAAATGGTCTTAGTTTATCTTTATGACATTAATACATTTTTGAAATATCCTAATGATCATCTAACACACTTGAGAGCTATTTTTGATAGATACAAACAATTTGGTGTTTCATTGAATCCAAATAAGTGTACTTTTTTTAGTGCATGAGGGGAGACTACTTGGGCATGTAGTATCTAAAGAGGGTGTTTCTATTGATATAGAGAGAATATAAGTAGTCCTTGATATATCGTTTCCAAACCATTAAAAAATATTACAAATATTCTTGGGTAAGATCAACTTCATCAAAAGAGTTATTCCTAGATTTTTAGAATTGGTAAGGCCACTCACCCAAATACTAAAGAAACATAAAGAATTCACTTGAATTAATGAGGGTAAAAATATCTTTGAAGATGTCAAAAAATTAATCATCCAAGATCCTACTTTTCTTAATCTATATTTTAGTAAGGATTTATTTATGTATGCCTTTTCTACTTTTAGTACAATTTTAGCCATGCTTATGTAACAAAATAGTGAAGGATTAGAACAACCCATTCCTTTTTTATATCAATATTTGGAAGACTATGAGGAGATCTATTATATTATTGAAGAACATGTGTTTTCTATTATAAGAGGTCTAAAAAATTTAGACATTTGGTTTTGAGTAACAATATTATACTAATGGTAGCTAATCCTAGTGTGAAAGATTTCATCCTCAATAGAGACTTAAGTGAAAAGAGAGCTAGATGGCTCACTAAGTACATGGAATATTATATTAAAGTGAAGGTAAAAAATATGGTTTGAGGTAAAGGATTATGTGAACATCTTACAGAAGATGTGAAATAATAAAAGGAGATGGTTTTAACACTTCAACACACCCAACATAAAGATGAAACTACTCTTCCACCTAGTTGGACATAAGACATTGTTAGATTCCTTAAAATAGAAAAATGTCCAATGGAATTACATGCATCAAGGAGAAGATACTTATAACTAAAATTAGTACCATATATTTTTATTGATTGAGTGTTGTTAAAAAAAACATTATAGGTATGCTTTTAAGGTGTGTTGAAGATAATCAATCTGATAATATTTTTGAGCAATTTCATGATAGTCCTTCTATAGGTCATTTTGTAGCTAGGACCATAGCTAAAAAAATCATTAGAGATGGTTAATTTTGGCCAAATTTATTTAAATATACACATGTTTGGGTTATAAAGTGTGGAAAACGTCTATTGCTTATAGGTAAATAGAGATTAGTTTTTATGTTATTGAAGCCTATTCCAGTTGAGAATCCTTTCATACAATGGGTTTAAACTTCATTAGAATGATACATCCTCCATATAGTGCTGGTAATAAGTGGGTATTGATAGCTACATACTTTTCACCAAGTGGGTGGAAGCAATACCTTTAAAAGAGGCAAATGAGAACTCTATGCTTGAGTTCTATGAGAGTCTAGTCACACATTTTGGAGTGCCTTTTACTATTATATTAGATAATGATTTAGTTTTAAATAGTTTAAATTTATGTGAATGGGTTATTTATAAATGTATTTATCTAAAATATTCATCAAATTACTATATATAGGGTAATGGACTAGCTGAGTCCACTAACAAGAATCTGATTCAGATCATCAAAAGAACATTAGAAGATAATCAAAGGTCTTGACATATAAAGACGAAGAATAATTTATGGGATGATAAGATCAACCCCATGAATTCCATTGGTCATTAAAATTATATCTTATTCTATGGAATAGAAGCAATGGTACCTATCTCATTTGAGCTCCCAACTTTGGAACTTGCACACCAACTAGAGCTTCTAGAAAGTGATGCAATACAGGTAAGGATGATTGAACTGAGAGAATTAGAAGAGATAAGAGATAATTACATGCATAAAATATGGTATAACTAAAATCAAGTAAAAATGATTTTTTACAAAAAAAATCTTCATCAAATACATTCTATCAAGGTAACATAGTCCTCAAATGGGATGAGGACTGTGCAAAACTAGGAAAACACTCCAAGTTTGATAGCCTTTGGAGTGGACCATATGTAATTAAAATTTGTAAGGAAAGTAATGAATTTGATCTTGATATATTTAATGGAGAGATATTTCCAATCCCTATATATGGGAGGTATCTTAAATAGTACTATTAGTTTGAGCTCATGCTCTTTGTATATAAGTAGATAGTTCTATCTTTTCCTCTAAGTGCTTTTGCACATTTGTTGTTTTTAGTTATTTTATTAGTTTTGGTTCATTTTGTTGCTTTACTATTGTTTGTGTGTTCCCCATTACTCTAAAGTGATTAAATAATAAATTAGATTCCCTTTTTCAAGTAGTACCTTATTTATTCTAATCATCATGAGCAAGCTTGGTCAATAACTAGGTTCCATGACCAATAGGTTAGTCAAGCTAGCTGAGTCACCAAAAATGTCAACCATTTTGGCCCATATACAAATATTATAACTAGTTTAAATATATGAGTAGGGTCCTAATTATTTAGTGGATCAAGTGTTTTATGAGTAGGCTCAACATTACAAGTAGAGGGATCTAAGCAAGTTTTCATGGTACTGAATAGTTGTAGGAACAAGTCTAGAAAATCCTAAGTTTATACTTAAGAAATATTTCAACTTTTGGATAAGTGTAAGAGAATTATAAATTACTTTAAAGAAAAATTTCCACAAAAATATCAAAACAAAATTACAAGGCATAATTCCTTCAGAGAAATTATTCCACTTTATTTGGCCAAGTATCAAGAATTATTTTAGAGATTTTATCTAAAATGAAACTCCTGAAGGGTCATTTCTTTGAGGAAATTCCTACACAAAAGTTTCAATGGGTGTCTTTTAGAGAAATTGGTCCAAAACACTTTTTTGGAAGGATCATTATTTGATAATGTAGATCAAATAAAAATCTTGAAGGGTATTTTTTCAAGCAAACTGTCTTATATAATTTTCCTAAAGGGTTATTTTTTGGAAATTTTCCCAAGACAAAAGTGTTTAAGGGTATAAAATGTTGTTTAAAAGTAAAAATATGAAGATAAAGGTTATAAAAAAGGTACAAGGGCTCAAATTATTTTGTGAAAATTATCTAGGATAATTTTCTTGAACAAAAAATTCTTTAGGAGAATTTGTTACCAGATAAATAACTAAGTATGATTTCTTTTAGCGAAAGTGGTTGAGCATAAATCTCAAAGACATGAATTCTATCAGACATTTTATCTAAAAGAAATTTTCCAAGGCAAAGATAAGGAAAAATTAATTCTTTTAGTCAATTATCCTATGACAATTTCCCTAGACATTTTATCTAATGTAAAAGAGCCAAAAACAAATTCCTTTAGATAAAGTGGCCAAGATACAAAGCAAAAAATAAATGTCCAGTAAAAGATTTAAAAGAAATCGACTAAAAAATTTATTATCGAATAGAGTGACATTCATACAAGTGTCAAAATAAAGCTCAACAGTCATCTATTAGGGTCCAAATATTGATGGTCATGTAGACATCATTGACATTACCACAAACATCAATTAATGGGTGTATGAATTTAAAATTCAAGCCCTGACATATAACCATTAATGTTTAAATGTCTTAGTAATGGTCATGTGGATGTTGAATACATTTATGTAGATGTCAAATACATCCATGCAAATGTTAAAATTTAAGATAATTAAATAGTTATTAGAATTCAAAGGGTAGGATCAATGATCAATGCTTAATCATAAAAGAGATCTAATGGTGATTGGTGACTGACAGTTTAATGGGCCCAAGAAGATGAATAGATCAAATTCAATCATGGATTCAATTCTAACATCATGGGAGCAAGTTAAAATGTCAAAAAGATCAAGAGGTTACCATATGGTGTAAGTGTGTGAAGTAATAGACTGACAATAGGATCTTGAAGTAAATGTGTGATTGACAAGTGGCTCAAGCATGTGAGTCTCGGTAGAGGATTTATGGATCATATTTATTGACATCAGGTAGATCAATGGAGAAAGATGATTTAATGGGTTGATGATCTGAGTTAGTTCTTGATGGCCAATTAAATGAAGGCAATCCTAGGTGACTTAGATGAGGGTCGAAGGGTTAGCTTTTTACCAAGGAAAGTAAGTATGAATAGAACCAAGATCAAGAATGATCTAGATTATACCAAGAGTGGATAATTTTGAGATTTAATAGAACCATTAAGAATCTTTAGGGGAAGATAAATGAGATGTCATAGGGGCTTCTCTTCCTTCAAGCATAGCCATAGCTCGATAAACCACCAATCAAAATATAAATGGCATAGCTTTGTTAGTTTTAAGATATGATAATATGGTACGCATAGTGAGTAACAAGTGGTGGATGGCATGGGAAAAAAAAGTAAACACATAAGATTTAACAACTTCATCACTAGAGCCAACTACATGAAAGTGACTCCTCTCTCCATTTTTGCATTCCTCAATAAACCATTCAAGCATGGTTTAATGCCAGGATAAATATACAATAGATTGATCTAATTTTTTAACTTCATTGATGTAAAAAACTATATTTAAATAAAAGTATCCCATCATTACAACCATAAAAAAAGCATTAGTGAAGGGATAATGTAATGGTGTAATAGACTGGAGTGACATGGATCACTTAGGAAGCTAGAATGCGCTTAATTTGTGGAAGTAGTTGTAATAAATTTTCAAATGGACTTGAGATAATTTTATTATATTTTGAGATATAAAATTCCCTCTCTCTTAATTCCTTTCTTATATAAAAATGGCCTTTGATTTATTGATTTGCATCCCTTAGGATGGTATGACTAGATTCTACCAAAATTCTATTCTACACCTCTTGGAGTAATGAATAGAGAATTTTGTAGTTATTTGCTAATCTATAATTACTATTTTGTGTTTTTTTTATATGTGAATTTGGTTTTTATCTTCCTTTTGCATGTCCAAACTTAACCTAAGTGCTAGTAACTTTCTGTGTAGGTCATATATTATGTCTTAGCATTGATCTCTCAAGGATATAGTGGACAGCCAAATTTAAGTGTCTTCAACTAGATCTTATTTCCATGACTCCCTAGTTTTAGTGATTAAAAATGACCTATATATTAAACACTATTACATATAAACTATAATAAGCATTATATTAGCTTCTCTCATAGTTCATTAGTGTGTTAAAGAGTCTGAGCTTAAGAGTGGATCTTAAATTTTCATGGTGCATCACCACATATTAGAATAGGTTTTAATTTATGCAAACTTATTAACTCTTTTCACCCCAATTGGATTAGGTCTTATTAATAAATCTCTAAATTATCATATCTGATGAACTAGCCTAATTAAAAAACTTAGAGGTCTGGTCTAAATATAGGCATCCCATATCCTTTAGATCATTCCCTTGTTAGTTTAGGTACAAGTCAAACTTGAACAAATCTGACCTTTATTGGGTGTTATTTGGGTAGCTAACAATCCCAACTCCTAAAAACCATAAATAACTCCATGTGGCAATAGAAGTCTCTTGAATTAAAAAACACTAAAGAGACCACATAACAAGTCCCCAAAAGTGATGACACTTTCTTATACTTGGCCAAACTAGTGATAAATTCCACATAATGCAAGACTCCTTTGGAATAGGTTATGCATCCACCTAAACTAATTTAATTGAGATTCAATCATAGACACTCACCTAAATCCTTAAAAGAAAAAAATAACATATGTAGAAACCTTATCCTTAGTAACTATACTCAAGTGTCTTTATGAGCTTAAAAGAGGAGCGACTAATCTAATAAACACTATACATTTGAACCATAAAATTCACCATTTTCATCTTGAAAGCTAAATAGGAAGAAATAAGGACATGGTATATCTGATGTAGAGGAGCTAGGATATCATCCAAGTTAAAGTTAGGACAACCACCTAATCCATGCTTATGATAATCCCAAACTAAAACATAGGGATGACCTACAAACTTATAAAACATGGTAAACTGTTCCTCAATATCCTAAAAAATGTAGAGGGAAATAAGGTCCCTATTTTCAAACCCTAAGAATATCTACCATGAAATGGAATCTAACCCAACCATCTCAGAACCACAAGGTTTCTAAATATTAT
Organism: Torreya grandis; assembly: GCA_037957365.1. Classification (NCBI taxonomy): domain Eukaryota; kingdom Viridiplantae; phylum Streptophyta; class Pinopsida; order Cupressales; family Taxaceae; genus Torreya; species Torreya grandis. Next base: position 1,890,140 of record JARHVA010001931.1, read on the forward strand.
ATTTATGACTCATAAATTTAAACACTACCATCTTTTCAACTTCCTTATCACTAATAATCTAAATCAAGTTATTTAAAAAATAGTCAGAAAATGAGTATTAACTTTGAAACACTCAATATAATGAATAAAAACCTCACCAACATTCATTGAATGTAAAAAATAACAAGGCCCATAGGAACATAAAATATTGCATTCAATATTCTCTCCAAAAATTCACTCCAAAATTCCATTTCTCTAGTATCATTATTGAAATAGAGGAGGGGGTTCATAATTTCCCATTCAAACTCACTCCCCAAAGCCATTTCCATTTTTTACTAAGGGCACATTACAAAAAAAATCCAATCACACAACACAAAAAAACACAAGTAGCATAATTTTAATCACATCAAGCAATTACTCTAGCTCATTTTGAAAGGAGGATGCCACATCAAACATAAAAATAATAATGATTAGGAGGAAATCCTTCATGAGTGAAATAAATTCCACCTCAATTAAGTATCAAAAATATACAAAAACATTAGCCTTATAAAATACCCTTCTAAGGGCTAAACCAAATATCTAATCCCTAGCAAAGTAGACTCCGCATTATTGGAGAGCAAATCCATGATTTAAAAAATACTACAATTGGCAAAGAAAATTCCTTCCTTATTTTTGTCATAAAAATAGTGAATAGTAAACCAATATGTCAAGGAAGTGAGGATCCACCAAGATTTGTATATAATATATTTTAGTTTCCACACTTTAGATGATTGATATTGAAGAGGATGGATAATCACCATTGAATATCCTTCAATAATGATATTCTCAATACCATACTGAAGAGCCAGTTCAAGCCCCAAGATAATAGTAAGTGTCTTAGCCTAGTTATTAGTTTCATAAAGACACTTTAGGGATTTTGGGTGAATTAATAAAATAGTGAAATACTAAATAATACACCTATATCCTAAGGCACTAGGATTTCCATGAGAAGTACCATCAAAATTTAACTCATAAAATCTTGAAGGGGGGATCCATATAAAATTATCATCTCATCATTTTAGATTAATACATAGTATTGAACCATTAATGGGGGTAATTTTATCATCATCTAATTAGGTTGAACAACTATGTCCTAAGTAGAGAGAGAGAGAGAGAGAGAGAGAGAGAGAGAAAGAGAATAAATCCTCATACAATGATAATATGCCACCTCAAAAATGATTTTTTTTGATTTGGCAAGGACTTCTTTAAGACAACAACACTTATCTTCAAAAAATGTGTAGGTTCTTTTCCTTCTAAAATCACTAAATGAGAATGGTCAAACTATCCTGACATATTCTTGAGTGGGTTTTAGAAGCAACACCCATATTCCAAGAGGAAAAATATTGAAACAATGATTTATCATGTGCCCACTTCTAGCAAAGATTCTCACAAAGCCAATTCCATCTAACTAAAATAAAAGGGCAATTGAAAAGGAGATGACATGCAGTTCTTCATTAGCTTGGCAGAGACAACACTACGTAGAACATTGAATTTATGTTTTCTTGACATGGGCTTGCATTAATATTTTTTCATGGGTGGTCAACCAAGAAAAAGATCTTATCTCTTCTAAACCATACCTATTCCATCATAGGTAATGAGACCAATAAAAATTCACTTCATATTCTCCTCCATTTTGTAACCTAGATTGACCTAATAATCATCTTTTTTGAAGCTAACCCAATTAATCTTATTTAGGTTATTATTTATGAATACCTTTTAGTTGGCAAGGATGTTCGACAATATATTTTTTTCTCCTTTAGAATTGTAGATTTATTTAAATTCTTCCACTTCCAATATAATACTATATCATAATTATAGTTCACGATAATCATCGACATTATTCCCCCAAAAATATAAATATTTGTATGGGCTTTAATCAAATCCAATGAGTTACAAAAAGGCTTGTGGTCATTCAAAAAATATTTCCAAAATTTGTTCATCCTCACATTATGAAGTTCCCATAAAACTAATATGATTAACACATATTTATAGAAAATAAATGACACTACAACATATATTTCATTTACATATTTTATTCATCATCTAGGAGTATAATATATAAGAGAGTGTCTCCTTTATACAAGGAGTCAACATTGATCAACATCCTCATATCTCTCAAATATATCTCTTAATATCTCTCATCCTTTTATTCCCTTAACTCTTTATTAATACTCTCTCACATGAGATATCTTATGATATTTTTACACACATATTAGTATTATTCTCATAATAACTAATGTTTATACTAATATTTCCTAACATTCCCCCCTTAGTATGAACATGGGGAGAAACAACATCCTCTATCTAAGTAGCATACACATGTTTTAACCTTCCTATATGCTACTTCCTTTCACTTTGGTTGTGGGAACAAATAAACCAAGAAATGGGAACACTATCAACAAATCATAGGAACCTAAATATAATTGATATGAGATCTATCTAATACCACCACTCTATATAAATTGAACTTGATATTAATGAATCAATTTCATGATTTATAGAATGGATGAGATGTATAATAGTTTCATGGGTGATGCCAAACACATTAATATATAAGTTATTATCCAAATATCTTTGAAATAAACTCAATGAAAATCCATGTGGTGTGTTGAATGTAGTACATGGCTTGTTAATATGTATTTTTACATCTACTACTACACATGGAAATGCCATTCTATTAGAGCATAAGTTAATGTAACATAGTTATATGAAGGTTTATGCTAATATGAAAGCTTAAATTTCAAAACTCTATTAATATGAACCCTATCATAGAGATGAATACCAAAAATAGATATACGGCTTATTGAGATTCTAAAAGCCTAAATACATAGAGGTCTTCTAAATAGACTAGAAATATACACTTAGTAAAATGAAAAAATTGTATTAAAATTAACTTAAATAATTGCTAAAATATCCACACTAAATCTTTCCAATAATAATTTTTTACTCATCATTCATAGGGTCAAGACCATAAATGGCTTTTATACTAGATAATATGATTAAGCCATATTTGAAAAAAAGGAAATTAGACTAGAACATATATTTCATTCAAATGTTTTATTCATCATCCAAGATTCTAATCTAGAGGAGAGTGGTCTCCTTTATACAAAGAGTCAGCACTAATTAACATCCTCATATCTCTCAAATTTATCTCCTAATATCTCTCATCCCCTTATTCCCTCAACTCCTCCTTAAGACTCTCACAAGAGATATATTATGAGAGTTTTACACACATATTAGTATTATTCTCATACTAACTAATGTTCATACTAATATTTCCTAATAAAAACATGATTCAAAATTATGTCTCGATAATGTAGAATAATTTTCCAAACATGATATCTCAGATGTGAGTTATTCATAAGAATGATGTTCAAAAGATCCAACTAGACAACATATTGTAAATGGATAAGTCTCTTCCATATTCTTTGAGGATTCTAGTACATTGTGCACACTAACTTTTCACCATGTTCCTAATTTTATATATTCAACATTTTAATGATAGCACCCCTAACAATCTTAGATTTAAAAACACACCCTAATTTTATAAAAGGCTCTTTCATCTTTAATTTTTATCCTTACTATAGGAAGTTCTTTATAATATAATTAATAGTTGAAAAAAACTTCTTAGAGGGTGAATAATAGACAAAATACTAATACTAATAATACAAAGAATAAATTTGATTAGGGTTAGGAAACCAATAAGAAAGAGGAATTTAACCTTCTAAGTTCTTAGCTGAGATTAAAAATCATTGATGAGTATTTCCCATGAATAATTTTTACTTAGCCCTTAAAAATAGGAACATTAAGGTACTTACCAAGTAGTTTCTCAATCTTGAAACTTAGAATCTTTGATATTTTGGTATGTTCACGAATTGAAGAATTGACAAAGAAATTTTAAGTTTTTTATTCATTAATTATTTCACTAGAGGCCACCATGAAATTTAAATAAACCTCTTAAAATGGCTTTCTTTACAGGAATATTCCTTTCCCAAAGAGAAAGGTGTTATTGGTAAATGGTTGGTGAGTCAACCTTTTTAACCCTTTAGTAACAAAAATTTCTCTAATTAAACCTTATTAATGATAATGCCTAATAGATATAGTAAGACCTTGTACTATAATAATGAAGATAAATGGGGAAAGAGGATATCCTTATAAAAAACCTCTTGAATCTTCAAATAAACCTTCATGGATTCCTTTCACCAACACAAATAATTTTGGGCTCAAGACACAACTAAAAATCCAATCACATCACTTTATATAAAATATTAATTTCACCAACACATTGAAGATAAATAACCAATTCACTTTATCATAAGCTTTGATAACATCCATATTTATTAGAATAGCCTTGTAGGTATTTCATTTAAAAGAGTGCATGATATCATGCATTACAATAACTCCTTCAATTGTCCTCCCAAGGATAAAATCTCCTTGCTCACTCAAAACACACTCCAAGATAAAATATTTTAAGTAGAAGTAGATATCCTTGGACATAATTTAATAAATATTTTTGAAGATATAGATTGGTCTATATTCACCAAAGGTACATTGTCCATCACCTTTTGTATTTAGGGAGATAAAAATGTAAATCAACATTGTGTTCATATTATATTTGATCCTAGAATTTTTTCCACACTTATAACATCAATAATAATTAAATTTCAATATGTTAGGAATCCATCATGGATGGGATATTTGACTTTCTACATTGACAAAAAAATCTACCTGAGTTGTTCCTCTAAAAAAGGTGCTAAAAGAATCAAGTTTTGATCATTGGAAACTAGTTTCATAATGTACCTAAACAAATAATTTTAAGCCATCAATGTAGTAGAAGAAAGAACATATAAACTAACTACTTCATCAAAAACCTTAGAATATTTATAAAGATCCACTCCAATTTCATTTTGGATGTGAGAGATGTGGTTAAGACAATTCATGGCTTTGGTTTATTGGTTGAATAATTTTATATTTTGGCCAACTTATTTCAACTAAAATTACCTAGATTTATGATTTCAATAAACTTATTCCTTGATGCAAATACATTCAATCTCATCTAATAACTCTTTCTCTTTTTAATAAGTGGCATTACCATCCCAACATTCATCACCAAAATAGATGAAGTAATTAGTTCCAATTTCACTCTATGAATCTCTAAAAATATATTTTTGAAGTGATGCTAATTCCATCAATGGATACAATTCTTGATGTAAATGAATTTATTTATAAAGGAATACATCTTGTTACCCTTGATCTAGGGAGACTAAATCCACCATATTATAATAAGATTCAAATTATTAGGGTCCCTAAGCCATGAGTTCAAATTTGAATGGGAATTTGAGAGTAGATCCATCCTTATTCAAAACCCATTCCATCAAAGGGTGATCTAAACCAAACATATATAAACTATTACTTTATTAAGTCTAATATATATGAAGACAAGAAGGGGTTATGAATAACCTGTCTAATCTTTCATCAATATCATAAAAATACACCTGACAATTAGTCCAAGAAAAATATCAATTTTTTGGAGTTATATAAATTAACCCATTCAAATAAAATGAAAGTTCCCTAAGTCAATTTGAGACTATTAAGTTTTATCAACCCAAAATATCTTGTATTAACTAGAAAGGATATAATTAAAATCCCTTGAAATCAAAAACTTTTCTAGAGGAGAGTTGGATAGAATGAGAAACATTTCATCCCAACATCTCCTTTTAGTAGTAGGGAGAGAAGGGCCATAAATATTAAAGAGAAAAAATATATGTCCATAGAGAAAGAAGAAACTTTGCACAGATGTAATTTAGAACCTTCATCCCAAGGATCAACCCTTACCTTGGAAGGATACCAAATCAAAGAAAAGGAATTTAAATCTCCCTTAGAAGATACAAATGACCCCTTCCACTAAATCTAATTCTTTTCTAAGATAAAGGTACACTCTTCTTCAACAACTTAGTTTCTTAAAACATCATAATAATATGCTTATGAGACAAAAAATGCTTCATTAAGTATCTTTTGTTTGGGTAATTAAGGCTTATAACATTTTAGGAAATAAATTTCATTATAATAGTGAGGGGATTTCCACCCCTCAGTTTTCAACAACATAGAATATGAAAATGGGATTTTGGTTCCCATCCATCCCAATTTCAGCGATTTTTTCTACATTATAATTTATACTTCACATTCCCTTTGGACTGTAAATGGGTTAGTAAATGATATAATTTATTTGATAAATGGTCAACACCTCTTTGGTATTGATATATTCCTCTAAATCACTCTCAAATTATATATAAATCATCCCTTCCATAGTCTTAACACTCTCCTCAACTTCATCCATTACCTTGTCTATCTCATCAGAGAAGAGCATAAGAGAGAAGCCAAATTTGAAGAAATAAAAAATAAAATTTCTATAGATTTGATCATGGCTAAATTTTAAAGTGTAATCACCTAAGAATATGATAGATGCTTAACACATTCTTGAAATTTAAGTTTCACATCCTCAATTGAGGCCTTAAATTCAAACCCCTTATTCCTTCTTAATAAATACATGGAAGGAGGACTTGCCTTTGCCCTCAAAACTAGAATAGTTTTTAGAGGAAGAAGAGAATCCACCTTGACTGAGCATTACCTTTGAAGGTGGCCTCTATTGTGTCATTTTAATTACCTAAAAATTATTTTTTTAACATTGATTCACCGATTTTAAATTCAAACCAAGGTTCATATAGTAAATGATTTAGGAATGTCATTTTCAAAGTCAATAAGAACATAAATTATTTCATAAGATTTTATCATACCCTCTAAAATACTTAGATCCTAAGAAATAAAACCCCCAAGTTTATTACCAATTGGTATAATACATTCTCTTGTCCAATAATCAAGAGGGAGGAATAAAGATGAACCTAAGTGGGAACCTTATCAAACTTTTAAGAGATAACATCAAAATTAGGGATCCAACCTTGAATATGGATGTTTTACTCATTAAAAATACATGACCCATTATTTAGGATATCATGATTCTTATCCGTATGAAGTAAAATCACTATGAATAAAAAATTTAGCATAAAATTTACTTTAAAAATATCACCCTACTCATTTACATCCATTGCTACACTTATACTAGTCAACCAATTTCCCATGACCTAACAGATGAAACCCTTATCTTCTAATATCTTTACATTAATACCAAAATTAGGACTATCTATGTACAAATAAAAAGACATTATAATTTTTGGATTTTTAAGAACATAAACCCTAACCAAAGTCACCTTAGAATTTTTATAACTAATATGAATAACATTAGCTCTAAAATATAATCTATCTCGTCCCCTAGTCTCAGTACAAAAATTGCACCCTTGAGTAAATCTATCATTAATCCAAAACATAATCTCTCAAAATAAAGTGATATCTCACACACCCTAATGACCCTCTATTAAAAATAGATCATACTTAGATGGTACATCTATCTCAAAAATTTTGATTTCATTAATCCATTTAATAACTTTGGAATTCTTCAATATTGTGTGTAAATTCCATAGAGGGTCCTACGTAGAGTTGGGATCCTTTTGAGGCATCTTCCCAAGTTTCCCTCATTTGTAATTTTCCACTCCTTGAAAACTCTTCACTTTCATTGACATATCCAACTTTTGGATTTAACATTCCCCATATATATATATATATATATATATATATATATATATATATATATATATATATATATATATATATATAATCATTTCTACATTAACAAAAAACTTTTAATTATATCCATTACTAGTAACAAATTGCATTCTACACATTTATACCTAAATCACTATCAATAACAACTCAATTTTTTAACCTTAATTCTATATCTATGAAAATTCAAATGAATATTGGTCTATTTTTAGAGTTATCCTTTTCAATTTAATGATCATATAATATAGTTTGAGGATACTCTTTATTCATGTCATTAACCACACCTAAAAATCCATGAAGTGGATGAGAATTATTATCTTTTCATGGTTAATCTATAGCTATCATATGAACATCATATTTAAAAAACAAAATTAACATGATTTATAATAAGATTGTAACTAGTTATATATATTGATTTCGTTATGTAACTAATTCATTAAAAGTACTAAGCTGTGACCATCTACTTGGATTTGATTATTTTCAATTAAGTATTAAATATTATGCTTTAAATTTATTAATTAATGATTGGAATGTCCAAGGACTATATGATAATAACATTATTAATTATCATCATATTTCTTAGGTAAGGGCCTTGATGATTCAATTTATTGCTTAAGGAATAAAGAGTTCAAATTGCATTCAAGAAAGTGTTTAAGCACATTTTAAATAATTTTAGAGTTAAGCATGTAAATTTTAACATTACTTTTGTTGTAATATTAATGTATTATTGCATGGCTAGTCCAACAAATTTATTACATTATTTGCCTAATTATTAGGTTGTAATTTTGTTGATTTACCTTTGTGTTTATCTCCAATAGATATAGGGACATTTATTCCATCTTTAAGCATGTTTTCATTTAAATATTGACTTCATAGTTGTTATCTATGTGAAAAGTTTCATATAAATATTGGTAAGTATTGATGATCACTTTCTCTTTGATGGATTGGAGGAAACTCTTAGAGAATATACATTGTAATTCATTATCAGGAAACATGTGAGTTGTATATTTGGCCATAGTTTTGAATATAATCACATACTCATAAATATTATCACTATTTCCTTTTAAAAATTTGGTAATCTATTAAAACATTAACTTCATTCTAATGCCGATCATAAATTGAGATAATAAATCATTATCTAAATCATTAAAACATTTACATATCTAGATGGAAAAACAAAAAACCATTTAATAGAGTATATTATCCAACATTTTGAATATTTAAATTATCCTTTTAGTTACCTTAATGGTCTATTTAACTCACAAAATAAGAAAATTTTAAGTACAAATTTCATTATTAACCTTGCATTTAGAGTTTGAAAAGTGACTTTAGTCCATCACTTATATTTTATCTATATTATACTATTTAAAATTACACCCTAAATTAAACTTAAGGATAACCTATAATGTCACCTTAGGTAAATCCCATAATTTTACTTATGTAATTTTAGATCCATAACTAAGGTGATGTTAGGGGTCATCCCTAAGGTGACATTAAGGGCCATCCCTAAGGTGACTTTGAATCCATCTCTAAGGGGAATTTAAATCCATCACAAAGGTGACTTTAAATCAATCACTAATGTAACTTTAAGGTTCATCACCAAAGTGAATCTAAGTAAAACACTAGATCCATCACTAAGGTAATGTTAAGTGGGACACTAGATTTGGCTTTAAGTATAATACTAGGTCAACTTAAAACATGACTTTAGTCTAAATTTTAATTTTTTGGTTATATTAATAATAGAATTTTTTATATATTTAAAATTAATCAATATTATTAATTATAAAATAATCTACATGTTGATGGATTTAATTTATCAATAAAGGATTCAAAACACTTTGGGAGGATGAATTGGAAGTTGCCTCCCTCAAGCATGTTCAAACTTAATTTTGATGGTACTGTTAGGGGAAATCCTATCTCCTCTAAGGATGTCTATACTATCCAAGATTGTGTTGGATTTTTTATCCAATTTAATTCTAAAAAAATGATGGATGGTACCAATAATGAAGTTGAGGATCAAGCCTTAGTTATAGGATTTGAGCTGGTTTACTAGTGAGATATCGATTGAATCATTATTGATGGAGATTCTATGGTTATTATTCAGGCCATGTGAATTGAGAAGTTAGAATCATACAATATTAATAACATTTTTAGTCATTTATGGGATTATCTTAGATATTGAACTACTCAAGAAGTGATTTATTGCTTTCATGAAGCAAATCAATTAGCTAACAAGTTTGTCAAAAGAGGTGTTGACCAGAAGGAGATAATCTACAATAATGATTGGCAAGGTGGAATAAATAATCCCTTTTGATAGTTTTATGATTGAATAATTTGGGAGGAGAGGGAACATCATTAAATGAAAGTGGTTTAATTTTAGGAACTAACACCCCACCCTCAGCTATTATTACATAGTCCCTTCTCTCAACTCGAGGCTATGATGAGTTTTATTATACTTGGTTGAGTGTGGCATTTAATAATGTTATTATTGATTAGAGATATATGGCCACTTGACCACCAAGGACCCTATGCTTTAATTTACTCTTAGTTATCCCTCCCTTAATGTCATAGTTGTTATATAATAAGTGGTGTTTAATGGTAGGGTAATGAAATCTAGGTTAAAGTGGGTTTTCATTTTCTAGAGGGAGAACATCCTACATGATATCAAAGAAGTCATTGACCTTATTTTCCTAGAGACTAAGTGTATATCTAAAGTTACCTTCCTAGTGGAATTAGTGTTTATGGGAAATATCATATAGGTATCTAAGGATAAAGAATTGACCTTGGTTATTTCATCATGGTTGGTTTGGGAGTGATTCAAGGTTAGTTTGTAGATATATATTAAACATTTCTCACTAGTTTATTATGTCCTTAATTCCTTTAATTGAATGGATAAATTGAGGATCATTAACTTTAGAGCCTTCAAATATCTGTAAGATAGGTATGAAAACATTTTTTCTCAACTTTATGCAGTTCAAATCTAGTTTCAAATTCTAGGACCTTCTATTAGTCATATACCAATGTTGGATTTGGGAGCCCTATGCACTCCAATGAAATTAGTTTCAAAAAATATTAAAATGAGGCTATCCTCATGCTCATATATAGTGATTAAACTTTTGTCAAGGATTTATGGGGATCACACTCCTCTCCCTTAGCTAATCCATGTTGGCAAAGGGTTTGGGCCCATCACGAAAAGAAAGGTTTCCTTGGTACACATACATGATCAATTGGAGAGCATGAGGATGACCTATAGTATGGGGGGAATTTGGATGAGATGATAGGGAGAATTAATAAGAGGTGTAAACAAATCTCACCTTGATATTTATGTAAGGACAAGTTGGTGGCTAATCAGGACATCGATTCAAAATCTATTATTTTAGCTAGAGTCCCCACTAAGGGGGTTGATGGTAAAGTGGGAGGTGAAGTGATATTAGTAGTGAGTGTTGTTGGTATAGTTATGGATGGAAGATTTAGCATAATTTTTATGGGTGTTGGTGGATGTGACATGCTTGTAGGTGATAGTGGCACCTAGATGTTGGTTTTTAATTATTTTCCAACCTTGATGTTTTTTTTGAGGTGGTTTTATTGGGTGGTGATTTGTGAGAACTTTGTCATTATTTTTTGATTTTTTTGTTTTGGGTTTTGTCCCATGGTTTGTAATTATTTATCTTTATGATTTTGGGTTACCTTTGACTTTCTCATCTTGGTATGAGCTTTATATCATCACTTTTTCATATAATAAAATAGGTGAGGGATCCTTCAACACTTATTATCTAGAAAAATAAAAAATTAAAATTAAAATTAATATAATTTTATTATGTAAATATAACTATTATATGTATAATTAGATAATTATAGTGTAATTTGTGACACTATACATAAATGAATAATAAGAATAATAATATATAATTGTGAGATTATACATAAATCAAATAATGAGAATAATAATATACAATTATGGAACTACAATTAAACTTTAATGCAACAACTATGTGCACAAAATAATTATATAAATAAATAGGTAACCACACAATAATAATTTAAACATAATAATAAATTAACCTAATAGTAAAGTGAAATGCATAATAATAGTCATAAATTTTAAGGTCTTAGTATGATTAAACCTTTACCATGTGATAATTAAGGTTAGATACATCATCACACTCCTCTTCCCACTCCTTCCCAATCACTAAAACCCCTACTATTAACATTCATTGTGTCAACACCACTACTTCCATAATTGGGTTAAGACCCACATGTCACATGAAGAATTAGAACCTAAATAGTCTTAATTGTACAAACTAAAATTATAAACATTGTTCCATTTTTAAATTAATCAATTTCACAATTCCCTTACATAATATGAAATAAAATTAATATGAAAATATCAATAAGTAAAATCATAAAACATAATACAATAGACTATTTATTATATAAAAAATAATGTAATTATTTATTATATAATCAATTTAAACAATGCACTTAATTTGGTTGGTATCCATTCACTATTATTTCATTTTATAGAGAGACATATTAAGAATTATGGATGTCTTCATCATGCCAATGTTGGATAAATTATTCATAATCCTCTTCATTATATAAAATGCAAATATAATAGTAAATGAAATTATAATTCACAAATAGTTAAAATTAGAACATTTACTAGTTCAAAAAAATTTAAAAGTAACATAGTTACAAATTAGGTTCATCATCCTTCAAATTCCATGGGTATCTTTGGATTCGTGACCATATTTTCTTACTAAATTCAATTCTATGTAGCTATTTTATGCTAGCTTAATTGACCATGTAGGTAAATATGGTCCCAATAGTCAACAAGCCTCTTCCAAGGCTTATGTTATAATGAGGAGGCTTGAAAATAGTTAAAAAGTAGAAAATTTATTAGTAAAAAATTTAATAAAAATAAAGACATAAAATATGAATATCTTAAATATATACAACATTTTAAATAAATGGATAATACAACATTTAAAATTTAATTCAAGTAAAGATGACTATGTCACTCAATAAAATTTTATATCCCATTATTTTTCCAATTTGATCATGTAAAAGTGTTCATCAATTTAAATTTTAAGTTTTCCCTCTCTTATTTTAGGGTAGGTGTTCCCCATGATGATATTACATCTATATTTTTAAAAGGAAAAAATAGAATAAAAAACCTAACGTAGTAATACATTACTAGTTATTCAAATAAATTATTACATATAAATGCTTACCCTATTCTAGAAGATAATCATAAATTATAAACCTAATTTAATTTGTGTCCCAATCATTTATCTTTCATGGGATTTAAGCATATAATACTCGAATATTTTCTTCATTAAACTGCTCAATTTGGCCTTGCATGCCTTACATAAAAAAATGTGTTAATATTTTTATTGATTAGAAATATAAAATATAATAAAAGAAAAGATTGAAATATAATTTAAATTTAAATATTAAACATAATTTAAGTTGATTTTTGAAACACAACAACATCTATGTGGATAAAATGGTTCATGGTACCTAGTGGCCAAAGTTGGCCTACATACCAAGCTATTCCCAGATGGATTAGGTTGCTAATGTATAAGTATAGGAATAGATGTTCTAGCTGGTATGAGTGTACCATAGAGATCTTATAGTGCTCACAAAGATTTTGAAACACTTTATTTCTTAAAGTGTATTGTCAAATTCTAAGGGATAGGTCTACAAAGCAAAGAAAAAGGTTCTTAAGTAGGTTTCATGATGAAACCAAGTAGTTCAAGGTCATGGAACAAGTCTACACAAACTTCATGTCTTTGTAATTATTTTAGGCCTTCAAGGATCAATAATCATTTCAAGCATGAGTTTAGAATAACATACAAGCCTTGGAAAAGCTAAGTGTAAACCCCTTTTTCTTGGCTCAATCTTTACTTGGGAAAATTCTTTTGGGTCTTTATTTTGTTAAGTTCAAATATTTTGAATATTTTATTTAGATAAGTGCTAATATTTCCTTTGGGAGATTTATTTTGGTATTTTTGGCTAAGTATCAAGATTTTTTTTGGAATTATTTTCTGAAATAAAACTCTTGAAGGGTCATTTTTCAAGGAAAGTCCTAGACATAAGTTTTGAAGGGTATATTTCAAGGAAATTGGTCTAAAACAAAATCCCAATGGATAATTTTTTGATAAAGTGACCTGAAAAAAAAACTTGAATGGTCATTTTTCAAGTAAATTGTCTGAAACAAAACTCCTGAAGGGTCATTTCTTCAAGAAAGTGGCCCAAACAAAAGTTTTGAAGGGTCATTTATTTTATAAAATTATCTTGAGACAATGTCCTAAAGGGTATTTATTTCAAGAAAGGGACTAATGAAAATTTATTGAAGGGTAATTTATTTAAGAAAGTATCCAATACAAAAGTCCCAAAGAGTCATTTCTTTACCAAAAAGCCTACAGATAAGAAGTCTAAATGAAATGACCCAAGGAATTTATGTTCTAGTAGAGTAAAAATATTTGTACAACCATCAAAATATAGCTCATCAATCATCCATATGGGTACCAAATATTAACATTCACATGGATGTCAAATACATTTACACAAACATGAAATGATAGGCATACAAGTGTCAAGTTTAAACCATGACAAGTGACCATTAGTTTCGAAATATGCAGTGACAACTACATAAACATCAAATATGGGCATGTGGACATCAAAGTTTATCTTTGTGAATTAGCCATTTGATTTCAATTAGTGGGTCCCAACAAATCTAATGGTTAGTGTTTGATCATGCATTAAAGATCTATGACATACAAGCGAGCTAGGGTCAAAAAGTTAGTAGACCCCCATAGATAAGCATGATGGGAGTTAGGATAAATGCAGCAAGATGAGTCAAGGGGTCAATAGGCTAATTTAAACAATTGATGATCAATAAAAAAAGGGTTGAGCCTAGGATATTTTGACAAAGGTTGATAGGATAGTCTTCGACTTGGGCAAACTAATGTCAAAAGGTACCAAGATTGAATAGGATCTAAGTTAAAATAGATGGACATTTAAAGGATTGGGATCTACCATTAAATGGCCATAGAGGTAAATAGGTCATTTTGTAATTAACATAAATAAATTCATGTTGTTGGCTATTCAATGATATAAATGTGTCCAGGTAGAGATATTGACTATAGGAAAACTAATATGATATTGGTTTTCAACCTATAATGGATCAATATTCAAGTTTTGAAAAAAAAGCATGCTAAGGTATAAATATGATATATCATCCAATTAAATTAGACATAACATGTTTTCATTAGGCCCAATAATATGAGGACCTTTTCCTCATAATGAAGCCAAGTGAATGGCATGGTGAGATTCACAATGTAGATTTGGGAGATTGGAGAAGTAGTTAGAGGATTCAATAATAATTAGTACCTTCAAAGATATTTTCTCCTTGAAATTATCATGAATCACCATATAAAAAAAACTCTTGTCCTTTAGTGCATTTTTCTCAACCAATGAGAATAACTTGAGAACTAACTAGAGTTATTGAAGGATAACTATTGATGATGGACTTGTCTTGATTAGACAAAGGTGTGGTTGCACATCCCTTGAAAGGATAACATGCCCTTATCCTCTCTCTCTCTCTCTCTCTCTCTCTCTCTCTCTCTCTCTCTCTCTCTCTCTCTCTCTCTCTCTCTCTCTCTCTCTATCTCTATCTCTCTCTCTCTCTCTATTCTCTCTTATATATCCCATTATTTTCATTTTTTAAGGGGTTTTCTTATTTGAAATTTTTAGAGATTAGTTCTCTCTGATTTGGAAATTTTAGAGGAACCAAGGGAATCTTTGAGATATTATAAAGTATGATTTTCTTCATTAGGCTCAACATTGTCAAGAATTTGTAATACATACCTCTTTATTCAATATAGGACTTTATTTACCTATCTTTTGCCTTGAATATATGTTTGGTGAGTTGTGCACTATAGCATTATGTGAAGGATAATATACCTCATCCATGGTCCTTCTTTATGACCTTATTTAGGGATTTTTTAATGCTATATATAAGTTTGGATTAGTGTTTTATCTCCCAATACTGCAAGCTTTTAGTGAGTCTTATAACTCCTATTTTTTTGCATCCATTTCTTGCTTAACCTCGTCTATGAAACACTTATGTAATTATCTTGATCTTGAGATTGTGTTAGCTAGTATTGTCCTATGATGATCTAGTGTGGGTTCAAGATTATGGTATTTCCCAATTTTTATTTGGGGTATCACCTAATTAAATTTTTTAGGAGACCTTTCCCCTTTCTAACCCTATTGCCTATGAAGCATTAGTTTAGAATTAGTTTTAAGTGAACATAAAATAGGAAGATGACCTAATATAGAGGTTCAACCCTACCATAGGTGACCCAAAACCTAGGGTTGTTCCCATAGTTCTACTCAAGTTGTAAAGGGCCTAAAGAACCCTCTTCCAAAGGGTAAAGATTTTAGTGGTAATAATTTTGTCATGCTCAATGGGACTAGGGTCCAAATTAGTAGAAGGATTTTTTTGGTGTTGTTCTACATATCAACCTTTGTAGGCATTCTACAAACATCAATAGTGACTCTAAATCAACATCAGATGGTATAAGTAGCCAAGGTGCCTAATCACCATCATTTGATATATATCATCACTCTTTTGATCAAAATTCTTATTATCTATCTCAACATCAAACTTATCAATAAAATAATGTTTATGTATCCCCCTAAGTGGCCCTCAAGCATATTATTAGACTTACCACAACCTCTATCCTCCTCCTAACCTTGCATATGGCTAAGGTTAACCTCCTTTGCATTAAAATTAGTACCCTAATTTACCTTTTCAATACTAGACTTATCATGTTACATCCTTATCAAGAATCAAACAAGCACTATTAGTGTATGTTGAGTTGATAAAGGAGATTGGTACAGGTTTGGAGTTTTATTTAGTCATCCCTATCTATGTTTTGTAAGAGTCAGGGAGTGATCTTTAGTTAGTCAAGGATAGAAATTTAGATTGTGAGGGTGAAAGGTGGTCATCTTATAATAATGAGGACATAATAATGATGAGAAACATCATATAAAATGTATATAGTGTGTTGATGTTATATAAGGATAACTAGGCTCATTTAGATTAGTCTAATGTGTCTTATCCTTTCCAAGAGCCAATCAATTTTCCCTCTCCTATGCCAATGCATATTCCCACTAAATAGCATGAAGCCCTTCCATCATGCCCTCACTTGTGAGAACACCCTATCCTATAAAGGAAAATAAGGTGCATGCTCCCTACTCATTTATCTCATGGAAATTAGTTAAAAAAGGAATTAAAAAAAGGAGGTTTTGGTTGAGGTAGTCCAAGAAGAAGTCTTAGATGAGGAGTTAGTTGTGCCAAAAGTAAATCAAGTCATAGCTCAGCTTAATAAGCTTAATGTATAAGAGTTCCAATACTCTCTCTCCTTTTCTCAAGAGCCATCAAGGAAGCCATTCAAAGTCCCTAAATGGAAGGACTCTTTCCTAAGCTGCAACAAAAGTGAACTTCTTTACCCTCCCACCATATCCCTCTTGGAGAAAGAAACTATTTTACAATTAATATAGGAGAAGCTTGTAGTCAAATTTGATACTAAAAAGGACAATACAAGTGTCTATGATGAAGAGATCATGATAGATAGTCCACTTCATTCAAAATGGGAAGAGGAAGGTTTTGATCAGACTTATTTCCATGGATTTTATGAACTAGAGCCTGAAGACAATATTAATGCCCTCATATTTGAAGGGGTATGCACCTAGAGTATAGCTAAGAGCAAAGGAAATTTTGACTGGTCCCAATAACTTCCATTTGGTGTGACTATAGATGAAGATGAGGAAGAAATAGATAAAAATGAGGATTAGGATGAGTTATGGTGACTTAATGGATCAAGTATATGTTCTAAACTAGCCTATGCCTCTAAGTCTTGAAGATAAACTTACCAATTAGGTTGAATAAATTGACCAATATCAAGATGAATTGTCCTTTGAAGGCAATACTGTTGTGTTCAAGAATGAAGTTGAATTTTTAGATTTAGAGCCACATGAACATGACATGTTGGGCCTTAGGTAGATTGATGAACTACCATATGGACCCTTTCAAAATAAGGAGAGCAAAGATGGTGTTAAAATTGGCATTGTCTTAGATGACCAAGAGGAAGATACCTTTTGGGATGACTTTGAGATTTTATACCTAAACCTAGATAGTCAACCAAGCACTAGTTTAAAGGATCCATCACATATTGTTCTTAATTCAGAGCACAAAATTGAGCCATCAAATGAGGAGGTTTTAAGAGCCCCTATAGTCTAACATGAATAAATCTTGGAGGACATGGAACAATATGTCTATATTGGAGACATGTTTGTTCCATTCCATACATTGGAAATAAGATCAAAAGGATTGGCCATAAAGATATCTAGTTCACCTATTCTAGTACCTCCAAAGCAAGTTATTTTTCATCTTGGCTTATTACAAGTGAATGGTATTCATAGTTTTCCATTTGTATGAGGAGGGAGGTTTTTATAAATTTCATCCCTATGTGTATTAGTATAGTTTTCATGCTTTTTTCCAAGTGTCTTTGTGAACATTTGTTTAGTAGGTTAGTTGTTTTTTCTTTCCTCTAAGTGTATGTGTACACTTACCTTAACTTTTGTTGTTATTTTTTTCTTCTTACTTCAAGAAGAGTTATCCTATAAGGGTCAACCTTGTATCTAGTTTTAGACCATCTCATTTGCATAAGTAGGAGACCCTATACCCAATGGACTAGATAAGGCAAATTGGTTTGGGTTCTCAAGCATAGTAGGTATGATTCCTTGTGAGTCACTAAAAATGTTGGCCAAATTTAGCCCACTTACCAAGCTATGCCTAGATGGATCAAGTTGCTAATGGATGAGTATAGGAATAGATGTTTTGGATGGAATGAGTGAACTAGAGATATCTTGCAGTGCTAAAAAATATTTTGAAACACTTTAAGATTGCTTAAAGTGTATTTTTTCAAATTCTAAGGGACATGTTTATGAAGAAAATAAAAAGGTTCTTGAGCAAGTTTCATGGTGAAACCAAGCAATTCAAGGTAATGGAACAATTTTTCACAAGCTTCGATTATTTGTAGTTGTTTTAGGCCTTTAAGGATCAAGTAGCATTTTAAGCATGAGTTTAAAAGAACATACATGCCTTGGAAAAGCTAAGTGCAAATCTCTTTTTTTGACTAGGGAAAATTATTTTGGGTCTTTATTTTTCTAAGTTAAAATCTTTTGGATATTTTATTCATCTAAGTTCTAATATATCCTTTAGGAGATTTATTTTGAGTTTTTGACTAAGTATCAAGAATTATTTCAAACATTTTGTCTAAAAGATAAAATAGAAGGGTGATTTTTCAAGGAAAGTCCTAGATAAAAGTTTTGAAGGGTCTTTTTCAAGGAAATTAGTCCAAAACAAAATCTTGAAGGGTCATTTATTTGATAAAGTGTGCTAAATGAAAATCCCGAAGGGTCATTTTTCAAGCAAAGGGTCATTTCTTCAGGAAAGTGGCCCAAACAAAAGTTTTGAAGGGTCATTTATTTGAAAAGATTATCTCGAGACAAAGTCACGAAGGGTATTTATTTCAAGAAAGGGGCCAATTCAAAAGTCTCAAAGGGTTATTTCTTTGGTAAAGTGTCTAATTAAAAAGTCTTGAAGAGTCATTTATTCACCAAAAGACCCATAGAAAAGAAGTCTAAAGGAAATGACCTAGGGAATTTATGTTCTAGTAGAGTAATAATAGTTGTTTAAATGTCAAAATAAATTTTATCAATCATCCCTATGGGTATAATATATTTATGGTCTCATATATGTCAAATACATTTATGTAGACATCAAATGATGGATGTGTAAGTGTCAAGTTTAAACCATAATAAGTGACCATTAGTTTTCAAATATGTAGTGATAGCCATGCAAACGTCAAATATAGACATGAAAACATCAAATTTTAGCCTCATTAATTATCCATTGATTTCAAATAATGTGTCCTAATAGATCTAGTATTTTGCATTTGACTAGGCATCAAAGATCTACGACATGTGGGCAAGTTGGGGTCAACAAGTCAGAAGCCCCCATGGAAAAACACAAAGGTGAAAATGGTGAGATCTTAGGAGTTAGGATAAAAAAAGTGGGATGAGTCAAGGGGTAAATAAGATGAGTTATAAAATCAATGACCAATAATCAAAGGGTTAAGCCCAAGATATTTAGATAAAGGATGATAGGTTAGTCTTCAACTTGGGTAAGCTAATGTAGAAATGTGTCGAGCTTGTATAGGGTCTACATTAAACTAGATGTAAATTTAAAGGATCAAGCTCTACCATTGAATGGCCATAGAGGTAAAATAGGTGATTTTGGGATTGACATAAATAAAATCAAATTTATAGATATTCAATGATATAAATGCATGCAGGTGGAGATATTGACTATAGGAAAATGAAAATGATGTTGTTTTTTAACCTATAATGGATTAATGTTCAAGTTTTGTATAGAAATCATGAAAAGTAATAAATATTATATTTACATCATTATCTTAAAGTAGACATAACAAGGTTTCATTAGGCCCAAGGATGTGAGGACCTTGTTCTCATAATGAAGCCAAGTGGAAGGTATGATAAGATTTATGAAGTAGATTTAGGCAATTGGAAAAGAAATTGGAGAGATAAATAATGATAAAAACCTTTGAATATATTTTTTCCTTTTAAGTATCATGACTCGCCACATAAAACAAAATCTTCTCCACTATTTCACTTTTCTCAACAAATGAGAAGGACTTGAGAACTAATTGGAGCTAATGAAGGATAATTATTGATGATGGACTTATCCTAATTAGATAAAGGGGTGGTGGGGAATCCATTGAAACATGGAACTCAATAAATTATCATGGAAAACATTCCCCTCTCCTTTCTCTCTTTCTCTTCCCTCTTCTATATATCCCATTCTTTTTATTTTGTAAGGGGTTCTTCAATTTGAAATTTTTATAGACTAGTTTTCTTTGATTTAAAAATTTTAGAGGAACTGGGGGACTCTTTGATATATTATAAATTATGCTCCACATTATTAGGCTAAAAAATATCAAGTATTTTTAATAACTACCTCTTGATTTAATATAGGACTTTATTTACCTATATTTTTCCTTGAATTTGTGTTTGGTTAGTTGTGCACTATGGCATTGTGTGAAGGAGAATCTTCCTCATCCATGGTCCTTATTTCCAACCTTGTTTAGGGAGTTTTAAATAATATTTTAAGGTTTAAATTAGTATTATTTATACCTTTAATTTGATCTTTAAGTGAGTCTTATAACTTCTCTCTATTTTCATTCAGTGCTTCTTAAACCTCTTCCATGAAACACTTATGAAATCAACTTGACCTTGAGATTGTGTGAGATAGTATTGTCCTCTATAAATATAGTGTGGGTTCAATATTATTTGATTTCCCCATTTTTATTTTTTGTATGGCATGGTTAACTTTATTAGGATACCTTATCCCTTTATAACCCTTTTTCCTATGAAGCATTAGTTTAACATTAGTTTTAGGTGAGCATCAAAGAGGAAGCCAACATACTTCAGAGGTTTAGCCTTGCCATAGGTGACCCACAACCTATGGTTGTTCCCATAGTTCTATTTGAATTGGAAAGGGCATGAAGAACCCTCTTCCAGAGGGTAAAAACTTGAGCGCTAATAGTACCAAAACATGATCTCATATATTTTCCCTTACCACAATAAAATTGTTTGTCATACTCATATTATAGTGGTGGTTATTTATATGTGGGTCTAAGGGTTATGAAACATCAATTAAATGGGATGAAGTACAAAATATAAATGACATGAAAAATAAACTAAAATAGGAACATCTAGTGGTACCCCCTAGTGTAATAACAAATATTATAACTAATTTACACTTATCCTAAAGTTGGCTAAATGATAAATGAAAAAACTATAAATTAAAAAAATTAAAAATTAATAAATAATAGAGGAAATAAAAATATTTGCATAAAATAATAAATATTAAATTTAATTACAATAAAACTTACAAAATTGCATATAATATAGATGAATTATTATTATTATTATTATTATTATTATTATTATTATTATTATAGCCACCTAAATTTGGCACAAGACCCTTATTTCAAGTGTCTTATTTACATTTTATCATATTTGGAAAACTTATACATATTGGAATGTTTTTTAGACCATACCAACCCCACTTAGGTGCCCATTTATCCATTGACCCTAAAACACATAGTCTAACACTTTTATTCAAGTATCCTTTAGCATCTTTGGACTATACATCAGTTGTTATCATGTTGTACCTTGAAAATTGAGCCTATGTCATCTCCATGTTAGACCCACATTTTATGTAGTTATGTCTAGGTTAGACATATTCCCTACACAT
This sequence comes from Torreya grandis, assembly GCA_037957365.1. Taxonomy (NCBI): domain Eukaryota; kingdom Viridiplantae; phylum Streptophyta; class Pinopsida; order Cupressales; family Taxaceae; genus Torreya; species Torreya grandis. The sequence continues at coordinate 1,912,251 of JARHVA010001931.1, forward strand.
TTATGTCCTTTCTATCTTTATGGGTCTGTATACCCATTGCCATCTATTTTTTATGTTTAAACTAATGCCTTGTCATTTCAAAAGCCAATTCATATATATAAAATCTCATGTCAATAAATTTTAATGATCAGAGAAGGTCAATATATAGAATAAACTAGTGAAAATATGAATATCAAATGTAAATCCTAGATATAATCATAAAACATCATTCCTCATACTTCAAGTTGAGCTTACTTGACACAAATAATAAACAATTATGATAGATTTATTCTTCTCAATCTCTAATCAGTCCCCTTGTTCCAAAGGAGGGTATTACTTTTCATATAATTTAACTAACACTTATAAGGAAGAAGAATTTTTAAAACCCTCACATGATTAGTTCCATCCACTCACTAAAAATTATTGAAGGTATAATTATGAGTGTCTAGGATACATAGTTTACAATGCCACTTCAATGGTTGCTTGACTCAATAACTCTACTGATTTTGGATTTTCAAGCTAGATAAAAAAGGAATAAAATAAATTCATTATATCTAAAAAATATTTAAGATAAGTTAAAAGTACATTATAAAATACACAATATACTAGAGATAGAAAAAATAGGTTTGACAACCCTTTGTAGGAAAAAATTGGTAGCACAAAGAAAGCCCTGATAGTTTTAATTTTGACTAGGTTGAGTCTACCTAGGACAAACATGCATAAAGTGTGTGTCTACCTAGGAGAGGTTTCTATTCCTATATTTAAGGAAAAAATATAAATAGTTTTCACAATAATTATATAGGTCTATAATTTGAAAACAATAATCAGCTATGAACCTTTATTAAACTTACATATTTATTTTGAATAGCCTAGTTTCATTTTTTGGATTTGGATGTACTATTAAGAATATACTCTAAGATAAATATGAATTATTTACTTTCATGGATCTATTCCTAGATTTTTTTTATTTGTTTTGATATGAGGGTTACAAAGGGCCCTCACCCATACATAGATAATCAAGACAACCCTTTGGCTTATAAAAATCATGAACCCTTTCCCAAAAAAGGTATACACCAAACAAATTGTGTGGCCCACAAAACTAGGGAACAAACACTATAAATACAAACAAGTACCATCCAAAGGAAAAATAGAAATTAGTACCCAAACAACCAAATAGAAATGCATAACTAAAAAATAACCCACCCCCCATAGATAGGGAAGCATCCAACTCAACATCTATTTCATCCTTAATTTGATCCTACATCAATACCTAGCTATGTTTAAGATCAAAATAAGAGCAAAGGATTTCCTAAGTGTGCATTTTAATTTTGGGCACCCATTCACTATCAAAGGCTTGCCATCTTACCAGATCCATTTGGTCGATGAAGATACCACCTAAACCCACATAGTCCACCATGGACTACAAATTATGATGCTTATGAGAGGGAATTGCATGTCAAGTAACTCCCCTATGAATGTTCATAATAGTCTCATTCAACATAGTTACCTCTACTCATCTATCCTTGTATAAATTTAGTAGAAAGTGAGTATCCATCACCATTTTACTTGAATCAACTTTCCATATGAATGTACCTAGATATGGAAAAGGATCTAGGAAATTATGCTTGATTCCATCACATTAATCAACATAACATGTAAAGCCATAAACCTAGATTCCAATTATATAAAAATAAAGATGGGAATAACACCTAAGCAACGAGACCCAGATAAAAGGATAGAAAAGCCAACTTGACATACTAGTATGTAAGCTGAAGCACATAATTCTCATCTCAGACCATAGTCTTCACCACCTTACACATAACATATCCATCTTTGACCATGCACAACAAGCTTTATGAAAAAATTCAGGCCCCATCTACTTTTTCTTTCTTTCTATAAATAACATGTATGTATTCACAAACTAAAATTACTTCCATTACATCCATCAACTCCATGTTCAGTTTCTAAAAATTCAAGTGAATCTAATGATCAGTGGCACTTTACAAAAAATCCATTTCCAATTTATTAGCACGTATAGAGACAATTGGTTCAAATATAGACACAAAGTCCATAGCTATGAGTATAAATGCCACTATCACTTAGTATAAAAATCACAAATTGATGAAAAATGAGAGCTCTAGACCTTAATATCACTCCTTAAAAAGACACATGCACACAAATTAACTAAAGCCACATCAGAACCATTCAAACTTGATGTGAGAGAGCTCAAATCAATGATGACATTAAATACATCTATTTTGGATCGATATACATCTATGATATGATACCAAATAAAGGCCTTATATTTTATTGATCATGTCAAGTCCAAGCCATCTCTCAAAATGATTATCTATTATATAGTCACATCTTTGATCAACCCCAAAATTCACTAATAAATTATATTATTGATTTAATTCTCTATAACAATCGTTAACAAGCCAAGATGAGATCTCATCTAGAATATGCCAACCCATACTAAGGATGTTTTTCAACTTTCATACTTTTGTGAATCCTTTACAGATGGATTTCAGAATGATCTTTGAATCCCCTTTAATAATCATGTTCTCTATCCCACATTGACGAGCCAATTGGATACCCAAGACCATTGTTTGAGATTTATCCTCATTGTTGGTGATATCATGAAGTTTTTCTGATAAGGCTTAGATGAGAGATCTTGATAAATACCTTATACTTCACTTAACACTAGAGGCTCTTGGATTCCCTCTAGTAGCCCCATAAAAATTCAACTTAAAGAGCCTAGGATGGGGGAACCCTATAAATAGAGATACAATAAGGATAAATATATTTACTTACCCTTGGCCCATTAATGGGGTATTCCTAGATCTATTTTATTTCAATTCTTTTATTCTTATTTTTATTAAATCCAAAACTAGGGTAATTATAAATGGTGAACCCAAAGGGATACGCCTCACAATGTTATCATTCCCTATTTTTATCCCCAAATTTGAATAGGCTAGAATGTCCCCACTCAAAATTTTAATATTACCCATTCTCCTCTAAATTATATTAGCAAGGCTTATGATATAGTGAATCAATTTCAAAACACAAGATTTGAGACTTCTATCCTAAAACTACTTAAGCAATTATTGGTTCACAAGTACATTTTACATGATGTTTTATGAGATGATACATTACGAATCAATATTAAGAGTCCTTATTTCACCACCTTTGTTAACACATTGATATATTAAACATCTTATCACATTTGAGCTTAAAGATATACATCATAAAAACACTATAGACATGAACCTTCCTTTATACATACAAGATACTACTAAAAGGTAAGAAATCAATAGGGTACTTTTGGACACTTTTTGTAGATCAGATATTTGTAGTGTGGAATTTATAAAATCAATTAGAACTCATAATAAATATTTATTTCCATTAAAAACAAGAACTAAAGGATTCAATAATTAAGCATAAATTCTTATAGTGATAATAATACTAGATATTAATATTGGGCCTAATGCTCTAATAACCAAATGTCAAGTCATATCTAGTGATGCCAACTACAATATCATATTATTAAAGACCATGAATTCACTATTAATTATATACCATAGACATTAAAAAATTCATTAAATTAAATAATGAATCGTGTGTATATATTTTACTTATTTTACATATATATATATATATATATATATATATAAAGGAAATTATGCTTTAATTTAGATATAGAAAATATGGAAATAAATACACTGATATAAATTAAAATGGATAAATAGATATTTTATTATTTTAATTTATAATTTATAAGACAAAGGGAAGAATATGTACCTATTTGATTTATAATATATGTCACTCACATGAGGTGTCTCTTTATGGAAATTAACTAGTTTGTCATTTGGTCAAACCAAAAGCATAGGTTGAAGACCTCTTTGGACACTACTAGAAAAGTCTAAATCCTATGGTAGCCATCATTCTCTAAAAATTACTAGCAGTATCTTTGTTCACTATGTAGGTCTATAGTTATAGATACCTTCACACCTATACCTAAAAATTATTCTTATGTTTACGCATGCCTTCATTCCTATGTAGTAATGGTTTTCTCCGTTCTCTTTTGTCCAAACCTTGATTTTTATTTTTACTATAAGATGCCATTAAAAAATGGGTTATGTTTTATGTTTCAAAACTAAAAAAATATTTAATTAATGGATAATAATTTAATATGTTCTAATCATCTGAATAGGGCCTCAAATGCATGCAATTATCCCACTTATGTGTGTGTGTGTGAAACACCATGGACAATATAGAATGTAAAGTAATGGTTTGATATTTGATATTTTTTACCATGAAAATTTATATTTACATATTGAAACTTAGATCTATGAATTAACATAATAGTGATCCTTAAAGGTTTTGAGATGTGTATGCTTTCTTTATATTGTATTAAGTGAGCTCTAATTGAAACTTCAAGTTTCCAAGTGATTTACAAGGTGTGTCCAAGTCAATATAGCTTTAGGAATGATTTTTATTTATAGATAAATATTTGTTAATATCCTAATATACTTGACCCATTAAAAATATCTAGGAAAACATAATTATGACTTACAAATTTAAAAAATAGTTGTTGAGTATATGTGGATACTACTAGTAAAGGTAGACCCTTCTGGTAATTATAAATATGTAGGTATTAAAAGTTTTGTCTTATAATCATAAAATAGTGATCTTGAAAATGGATAAGGTATATATGGGATTGTAATATGTTCTTATATATAATAAGTTAATCCTGATATGTTTATATATAAAATAGAGGTGGCCAACATAATATATGGGCTAGATGGAAATTATGCACAATATTTCAATGTATGTACATTATCCAAGTATGTTAGTGTATGTCAATGTTAATGTTTATTAAGTGTATAATACCATATTTATTTTTCTATAGATTACATACTTTTAATCTAGTACTTAAAATGTTAAATTAAAAATATGAAATAATAAATATGGTACCTATGATAACCATGTTGGGTGTTGATAGGTATGACCATAATGTAACATTTTATCCATGTTAAACATGTTAACTATTTTATACCCTTATTCATATAAATGAGTCAACCCACTAATTAAAACCCAAACATACCTTGTGATAACCTTTATGATTCTTAAGTTGTTAGGAGAATCCAAAATGGGATCATTGGCCATCATGTTAAGGATAGTAGGTCAAATGTTTTGTCTTGTAAAGAAACACCATAGTGGTTGTCTTTACTTCATATTTTAACTTGTGTCAAGATATCCCATTATGTC